>CM025608.2:12452900-12476462 GCA_014621495.2 Entosphenus tridentatus | reverse complement strand
GCATCTTCGTCAAAAGGCGGTCAGGGAAAAGAGGAGCCTGTATGTGGAGGCGGTGGGGGGGTTGCTCTAGCCGAAGGGCTAAAACGACAGGGCTGAATAACAAGTCATAAAATTTAATGTTGTTATTTTTTAGTTCTTTTCATTGTCAAAAAAAAAAAACCGACACCAGATCAGGTTGAACAGCGTAGCGAGCGCGTCGCAATGCATTCGTATGACTTGCTGTGCGGTCTTCCTCCAGTGGCTCTTCTGCCGCCTGTCAAACTCATCTCGCATCGTCGCGGCTCCAGCCGTCTGGAATCCCTCCACTGGGTTCTCTCACTCTCTCACATCGGCCTTTCGTCAGAATGTCTCTTTCATTTACCCGTCCCGTGCCCCCCGAAGAACCATATTTTACAAGTTAAATGAGTGCGTATTACAAATTATTAATGAATTAATGTGTGCATGCGATAATAAAAATGCAATGTTCTGACTCATGGATCACAAACACGGACATTGACGATGAAAATTTGAACAAAAGGGTAAACATTGCGCAAGGAAGCATGGAGAGGTGGCACGATTGGAATTACACCCGGGATACGGGCGGAGGAACACACGGATGGGTGAGACATTCGAACGCAAAAGAGAGAGATAGAGAGAAGTCACATCAGCTGTTAAATCAAAGTACGTGGACTTTGCGCAGGACTACGTCACTAGAAGGGACGATGGCCCGATGGTCGAGATTAATAACAGAATCGCAACGAAAGGAGGGTACGTGCCCGAGAGGCCGCTACAATAATTGTGTATGCATGTGCTTGGTCGACTCGGTCTCATATAATCATCCGGTGCGGTGTGTAAACATCGTTACTGGGAAGGCAAAGGCGGCCGGGCGTGGTGCTGGCCACCCACCCCTGTGTGTGCTGTGCTGGCCTGCATAGGTGCTCGCAAACATAATTTTCCCCAACAGTCTGTTAATGGCTATATCAGGGATCTGTGTTGCTTTGCAATATCATGATGAATGGCAATGGCTTACGGACGACTTCATCCAGCAGTGAATAGATAATTACTGATGACAATGCTGAGATAGACACTCAGACCTGAGGCTTGATGCTCAGCTTTGCTGACTCTGCGCCTCTAACGCAGCCATTCTGAACCACCCAAGGCAAGCACGAGGTGTGGTGGTCACAACCGCGTTGGCCGCGAAAAAGAATGTTCGAACGTGACATCTTACCTGTAGATGATTCTGAAGGCTCGCTGAGCCATAGTTGGCCGTTAACATCTCCTACATGATTGCTGCGGTCTTCAAACTGCATAGATTTCTTCGAGAAAAACGCTGGGGGAAACAGAAGAAACACGTGCAAATTCATCGCTTCCTTCGTTCCTTCCTCTGCATCCCAGATGTTTAAAAAACATGCATTGAGATTACTTCGATTATTGTGGTACTATAAATGTCCAAATGATGGGTCACACATGTTGCATAGTTGGGTCTCGCCTTGACTATTGCAACTCCGTCCTAGTCCGGACCTCAGAAACTTCAAAGACTACAAAACAACCTGGCACGCGTCGTCATTGGCCACACTCATCCCCGTCTCGACTCACTCGCCTGTCTCCGTGCCCTCAACTGGCTACCCATCGCCAGCAGGGTCATGTACAAGATCGCCTGCCTCTGCCACAATGCCTTCACATCTGCCTGCCCGCCGTACCTCTCTTCATTATTGACAACTTGCAGCTCAGCACACGGCAGATGCCTGCGCAGCACGACTCACGACCTCCTCTTGATACCAAGATCCAGGATTTTTATTTTTCGATTTAAAGCTTTCGTGACTACAGGGATTCATCTTCTTGGTTCTTTCGGTAAAGTCACGTAGAAGGGAAATAATAAAATAATAAAAATAAAACATAAAATACAATTCTCACTGTGAGAATTGTAGTTTATTATGTTTTATTTTTATTATTTTCTCACAGTGAGAATTGTATTTTATTATGTTTTATTTTATTCATTTTATTATTTCCCTTCTACGTGACTTTACCGAAAGAACCAAGAAGAAAAAGATCCAGGATGGTCATCACGTCTATGCGCCGCTTCTCGGTGGCAGCCACAACAGTCTGGAACGCCATCATCCCTCTGCACATTCGCAGCATCACCTCAATCGCCTCCTTCAAGAGACACTTAAGAACTCGCCTCTACAGCCACGTGCTTTCGAGCGATTCTGAGCTTGGCTCAGCGCCTCTGAGTTGCGGCAGTTACGGCCGCAAATTTGCGCGCGTTATAAATTGAATTATTATTACCCTCCCCATGCACCTATATGTGCTCACATTGTACCTGTTTAATCTACAGTGACGTAGCAACGATCGACCCGTCGAGGCGATTCTTTGAACCGTCCCGATTCAATTCAATAATCGAGTCTTTTTTATTGCAGTGAATGGTAGCGCATCTAGTGGCTGCAGAGGTAACGTGAACCCATTACATACAACACGTATGAATCTATTTGTTTTTTTTAAACACATATGAAGAGGAGTCGCAGACTGGTTCAGCGCCTCTTTATTCTTTAAACCACAGCCACACTCGTTCCTAGAACCAACCCCGAACACGCGATTAACAGCCCCTTGATACAGTAAATTTAGCTGCGACGGTCCCACCTGATGACGGAGACTTGTGTTGCCTCCGAAACGTCGTGATTTATTATTTTATTTCTATTATTAATTCTATAATTTTTATTATGTATTTTTATTATGTATTTTTATTATTTATTGTATTATTTATTTTTACCTACGTGACTTTACCGAAAAAACCTAAGAGTATTAACAGCCCCTTTTAAACTCTCCATCTTCGCCCTCGTTCCCATTCCACTTCTCCGTCTCGCACGCCAGGTCCGTGTGACGTCAGTGCCCGTTAAGCCGTGACCCCCGTCTCGTGATTGATGTGTGCTCTGCTGAGTGCGGAGGTTTCACGTCTGCGTGGTGCGAGTGCGTGAGGATGGCTCGCAGATCACCTACACATACAAAGCGCGTGTCTTCAGCTTGAGAATCGTTTCTTAATCGACTAATCGCTGCTCAACCTCGTTAGCGATTCTTAGCAAGTGACAGACATTCCATATTCCCATGACGGGGGCCAGTCTATCCAGAGAACGATGCTATGCTTGTGAATATGCGGCGTGCGTTTTTATAGATGTGCAGGAGCGACTTGTGACTTACCCCGCCTCTGACGAGATTGTCCGTTAGATGAACTCGCTTCTGCAACAAAAAAAAACAATTATCGTTATCAGCTGCAGCTCCATAATCAGTATCAGCGGCAGCAGCAATTGCCGCTGCATCATCATCATAATCATTAGCTGCATAATCATCAACAACAGCAGCACTACCGTTTCTAATGGAGGTGCCTCTTGAAAACGAACTTTGAGAAAATCACTGATGGTTTTTATTCCCGGACTATGAATGTTATTGATTCACAGCCAGCCCATACACACTGGTAATCGTATTCGCTCAATATTGATTGCTTCTCCACTTGCAGATGGCAGTGAGGTGGTGGTCGCCCAGCTGTTTGTTTCGTTTTCCGCTCAAGGGATTTCGCCCGCTACCCAGGTCAGGTCACATCCCCTTAAAAACACAAACGGTGCATTTTTGGAAATGTTTTACTTCACAATCGTTTGTGCATTGTTCACGCTTGTACTGCTCTTGCTTCTCGAGTTATCAACGGAATGACAAACATTTAAAATATACATCAACAATATATAACAAAATAAATAATCAATGTCTCCTTCATCTATCCCACCCTCCACATAAACAAAACAAATATTTCCCACACAACCCATCGGCCTCACGGACTTCTGGGAGGGAGTTATTTCAGCAGCATTGACTCAAGATAAGCAAACTCTGGATCGGCTTCGACATAAGAGTGTATTTAATCTTGTACGCATTCATAGTACAGTGCTGTAATTATTTTGAGCAACACATTGGTTGTTACGTGCCCTAAACAGTTGGGGACGCTAGTGCGTCACGATGAAGATCTGAACGTGCACTTACTGTGCAGCTTTTGCCAATCCACTGCTGTATGAGGGTCATCCACACGCGGTGCGGGTGGACATTTGACCATAACTTCACCACGCTGGTCAGTAAGGGTTGGTGAAGGCGGAGAGCACAGACGTCGGGACGCAGCAGTACAATACAACAATTGACTGTGCTACCCAAAACATAGCCCCGCACTGCATGCGCACCGTCTGTAGCTAACCGTGCTCATTGGAGGTGCGCCTGTTATTACAACTTAAACAGAACCGGCCCTAGACCTTTGGGGGCCCTAAGCAAAATTTGGTTGGAGACCCCTTTGATGTACGATTTTTTTCACCCACTCGCTAGCAGTGACTCTAGGGGGCCCTCTGCTGGCCACGGGGCCCTTTGCAATTGCAAGGGTCGCTTAGTGGCTGGGCCGGCTCTGAACTTAAATGTGTGTTTTTATTTTACTAGGTAAGGCTCACTGAGCTTAATAGCTCTTTTCAGATTGACCTGGCCACAAATGATAGCTCAACCAAAGTGGCTTATGTGGAAATGTATAGCAGCCAAATGCTCTAAACACATGTTTATAAATGAGGAGGTAAAAATTGGAGGACTCGGATAAAAATCCACACGACCACAGGGAGGGAGACCTGCAGACTCCAAATATGCAGGCGTTGGGGTCGTGATCGAACCCGCGACCTCCTGGATACCAGACGAGGTAGTTAACATCTCGCCACCGTTATATGCATGGCGGTTGCCCATGCATTATGGGTTGAGATGACTAACAGATGCCCCACTTGTGCCAACACACACAGGCGCACACGCAATTGGGTAAACGTTGCCCACTAGTTTAATCGTAAATTACTCGTTGGCAATGTATTTTAATGAAGGCCGTGGACAGTGGTGGGGGGGGGAGACGCTCACCCGCGCAGGAGGAGCAGAGCAGGGCCAGCACGGCGAGGAGCAGTGGAGAGCACAAAGCCACCATGGTGTCCGTGGGTCCTCGCGTCTCTCAGCACCGGGACCCTATCTCGGGGAGGAGGAGGATGAGACGGAGGAGCCTTTTATATGCAAGTGAGAATCTATGACGCGTGCAAAGACAAAGAACCCTCCCCCCCTTAGAGGATGAACGGTCGGGGCAAGTGCTGTTAGCGAGTATCACCACTGTGGTACACGAGGGGGTGGATGGGAGGCCAGCACCACGCACGCCCGGCCGCCTTTGTCCTCCTATTGGCGATGTTTACACATTGTACCTGCTACTCATTTGAGGATGACTTGACCTTGGGGGTGCCCAGGACCTGTTCTGATATTCGCCACTGTTATTGGTCGTGAGCGGGAATCGCAACTCGGGTAGCCGGGTTCGGAGCGCAGTGCGCTCCTGACATACCTATGCACATGCATGCATACAAAGACTAAGATCCCCCATATACCCTGTAGGAGACTGTTGGGGCAAGTGCTGTTGCCAAGTAGCACCTATGAAGGTCCAGAAGCGGTTCAGATAGTCGTAACTCGTATTGGCCATGAGCGGGAATCAAACTCGGGTCGCCAGGTTTGTAGCGCAGCGCGCTTGTGTAGCATGCTTACCCCCAGCCAAAAGTCAGGACACATTCGGTTATTTCATTTAATTTAACACTGACATTAAACATTTTCTCTATATTTATTTCCTTGAGTTCATATTCCATCTATTCTCGTTTTTTATATCTACTTTTCTTTTCCTATGGGGGCACCTGAAATCCGTCGTTTACAAACTCAATCAAGAACTCTGAATAAGTTTAGGCCAATCTTTTTTTTATCAGATTCATTTAAAAAAACACTTCATAAATGTATTCATGTTAATGGAAGTAATTTTGAACATCTGTTAAAATACATTTAATGACACTTTGTGATTTGTTAAAATAAATATAATGTTCTTTCGTATGGCGAATTTAGATGCAGAGCAACAACTACAATTTCACACTCGGGTGGTCAAGCCAGATAACCGCGTTAGGAGGTACATACATACACATATACGTATGTGTATGTATGTACGCACGTAATACATACACATACATACATACACGTAGAGACACACCCGCACTTACACATTTTCGGTCCAGTGACGCTGTTCACAGGAGCGTGTTGCTTCCAAGCCAGGTGATGAAGAGGCGTTAAAGAAGATGCCTCTAATTATTCTGCTCTGTCGCTCACAATAAAGCTCAGTGTCTTCCCAACGACTGCTTATACATCAGCATCCAGTAATCAGCGGCAGCATCATCATCAGCAGCATACAATTTTTCTAGCTATCATTTCGTTAGCAACAGCACGAACATCAGTAACACCCGATTTAAAACAATGTTATTTTACATCATGGGATCTCCTTTGCCAGTACCAAAATATGATAATAGGTTTTCCCATTTTTTTCTGGCAACAAAACAGGTGTTAAGATCTTCTTGGTTCTTTCGGTAAAGTCACGTAGAAGGGAAGTAATAAAATAATAAAAATAAAACGTAATAAAATACGTCGTGAGAATTATTTTATTATGTTTTATTTTTATTATTTTATTACTTCCCTTCTACGTGACTTTACCGAAAGAACCAATAAGATGAATCCCTGCAGTCACGAAAGCTTTAAATTGAGGTGTTAAGATGTTTAAACACCAAACTTAAACCTTTTACAAGGAAGAAATTAAATTAAATAATAATAGAATACGACGTTTAGATTGCAACACAAGCAACCATCATCAGGTACAAATGAATAAGAAAACAAACATAGTTAACTTGGAAATATAGTGCAATACAACACAGAGAGTCGGCCATTAAAACAGTGAACACCCCACCTGGTTGATTACGTTCTTCCAAAGATTGCTAGATTTGAGAGAAAGACAAAACATAGACACGAAGACACGAATTCATCAGTGATGTTTCGTCTCAATTCATTCAGGGTTCTTGGTCGAGTTGTGTAAATGCCATCTGAAAAGGAAGAATAAATAATAGATATCGTATTAATAATTATAATAGATTAAATATTAACTGAAAGAATAACCAATTACATTTTTTTAATGCCAGTGTTAAGATAGATTACATAACCCTGTGTCCTGACTTTTGGGCTTCCCTGAATTATATCAGATGTTAACTCCCTCGCCTGGTATGCAGGAGAACGTGGGTTCGATCCCGACCCTGAGACGCCTGTATATTTGGAGTCTGCATGTCTCCCTCCCCGTGGTATCGTGGATGTTTCTCCGGGTCCTCCGGTTTTCCCCTTCACATTTAGACTCAACATTTATTTAGAATAGATGGCTGCTATACATTTGCACATGATAAGCCACTTCGTTGAGCTATCATTTGTGGCTAGGTCACTTCTGAAAAAGAGCTACATAACTCAGTGGGCCTTACCTGGTAAAATAACAATCATCGTTCTGGGCCACAAACTATTACGGCCTGACTGATGAAGTGAACTCACAGGGCAGGGTCAGACTCCACGAGTGAACCCAGAAGCTCATTGTCCTGTGGCGTGCAGCACAATCTCCACAGAAAGCGGGCAAAGCCAGTTAAGCAGTTTCGAGTCATCCAGACAGTTTCAATCCACTGCTGGATGACGACGATCTCCCCAGACCGTGCCGGTCATGAGGGTTGTGTTAACCATACTTCACCACGCTGGTGTAGTGCTTGTTTATATATGGGTTTCGTGGAGAACCCACAGAATCGCTCGCCACTCATGTCAGCTATGGCTGGGGATCGAGATCAGGTTGCCACGTTCGTAGCACGACGCGTGAACGAACCGTTGCGGCGCCGCTCCTCCACGTGCATGTAAACGCACGTCGTAACTGTCTATTTATGTATTGTACGTATGTGTGTACAGCTGATGCGGTACGGAAGGACGTGGAGCTGAGTGAACTTCCCGTCGACTGGTACCAGCGGTGTCAAGGTAGGCCTCTGTAGAGGAGGCTCGTGAAGGACGCTACTGGGCAGTTGGAGGCAGTAGCACTGCCAACAACATCGGTAGGAGGTCCCGTGACCTACCAGAAGCGAGCCTTCCACAATTCATGTGGCCTAAAAGTGCACCTAGCCTGTCACGAGCGCCGTGGTGACTGACGGCTGTTGTTGTCGTGCTCAGTGTACTCTGCACGCAATTTGTTGTTAAAACCGTTGTCCATCTCCACTTGATGTTCAAAAGAACGGATCAATATCTCATCTCACACCAGGAAATGGGGTCATTGAGCCACATGATTGCTCACAATGGGTGGTTATTAGTGCAAAAGGAAGCGAGCTTATATTCCCAGTGCTTGTGCGTGTGTTTCCGTCTGTACGTGTGTGTGTGTGGTGCTGTCAACATCAGTTACCGTACTGAGTTCTATTTCCACTCACGACCAATAACATTGGCGAATAATATCAACCGGCCATGAGCCCCCCCCCTCCCCAGGTCGACTCAGCACCTGGTGGTGTGGAAACATCGTCACGAGGGAGACAAAGGCCGCCGGGCTTATTGATGGTCACCCACCACCTCGTGTGCCGTGTAAGTCATTTATAGGTGCTCGCTAACAGCACTTTCCCCAAAAGTTTCTGAATGCTACACGGAGGATCTTTGTCTTTGGTGCTGGCATATCAGTTCGTGCACTTCGCTCCAAACCCAGCTGTCCTAACTGTTTGATTCTAGGCCACGGCTAACATCAGTGCAAGTGGTCAGGGCCGGATTAAGCATCTTGTCCAGCTGGTACCGCTACTGCCCCATGTTACCACGACCACCGCTGTCACTCCGCTTGTTTCACGCGATGCTTCGTCCAGCCGCTGGACAGATGTCGTGACTGCTGATACGTTAGTTATTATTTAGTCTGTGCCCAAATGCGATGGGAGCGCGCTGTGCCTATCCTTGCTATATACACATATGTATTCAATAATATATCTTGGTTACTTTTTTATCATACAAACAACAACAAAACATGGTGAACAAAAATTCGCAGGCCCTTTAGTTTTCGTGGGCCCTCGGCACAGTGTATACTGTGGCCTATTGGATGATACAGCCCTGCAAGTGGTGTCTGGACCTGTCTTGGGGGCTTCGCTGGGTCGTCGACTCAACGTTGGTTAAGGGCCTCGCGAGGTGTACAAACATCACCATTGAGATAGTGAACATCTCGCCACCGTGAATATTGTAATAGGCGATGGCTCCACATCTTACGGAGGAAAGCGTTACGAGGTTTAACACGTGTCTGAGATTGATGAGTTACATGTGGAGGCTCTGGTGTTTTTTCTATAATTTATCGCTTTGATTTTACTGGGGTGTGTCTATATTTATACACACGGATCACACAGTTACAAACTCAAACTATATCCTCCCAGAGCCAGCGGTGGAAAATTTTACAATTGCCGGTGCCACGTACAAATCGGTTTTAACTGTGGCTCGTTGTTGTGTTTTTTTACGACTGTTTCATAAAATAAACAACGTGGAGCAAAGTTCCATCTCGGGTTTCATTAAGGGCGTATCACACAAAACAAATATAATAGTCATCCGTGTTCAAATCAGCTTGTCGTTAAGCAACGTGGCCTCGAAGTGTAGGCAACAACTGATTTTGTGATATGGGTGTGCATAGGTGCAATGTACAGACGACAGTTAGATTCATATTTGTTTATACTCGAGGAATCCGATGAGCTATAAAGCTCTTTAGTAGGATCCCTAGGTGCCAGGGTTAGGATTTTAGAGGTCAATCCCGTATATTCTATGACTAATTATAATAAAGTAATCCCTAACCTTAACACAATTTTCTATCGCCAACCATTAACGTTGTCCTTAAAGCTAATACCATCCCAACCCTCACACTATCCTGAATACTAGCCCTACACCTATTGATAATCCTATATCCCTAACACTTGCTCAATCTCCAACACTACTACTCACCCCCGTTTTAGCCCAGATGCCAGATACCTCATTCGACGAAGCACCTTAATGAGTTCACTAAATTAAATCTCAGCAGATGGAAGGAAAAGGAACTTTATCCCCCGTGTTCACACAAGGTTTAAAAAAAAAATGAAAATTGTAAATCATCTAAAGGGAAAATATACCTTCTGTACTCTTACTCAGGTCGATGGCGTTGAAGAAAGTACTGCTTTTAAATTACAAACATTCAATGGGTGCTCATGGTGTTTTAAATGACGTAATAATAACATCCTGTTTAGACACTGGGACAGTGTCCCGGAGAGTTTGAGGACCACCAATGAGATTTTAAGTAAAAACAACCTACTATATATTCATAGAGTATATGCGTTGTTTATCTATTGTTATTCTTAGATATGTTATTGTTCGTTTTAATGTTTGGGTAGGTTTTGGCCAAACCTGGCCAGCTGGCTCAAAGAGTTACAAATGAACTAACATACTCTTTTAGATATGCAGTGACTGTGAATGTCACTGTGTGGTGCCGGGCTTGCGAAGCAACGTCGGATAATGTGTTGGCATTATGTGTAGACCGCTTACTGGGTGTAGTACCAGCCCTAGCGGGGCTTTGGTGAGCGCTGGTCAGCACGGAAGCACCACGTACAGTGTGCGGTGCGGGATCCCGGTGAGGGAGCGAGAGGGAGTGTTAGCCAGCCAGGGTTACGTTGGGGCATGATACGCTGGTTGACCTGCCGACACGTGACCGGATGATATTGGAGGGGGGCCACCGGTGGACAGGGGCTGCTGGGCGGTCGCGTGGTATAGAGGAGCTCTCGGGAGCCTTCGGGAAAGAGCTCGAGAGATCTAGAAGGTGGGCGGGGCGAGGGGCGGAGCCAGCCCCAGCCCAGGCCGATATAACGGGGGCCCCGTGAGGGGCTCAGGGTTCTTCGTGTTGCTGGTGATGAAGATCCACGTCGGGTTGAAGAAGCCTCTAGCCAAGCGGTCCGGGACCCAGCTCGTGGTGCGGAGGGGGATAGCGGAACCGTGTCTAGATCTGCCGTAGCGTGGTTAGATGGGCGTTCAACACCCAAGTGTAGGTTGTGTTATGTTGTGTTGTGTTTGAGTTGATGTAATAATTAGTGTTGCTCCCAAGACAACGTCTGCGACTCAGTTGGACTCACTACAGATATATAGAGACACATAGTTATACATAGAGACGCATAGAGATACATAATGACTCGTAGAGACTGAGTGAAAAGTACGCTAGGTTTTTGCCAAAACCTGGACAGCTTGTTCAAAAACGTGATGAATTAAATGCAATGACGAAAACTAAAGTACAACCCTATAACTACTACTGACCGTACATAAGATGATTAGTCAGCATTTCCAATACAATGTAATTTTTCATCACACCTCAAACTTTACTTTATTCAGTCCATATCCTTTTTATAGCCCATATCAATTTCCACTGAGTACAGTCAGTTCATAACGCGTGTTTTCATAACACAAATGAGATATAACGCAATGAATGTATTTGGGAACACATTTTTATAACGCGGGTGCGAATTGGATATAATGTGATTAAACATAACTACGTCGTGCAAGTAGTAATAAGCGGTTGTACGGCTGCCTCGGCGTAGCATCACACAAGGCGGGATGCTGCTGGATGTTTCTAGATGCTACCCACGCACCTCAGTCTTTGTTCAGCCTCCAAACGCATCTCACATGTTTTACCCTTCATGATTTACCCTATATAATTTGTCTCACTTTGCATACAATTTTGTTGATTTTAATTACAATGAGTGGCAAGGCTACGAAGCGTTCTGGTAGTTGTACAAGTGGAAGTGAAGTGAACAAAAGAAAAGCTATTACCCTTGAACAAAAACTCGATGTGATAAAGCGGCATTAGGAAGAACACATGCTATTATTTGCGCAATGGGACTTACAGAATCCACGTTGTGCACTATTCGTGGTCATGCAGAAAACAATTAAGCAAAGTTGTGCTTCTACAACACACATAAGTGAGACGGCAAGGATTCTTTGTTTGTTTTAGAAACCTCCTACTCCATAACCCCTTAATTCCGATTAAGGGGTTATGGTTATTATAACACGATTTTTTTCATAACACGGTGTTCTTCAGGAACGCAACTACCGCGCTATTGGAGAACAGACTGTACAATGCCTCGCGGACTCTGCATTTGGCTAGGCAATTGTTAATTAATATCCAAGGCTAACGATAATGAGCCTTTGAACAGTGTGTCCTATACACAATCTGCGTCCTATATACAAGCCTGCGTGTAGAGATTTGGTACGGTACGCCTGCTGCAGAGGTAGATTGCAGACACAGACATCAGACCGTGTGACTGTACACAGGACCAAAGCGTTTGACCGCCTCTGGGACATTGCCACAGCGGTTCTAGGAGACGTTCGCTCGTCGTTAGTGGGCTGCCTGTAGAGGTACAACCCGCATGTGGCCGCGGATCGTATGAAATGAGGTCGCAGGTCGCGTGCAGGTCACAGGCCGTATGGGGCTCCCCGTCCCTTGATTAAGAGGCTGAACGCTTTTTTTTTTATCCTTTATATTAAGTTCACTTGCTTGCGTGCTTGCTTACGCGCTTACGACCGTGCAAATCTTTCGGTCGTTTTTTAACCCACTTCCCGTGATCCAATCGAGCTGACATTTTCCACACAGACTCGTGCGTGACAATTAATGTTCGTGAAAATGTTTCCAAAATTTTACACTTTTTAGGACAAAAATATTATATTTAATTACCAATTGCTTAATGCTTGCGCTGCAATCATCTGACCCATACGTGGCAGCCATCTCAAGCCAGAGGACGAGAGGACTCTAGCCGCCACGCATATAAAGGATTTATAGTGAAAAACTTTGTTTTTACGGGTTAATTTTTTAACGTGACGGACTTTGTATGTGCCCTTTGGTTAATTTTTTTCTCAGTTCCTATACATAATCCATATCCTATGGACATAATTCATCCGCTAGAACGTGCGTAATACTATAAGAGTGTGGCATAGGTTTGTGTCAACGTAGCTGTGACAGCAGCATCAGTGCACGATCATCAGTAAAATAAGCATTTATGCAGTATCAGCAGCAGCATTGTCACCACTTCCACACCGACCCCCAGAGGTTTGCGCACGTGGCTTCATTTGAACATTTTCCGCCAATTCCGCTTCCAAGGTGATGTCGTGTTAGCTTGTTGCAAAATGGCCAACAGGCCAACGCCCTTAACCATCCACGCTGTTCTCACGAATTACCATTAACAGCCATACTAACTCTCGTAACCTAGCCAACTATGTAAATATAGCCCTCCACAAACTCATAAAATAAGCGTCATTCAAATTCCAACTGGCAATCTTAATTGCGAAATTCATAATTTTATAGTGATGCCTCCACAGCAATAAAACGAATAAGCTGACAACGGCATCTATAAATACAAAAGGGACCTTGCGTTGGTTGTCATCAGTTAGTTCCTGCCTGCAGGCATTACCAGCCGCTCCATCTCCCCATTGTTGGTGCCTGCGCGCTCATCATCGAAAGTTGTACCATACCTCCTCGGCGGTCTCTGGTGATGGAGCCTGCAACCCAGCTGTTCCTCCTTGTCATCACCTGTCTGGCAGCTTTAGCTACAGGTCAGTTCCTTTCGCCTACAAGTGTCCATCCATTTAACCAGGAGAGAGTTGCATTCACATTAATTCATTCCTGTCACTGATTTACTTTACTTACCATTTAGGCAAAGGGTCTTTTGATAATTGTTCTCTTGCGTATAATCGATGCCATTAATTTAGACAGATGAGAGCGCAGTGAGATCAATTGTCTCATGTGATTGACGTCCTCTACCAGGCGAGAGAGACCGTTGGCATTTCGTGCATATTTAAATGTCCTTGTTTATAACGTCCAGTTACCTAAGAAGCATTATAACAGGCTATTCTGTGCCAAATAAACTTAGAGAAGTTTGAAACCGGTAAAGAATTCCCCGGCTAAACAATGAACCTTATGGCGGGACCGCGGGGTCCCGAATAAACGTAAGAATTGTTTAATTAATGAATTAATATTTTGCGACTCTGGTCCCACCGCGCACACAAACGCCGCGAATCACCTGGCGCGGATCATTATGTCGTCATGTCCAACCGCGCAGAAGAAACACAACTTTGATTAGCGCATCGCGTAGAGCTCGTCGAGAGGAATAGATTGCCGTATCGTTCGCCTTCAACAGACATAATATGAGGTCGCAACGCAATTTATGCGAGAGCCGGGGGCTTGTGTGACCCCGGGGTCCCGCCATCAGGTTCAAATGTCCAGTGAGTTGGTCGGTGTCAGGATCGCGAAGACTGCCGTTGACAACTACTGGTATACAGATGGACGTTCCGGCTCGTCTGCAGGACACTGCCCGCCAGCTTGTGTCTGTATATGAATTGTAAAATGTCCTCATGTCTATACGTATATATGCGTGTGAATGCCTCGGCAGGTCAGACGCTGAAATGTATCCAGTGCCAGGGCGAATCGTGCAAAACCGAAACCATGCCCAGAGACTGCGTGGCAGGACAAGATCGATGCTACACAGAGGTGGTGTCCACGCCTGGTGAATTGCATGAGAACGCGCAACATACACGTGATGGTGTTTGTTTGTCTGGATATGTGTATTTGTGTGTGTGTGTCTGGGGAGCGGTAGTGTAGCAGTTAGCACTCTGTGCTACGAACCCGGCGACCCGAGTTTTATTCTCGCTCACGGCCAATATTGGTGACGATTATCTGAACCGGTCCTGGGCCTCCCCTAGGTCGACTCAACCTCAAATGAGTACCTGGTGCGGTGTGTAAACATAGCCACTAGGGAGACAAAGGCAGCCGGGTGTGGTGCTGGCCACCCACCCCCTCGTGTGCCGTGCCGGCCTTCATAGGTACTGCTCGCTATCAGCACTTGCCCCAACAGTCTGTTAAAGGTTTTATGGGGGATCTTTGGCTTTGTTTTTTGTGTATATAGATGTGTACAGAGTGCCCCATCATATTGGGGAGTGGTGGCGCAGTGGTTAGAGCACTGCGCCACTGCCCATAATACAGGTTTTCTTTAGTTAGATCGTGTAAATATAAATGTCTCGTTAAACCTGCCACCACCCGACACAGTCAATTAGTAAGGTTTGTCACGTAAACAAAACATGCCAATTCGTTACCAGTACAGCACATCGGTGTGTTGGAGAGCCAAGCCACAACATTTACAATCTGAGTACGACGTTTCGGCAGTAATTACAACCAGCTTCATCAGGCGACAGCCAGATCTGTGGAGAAGTCCACCTGTTTCGTTCCTTAAATACTACTGCACTGGCGATCCGACTTCGATTCCCACGCACGACCAATAACAGTGACGGCGAATATCTGAACCGGTTTTGGGCCTCCCTGAGCTCCACTCAGGAGTGAAATGAGTACCTGGTGTGAAAACATCAGGACTTGGGAGACAAAGGCGGTAAGGCGTGATGTTGGACACCCACCCCCTCATGTGCCGTGCCGGCCTTCCTAGCTGCTCGCTAACAGCATTCACCCCGACAGTCTGTGAAGGCAACACGGGGGATCTTTGTCTTTGACAACGAGTCCTCGAAACCAGATCAGTTGAGGGGAGGAATGCCCCGTGGCAATCGTTTTGTTAACAAACCCACATTATTTAACGGGCAACCAATGTTGTCCAATGTAAAACAATGTTCCCCGGGTGTTTGCGCCTCACTGTTGTGCAGCATCTCTTGAGATGTGTGGTCTGCAGTAAGACGCTTCATGAATTCAAGCTGATGCTCAATACTTTGTATTATGCAATGAACAACAGCTTAGAAGTAAAAAGTATTGGCATGTATACATTTGTATACATATGTAGGTACGTGTCCGTATATGTATCTACAACATGTATGTATATATTGCTATATGACTCCACATGCGTATACATATCTCGACTTGCATCACAGATCCGTACGTCTCACCTGTCCATGCCTTCCCCTGTGGTCTCTCCTCCCTTGGTCTCTGGAACAGATGCTCACAACAGTGTGGCTAAGGGGTGTGCAGGGGCCGCCGGGTGCCAACATAAAATTTGCTGCACAACAAATAGCTGCAACATTGGTTTGCCTCTGCAGTGTGTAACCTGCACCTCAGAGGCAGAATGCAGAAACGCTCAGCCAACATACTGCACCAACCCCGTGGATACTACTTGCTTCACAGCTGTTGGAGAAACAGGTGAGGGGAAGGAACCTCTTGTTTACATGAACACGTGGTGGATTAATCAGTGCTGTGAATTAAGGGACAGGTTACATTTGAGCGGGAAGTTGACTCATGATCCCATCATCATCACCACCAACCACCATTCCTCCAGGGTGAACAACATTTTTTAGCTCCACTTGGTTTTGTCTAACAGTGGTGATTGTTCATTGTTGACTGCCCTCCACCATAGGAATGTGGAATTTCTACCGCTGGCTCAGGACTACCGATGGAGTCGGAGCCCGCAGAAGTCTAACAGCGTTAAGACCGCCACGTGGCATCACTGTTTGACTTTGTCTGTTACAGGTGCCGCCACATACCTGAAGAAGGGGTGCATGAGCGACCTCGATGTTTTCCTGCCATCTATAGTTGTAGCTCTATGTAATGGAGACAGCTGTAACGCACCTAGCCCACTCAAGTGCGTTACCTGCGACTCATTCGACACCTGCACGAAGCAGAACGCAGAGTTCTGTAAAGATGCAGACGCAAGATACTGCTACGAGACAGCAGAGTCCAGAAGTAAGTTATTCCCCCTCCCCTTCCCCGAGCCGCGAGTAAGTGACTTCGTCCAGATTTAACTCATCGAGTTTCTAATCGGATAATTTTCCTCCACGTTTACCTTTTGGTAAACTCGATGCAATTGCACCTCGGCCATAAATCAGACTTTTGACAAGGAAAACAATCCAAAATCGACAGTTCTTATTTTGCTAGATATACACCTTGGCTGTGTCCTTGGAGTTCGTGACTTCACTGTTGCATCACTGCGGCACTTTTTATGTCACCGCAGCCTCCCTTTTAGACTGAACGAGAGAGTGCTGTTTGCAATCGAGTTATGAAGGTCAACACTGCACGCAATGTGTTGTGACCAGTACCAAGCCAGGCTTACTTTAATTCCCCGGTTTCTCAGGTTCACACACATTCAACGCCAAGTTGATATGAGAGGAGGCCGAAAACATACTGTATTCATAATGCCACTTGCCATGATTAAAAAAAAATGCACACTTCAATGCATAGCTTGCATAATAATCTATTTCACCTTAATTACAAGTACGTGCTTGGAAATAAATCACCAAGTATGTCAACAACGTAGTTTGTCTGTCCCTGCAGATATCCCCGGCTCTTCAGATGTTTTGAGCGTGAGCAAGGGCTGCACCAGGAGCTGTATGACCTATTCAAAAGACAAGACCTACACCAACCACTGCTGCCAGAAGGATGGCTGTAACAACAAGAACCTTTTAAACGCTGCCACGGCCCCATCCGCCCACTATCTGGCTGGACTTAGCCTGCCTCTGATGATGGCCATTTTGCACTAAAGTGGCAACCATGATGGCCATTGCAGCCGAAGAGGTCTAACAGAACTACTTTTCAAAAGTAGTTTTTAATCGTTTTCCATTTTAAAAATATAATCATTCCTCATCCATATGATTCAAAATTAATTAACGAACACTGTAGATCGTTTCATAGGAGCCAGCATATATTGGTAAATTTTTGTACCCAGAAAATATGTGGGTGTCAAGACCCTATTTCAGGAAATTACTGCACTGGCGTGTTTTTAATTACATTCTTCAGATGTTCTGTTTTATATCATGTTGTTAATTGAAAATAAAGTTGACCATAGACAGCTTGTCAGCTATAAGGTTAGTTTCAGGTTTTTAGGCTTATATATGGTGAACGCCACATGCCTTACATGACATAAAACTTGTTCACACCACCACCACTATCGCCACCACAGGCGAGGGAAAAGTCAGGGTCACTTTCCGTGTACATTCATAGTTTGAGAAGACCTTAGGCCTCTTACAGTTCCTACCTTCCACCCCAGTATAACATTCGTGGAATTGTACATTTCCCCGTGTGGATTTCCCCATTATTAGACAGTTCTGGTATTGTCACAGCCTATTTAGTCTGTCCCCCTAACGGAATGCGGGTTGGATGCAGTGCAGTATTGGTCACGCGGCCATGTAAAAATGCCCCCCTCACTATTCATCTCAAGATATCACGAGCACATTTTTATGAAATGGCGGTTGATCAAATATGGCTGCGATTCCTTTGAGCCATCCCAAGGCTGCTTTAGCTGCCTCTCTACCCCCCACACAACCCAACCCGGCCCATCCTTCAACTTTGACCTTTAGAAATGTTACGCCACATTATCACCACATTCCCTGCGTTGAGCAATTTGTAACCCCCACCCCCCTGCTCAACACGCAGTCCAACCCATAAAACCCGCATTTGAATTGCAAGCAGCTGGAAAAAAGTTACGTGTTTAATCGATTACGCCCCCCCCCCATTGCGTCACTTGAGGCTGTCGTGTGGACCCAGCCTAAGAGTGGAGACCGCTCACAATCCGTTGATTGCAGCGGTGGCCAATGCGTGGAGCGTTACCCGCGGGTGGGTCGCAACACGTGCTTTGTGTGGATCTCGGGATGAATCGGAAGAAACTCCAACATAAGCAGGTGACAATTTTCGTCATGGCCGAGGGCAAATATAAATCTCCAAGAATTCATAAATATGCGATGGTCCTCCACAACAGTCCCCATAACACCCCCTACATGCTGACCACTGGGGTTTATTAGTAACAAATCGGCATTTTGCGACCCCCACTGCCACTGTGTAGCATATTATTATGTGCCAGGGACTCTATGAGATGATAGGACAATAGTCTTGAGTCCATACTTGGCAATAAGTAACGGCAAAGCAGTTATAAGTGACTCACATAATTGTGCGCAGTTGCGTATTCAGTCCACGACTTCCCTGAAGGCATCAACACCTTCAGCGAGCGCGATGCCGATCACACGACGCGGCTCGAATTCGACCCTCGATCGATGGCTGCGCCATCGCCGCACACGCGTCGAATAAAAAGCAAGGGACAAGTCCTTACTTGCTAACAACTCCTCTATCATGTTTCATTGCTGGAGGGGTTGCCCCCCCTACCTGAAAATCCTGGCTCCGCCATTGATTGCTGACGATGTGTGTGATCAGTGACTGGGGAATCAGGTGACAGGGATGAGGTGAAGGGGAATGGGATCGGGGACGGTGAGGATAAGAGGGGACACGTCGGAGGAGGAGGGACGAGCGAGCTCTGTATGAAGGAGGGAGCTGTGTCTGTATGTGACGGAGATGGAACAAACGGACTTGGAACCCTTTACCGCTCTCGCCGTGTTGGTGAGGAGAGTGGCAGCTACTTGCATGCCGTATTAAAATAATAATAATAACTTCCACCAATAGGTGGCACTAGTAATGTATTTCTAGAGACGAGTAGGGGTTAAAGCAGACTTAGTGCATGTTGGTCAAAGCTTGCTGGTGGTGGATCGCAGATCCCCGTGTAGATCCATCAAAGGGCATCAGTGTTGTACTGCAAACCACAGACATACAAACACATCATCCAACGCTGCTGTGTTGTAGTCGTGCTTCGCCACACTCAACAGGCCCAGGCATTTAACTTTTTAAATCCTTTATATTAAGTTCACTTGCTTGCTTGCTTGTTTGCTTGCTTGCGCGCTTACGACCGTGCAAATCTTTCGGTCGTTTTTTAACCCACTTCCCGTGATCCAATCGAGCTGACATTTTGCACACAGACTCGTTGTGCGTGACAATTGATTTTCGTGAAAATTTTTTCCAAAATTTTACACTTTTTAGGAAATGTTTTATTAGATTTTATTACCAATTGCTTAATGGTGGCAGGCAATCATCTGACACATAGGTGGCAGCCATCTCAAGCCAGAGGACGAGAGGACTCTAGCCGCCACGCATATAAAGGATTTATAGTGAAAAACTTTGTTTTTACGGGTTAACTTTTTAAATTGTACGATTCAAATCCTTAAGAAGGAACAACGTACATCAGGTTCCCACAATCTCGATAACATATTTTTGGTACAAAAAAATACTAATCGGCTAAACATATACATTTACAATTGGTGCTAGAGTTTGCTGTTTAACATCATGATCTCATTTAAACTGAGCAAAAGCATTACATTTATTTTTACACAATAGGTTTATAATAACTGTGGTGGTGGTAGTGGTGGTGAATTGCGCAAACAAATTCTAATGATTGGCAGCCTTTTAATGTCAAAGGCCCAAGGCTGAAGTCTATGAAACCGTTTGTTTTGATGTAATAGTTTTTCTGCAAACGTTGTTTGTGCCACGATGACATTTCGGAAGAGTACGACTACATTAAAAGTGTCGCTCGCTTGCTGACAGGTGTCAAGCGAGTTTATAGATCGGTGTTGTGTAATTGTTTGAATAAATATTCCACAAAGCCACAATCACCTTACTTTTCTGAGCAGGCAAGATGCTGTAAGTTAACTTGAGCATGTTCTCTCATTCGTGTGTTCCCTTTTTTGGACTCTATAATGGGCATGCATCCGATTCATCTGTCAAAGCATGAAGTATGTTCTGGTTAAATACAATATATTTTTAGGCACATTAATATGCTGATTTGCATTATCAAGTAAAATTTTCCAAAATCATGCCAACCTGCTGTCTTCTACGTTTTTCATAAATGTTATCCTCATTTGCCTTCAATAACTCCCTTGGGTATACCAACACTAATATATGTCCCAGTTGTATCCGTCCAAAATTTATATTCAAAAAAATTTAGCAAATTGTTGTAGACTACTATTCTTTAGCTGATATATCATGAGGACAACTTTGCAACATTCTTTATTATATTTTTTATATAGGTTCCTGTTGTTCCTTTACATATGTTATTTTAAATGATAAATCAATATCCAGTACAGTATAATTTGTACATTATGAAAAGGCATTTGACTCGGTGCAAATCATACAAGCACTCACAAAACAAGGCCTGAATAAAATATATTTAGATAAACTCTTCACAAGGAAGGAACAAAGAGACACATTTTCTCAAAAGTTATTCACAGTAACATTAGAAGAGCTTTTCCAAAATCCCAATTTTGCTAAATTAATGCAAACACGTACATGGATTTTTTTGATCATCTCATATTTTTTGATGACAGACACACCACGGAGTGACTTAATAATTTAACAACAAATTTCATTGAAAAAAATCACCCCCAATCATCACTATTATGGGATTTTATTGAAGAATCAAATTGTTTCCTTGAAGACCTTGATTCACCAGCTTGCATTGATGCAAATCAAGGAGTGGAACCGCTCCGGCCCTGAATTGTTGGAGTATATTCCCGTTATCAGAGGATCATTACGGATCCTAAGATCCCCTTCTCCTCCAACCTGCACTGACGAGCATGATGAAGTTCAAACAACCCCCCAATGTTCGACACACGCGTGGGGAGCCGTCATCCAGCAGTGGATAGACAATGGGCTGCACAAATGTGTTGGAGACTCGGCAGACACATGACCAGTGAATCATAACTTGGGGAAAATATTAGTATTCGACTCAGACATGCTTGGTCAGCGAGTCATCTTCGAGGACAAAAGCCCTGGGCAATAATTGACCGGCAAGGAATGTGGACCAGGGGATATAAAGGGGAGAGAGGAGAGGGGAGTTCTGGGTGCGGAGTGCTGAATCCTTGCGCGTGTTACCTGCCGTATGACCGTGGACCTCACCAGTGGGTAGGCCTCGGCAAGGTAAGGTAAATTACCTTTTTTACCGGGTAAAAGGGTAAAGGTAAAGGGTAGGGTAAAGGTAGCTCAGAAGAATTACCCGGTAGGGTAAAGGTAGCGCAAAGTATTACCCGGTAAATACGGTGCCGCCTTGTTTACCGCTGAAAGCTCCGTGGCGCAGTTCGTGGTTTACATTTTAAATTGCGATACTTGATGTCGAACCAGATGTAGACGGTCCACGTTCTTGAGGTAGAGGTACTAGAGGACGAGGATGCCAGCAACGGCATTTTTGGGGTTTCAGCGAACAGCAATCGAAAGAGGCAGCGGCATGCGTTCCCGTGGGAGCGCACGCACGATTGGATGGAGGGTGATCCCCGTGTGCAGCAAGGGAAGCGGCAGTGCGTGCACCGCCGCAAGTGGTTTTCCACCCACACGAACGCGTCGGAGTGGAAAGCCCACCTCAAGAAGCACAACGTGCTCGCCCCAGGCAACGAGGTCGGGACGTCGACGTTGGCGAGCCGCCTAATGCAGCAAACGCTGAGCCGGCCAGCAATCCCGGATCGCCTCCTGGTAAAGTGTGAGAACGCGGCGGTTGATTGTGTTGTCCGAGGTGCAATCTCTGTGGAGCCGCCGGCAGCGACAAGTTCAAGACCTTGCTCTTTGGTTCTTTCGGTAAAGTCACGTATCAAGATAAAATAATAAATTATATAATAGCTATACGACGTTTGTGCCTGTGTTACTCTCTCTCTATATATCTTGGTGATATCTGTCTGCTTATATGTCTGTCTATAGTTTTCTGGTTAGATTTTTTGTTGCTATTTCATTTATACCTGATGATGATTGCTTGTGTTGCAATCGAAACGTCGTCGTATGCTATTATTGAATTTATTATTTTATCTTGATACATGACTTTACCGAAAGAACCAAAGAGTAATTCCTGCAGTCACGAAAGCTCCAAATTAAGATTCAAGACCTTGGTCAACACATTGACGCAGGGATACGAGGGCCCGTCGACCCGCACCATTGTTGATGAGATCGCCATCGACCAAGACGACTGGGACGAGGAGGTTATGGAGGACGGTGTCGTCGACAGCCTCAACGCCCGATTCGAGAGTATTCTATATGGATAAAGCGCTCTACCTTATAGCATTTACCGTTATAACCCTTTTTCACGTGTTGTACCAAGGTAAGGTAATTTACCCTTTTTACCGGGTAAAAGGGTAAAGGTAAAAGGTAAAGCGGTAGTGGAGCGGGTAACGCTACGAACCTGGCGACTCCAACTCGATTGCCGCTCACGGCCAACACCAGTGACCATTATCTGAACCAGTCCTGGGCCTCCCCTAAGTCGACTCAGTCTCAAATGAGTACCTGGTACGGTGTGCAAACATCGCTACTAGGGAGACAAAGGCGGCCGAACGTGGTGTTGGTCACCCACCCCCTCGTATTCCGTGCCGGCCATCATAAGTGATCGCGAACAGCACTTGCCCCAACAGTCTGTTCAAGTTATACGGGGGTCTTTGTCTTTATATGAACCCATCAAACTGAGTTTAGAACCTTGAACAACATCAGAACATCAACAGCAGTCGTGGCTGTATCAGCATCAACAATTATCAGAATCAACATCATAACAATGATAACATTAATAATTAGTTATCAATAGCAGGAGCAGAATCAATCACCAACACAATCATCATTATTGCATAGTCTTTGTTTTCAAAGTACTTTTATTTTTTTTCCAGCCAGACAGGATCACAACGAGAAAGCGAATTACTTCAGAAGGGTTTGGGGCGAGTATTTATCAAAGGGCTCATTGCAGACACACAAAGTTCATGAGAGACGCCTTCAACTGAGCACGTACGGTGTTTGTGTGCGTGTGTGCGGTGTTTGTGTGCGTGTGTGCGGTGTTTTTGTTGCGTGTGTGCGGTGTTTGTGTGCGTGTGTGCGGTGTTTGTGTGCGTGTGTGCGGT
>CM025608.2:12440794-12452500 GCA_014621495.2 Entosphenus tridentatus | reverse complement strand
TGCGGTGTTTGTGTGCGTGTGTGCGGTGTTTGTGTGCGTGTGTGCGGTGTTTGTGTGCGTGTGTGCGGAGCGGTGGCGCAGCAGTTCGCGGATTGCGCCTCGAATTATTCCGTCGACCCGAGTTCGACCAAATAGCAGTGGCGAACATCTTAATCGGATCCTGGGGTCTCCCTTAGGGCGACTCAGCCTTAAGTGAATACCAAAGTGCGATGTGTAAACATCAGCACGGTGCTGGCCGCACCACCCCATGATCGTGTGCCATGGGAGCATGAACAGGCGATGTCTCAATACGTTTTAATAAAATCTCAACGCGTAAAGTTGTATGTTGTATGTGTGTGTGTCATCTTCTTGGTTCTTTCGGTAAAGTCACGTAGAAGGAAAATAATAAAATAATAAAAATAAAACATAATAAAATACAATTCTCACGACGTTTCGGCCACAACGCAGGCAGCCGTCCTCAGGTGAAGAACAGATCTGTCGGAAAGACAGCGTCTGAATGAAACACCACCAGGCTTGGAGCGTATATTTAAGCTGGGTTAGGGGAGGAAGGGCGCCTTGACAAAGGAATCTGCATATCAACAGAGGAATTTAGCATATTTATGGAAAATGCAGATATGGGATTAGTCACTACTTGTGGAATGCGTTGGAGGTGGGGGGGGGTCTCAAAGTCATATTATGCCCGTGCATTATGTGTGTGTCATACAATAATAACTCCGTTACGAATGCATCTGCTATCACTGTCGTGGCCGCGGCGCTACGAGCCCCAGTTTAGCCTTTCAGCAGGAACATCGCGGTGGTCAGCAGAGGCAGGGTGAGGCTTTGCAAGAGGGGGTCAGACAAGCCCCGTGCGGATCCGCTGTTGCAGTTGTCAGAGCCGCAGCAAACGGATGTATCTTCGCACGTTTTCTCGCAACCTTTTCCTGAAGGGAGCAAGCGGGGAAATATGTCACGTGTTAGCAGGAACGGCGGGGATCGAGATGGCCGGGCAACTGTTGAAACACGAGAAGAGAAGAGGGAACAAAAAGGTGAGGTCCGTTTCAAGTGACCTCTAGTCCACACAGTAGGGAGCGGCACTCCCACTCGCCCAGCCACGGCGAGCAATGTTCGTTGAATGACAGTCGAACCGACGGTTTGAATTGTCAATGCTGGAATTTATCCCAATTAAGCGCAGAACCAAATTTTAATGTGATGGGGTTTTTTTTTTTCTCGTGTAACGATGACTGGGCTGAGTCTAAAGCACTCCATTCGAGAACCCGGCTAATCACAGGCAGCTGCCTGGTCAACTCTCTGACCTCTGAGCCAGCGGACCATCCCGTCAGGCCATAATTATTGTTCATCTGGCCACACAGTGGGAGATCAATTGGGGTCTAGCTACTCGCGAGCTCTCAGGTCGCATGAGCAACGTGTCTCACACTCTCACGACGGCACTCACGGGATTCCCACGCACTTAACAAACTTTTAGAATCTGCACACTGGAAAAAAAACTAAAAAGACTCTAGCGTGCATAACAATTCCCTATCACATGGAATTTGTGAAACACCACCAGCACTCACTGCAAGAAGTTATTTGTAGATAAAGTTATTGTTGAGCCAGTGGTCGATATTCCACATTACTATGTCAGAAGCTGGTCTTTATGTAGGACAAGCATTAGTGAATTCTTGGAAAGAGGTGCTCTACTTTTTGGATCTGCTTTAGAGGGACGATCAACTGAGTAATCTCCCAAGCAGGATTTAAGCTTGCAACTTGACGTATTCAGGCATGTGTACCCATGCATGTAGTAATCGATTAAAATAAATTCATGCTCACAATACATGCCATGTATATACGAATATATGCAAACTAGGGGTTGTTCGGGGGCGCCTATGGCTCAACCATTTACGGCCTTCGGCCAGGAAAGTCACAAAAAAAATTCCCACGAACGACGCATTCACGCAAGCACCCGATGCTCCGTTTTGAAGTTTTAAAATGAAACATCTTTGAAATGTATTATGTTTTGAATTTGATAATTGTATTTCTTCATTAAAAGCTTATATCATTTTGCATCTGGAAGACTTCATTGAAAACGACATTTCGTGTGAATTTTCTCTCGTCGTTAAGTAGATGGCCTTGCTGGGAGTTCGGTTCAATTACATCATAATATAATTACCTAAACTTTATAAAGATACATTTTTTGGTGGTGATGTTGTTAGTGGTAGTGGTGGCATTATCAAAGACAGTGAGGCAAAGGTGGCTAGGCATGCTGGCATCAACATTGTTTGTGACCCATGAGGAGGAGGTCAGCCAGGAAGAGAGACCCCGGGCTCGCTACTCACTTGTTCCATTGAAATCCGTGATGCAGTGGATGGCCTTGTCAGCTGGACACTCAATTGGTTTCGAATTCTTGCATTCATCGACGCCATTACACTCATGACATTTCAAAGCATGGCCTGAGAACAGACATTACAGAAGCGATGCCATTTTACGAAGCGTCTACTTGCAACGACATCTCAAGACATTTTACGGCAGTGGAGTGACCCTCGTTGTGTAAACATAGTAAATGGCGCGAGACAAATGTGAGGTTCTTGTGCAGTAGGAACGGTAATTAAGACATTGAGTTAGGAGGCAGTCAGACATAGAGAACAAGAGAGAGGTCTTCAGCCTGGGCTTGAACAGAAAGCCAGAATGGGCAGTGAAGAAGACCAGGAAGCAAGAGTTGCAGACAGTAAGGTCAGCACAGGAGAAGCAGCGACCTCCCATTGAGTGGAGGTCTCCTGGGGGATTCGATACAAACGCTTGGTTTTCTGAAGCGAAGAGCGCATAAAGCGAGATGAGAGAGGAGAGATAGCCAGGGGCGAGTCCGTGGAGGATGTTGAATGCAGTAGATGCAATATCGTACTTCGTGAAGGAATTAATTACAATATGCATCAGGTTCATGTGATATCGTTTACGAATTTGGGTTAAAGCTATGGCAGCTGCATCTCAGATCATCTTGAGTTCGGAGATGATGTATTTGAGAGACTGTAGAGGAAAGAGTTCCAATTGTAAGGATGTGAAGAAGGCATGGGATCAGGAAGTCAGTGAATATCGAGAGATGTTGCACAGATGGAAGCAGGAGGCCATGCAGAGTTGAGCGATGTGGGAGAAGGAAAGTTCAGGATGAGTGGTTGTCACTAAGGACATGGACAAACTTTGTTAATTGTCACGTGCGAATGTTGAGCTGTAGTTCACTACATTCTGGTGAAGACACCCCGTGTATTTGTACTCCCAACGCCGTGCTCTCCTCATCCAGCAGTGGATTTACACGAGGGCTGTACACGTGCATGGACTGCAAACACGGGCGGGGTCTCATGATGGAAACCACTGGTTAAATTTTCACAAAGCGGTACTTATTTTCTCGATCCCAATCCACACGGGTTTTCAGAAGTAACAGAATCCTGTAAAAAAACGAATAACGTTACAGCCATTCATGAATCCACTGCTGCATGAAAGTCTCACTCCCTACACTACGTCCATCACGCAGGGTGTTGTTTTTACCATACTTCACCACCTTGGTCATTGCGGGTTGGTCAAGCTTTGCTTTGGTCGGCATCCAGGACTGGTTCAAATAATACTCGCGAGTGATCTTAGCTGTAGCCGGGAATTAACTTTCCTCGGGTTGTCAGGCTCAATAGAGTGCGCTAACCACCGCACCACCGCTCCTCGCGATCCTTCTATAATACAGCAGCGACTGACAACATTTCTGAACCATGGGGGCCCCCACTATCAACAGCACAATAAAACATCTGAAATTTCGTGGGGGGGGGGGGGGGAATAAAAACAGATGGTATCTGTAAGACTTCCACGGGTCACTTCACACGACGGCGTTGCAGACCACGAGTCGTGAATTCTCCTGCCGCATTCAATGTCGTACACTCAGACGTCGACAATTGGCATTCGGCTCCTGAACACATTGCTGCCCCCTCGCAAGAACAGAACAGAAGAAGGAAGACGCGATTTTCAGAGCGCTAACAAACCGCGCGCCGTTAAATCACCGTGTGTTCATATCACGTTACGCTCACGAGACACAAATGAACGGCCCGGATGGCACTCAAAGGAGCTTTGGGGACGTTGAAATGGCGTGAATCGGTCCATCATCCATTGCGCTACCATTATTCGAACAGCGACGTACAACCGCAATGACCTAACGGTGCACAGCAGATGTTATAGGCTGCCCCCGGGGCTACACTGTCATCAGATGGCAGTGCAACACATTCTATTGTTGTCTCGTACTATGCTCCATGCTCCTCCCCACCTTCACGAACCCGCAGTGCCCAGCACGGCGAGGTACGGTCAAAGACTCGCACGAGGCGGGGAGGCCATCATCCAAGAATGTATTGACGAAGCCCTGCATTGACAACGCACCTGAGGTGGGCAGGAGGGCGAACAGGCAGGTGAGGAGAATGAGCAGGCGAGGAGTGACCTCCATCACGGCGACCTGGGGAGACGATGACGAGGAGTACGGAAGAGACGTGGGGAGTGTGGACCACCAAAGGGGAGATGGAGCGAGTGGAGAGCGGAGCCCCACTCTTTATATATAGCGAGGCAAATCTGTCTGTGTTGGGACTGCGGTGGAACCTGCCCATATGAACCTCCCGAGACGACCGCACAATAAAATGTGTGCTTGCAGATTAGGTCCAGACGCAACCACAGTGGAGTTCTCGGATTATATTTAGCGTGTTTTTGTAAGATCAAAGATAGCACCTTTTCATAACAACGTCGCCATCATCATCATAATCGTCGTCGTCGCCATTAAAACCAGCAGTTGCAGGTTTAATTTGTAATCTGTTGCAACCCCAAAAAATGCGAAAGAGGAATATAAATAAGAATAAGAAACAGCTTCTTCATTATCATCATGACAATGTTAATTTACCTATGGAAATCCTCTTGAGCACGCATACATAAGAATGTCATCAGCAGCAGCAGCAACAGTCCCAGCAACAAGAAGAATATCATCAGCAGCGTAGTGGTATCATAATCATTGATGTACATTTTCTAGGAAAGCTTCATTACAGTATCATGCCTCTTTCCATCATCATCAGCAGCAGTCCCAGCTTTAACAATATCTTCATCTCCATAATACCTTTTTTTTGGGTAAGATCCCGTAAATCTAAATGTATCGTTAAACTCGCCACCACCCGACACAGCCAATTAGTAAGGTTTACAACGTAAACAGAATGTGTCAATTCGTTACTAGTACAACACACCCGTGTGTTGGAGAGCAAACCTACAACATTTACTAGTAACGAATTGGCATGTTCTGTTTACGTGACAACCCTTACTAATTGGCTGTGTCGGGTGGTGGCGGGCTTAACGACACTTTTATATTTACAAAATCTAACAAGAAAGAAAACCTTTACTATGGATGATATTGATCGCGAAAGGCTACGTGTTAAACTGAATATCTTCATCTGCATCATCATCATTATGATCATCAGCCAGGATGACTTTACGATACAGAACCACCGATTGAAAACTTGAACTGAATTCTGTTCATACAAGGAAAGAGGGCAGCCCTCATCTTCACTGGCTTTCCTTGAACCAGTGGTGGAAATGGCACATTCCTATGGCGGGAAACGACCACTGCTTGTTGACGTCCCACAGAGTGGTGACACATTTTAGCGACCTCAAAGAATGATGGTGATGAAGATTATAATAGGGCTGAGTTGCACCCAACCGGGAATCGAATTCATGGATTTTTCCACTGAGTGGAGGACTGACCATGACAACACCCGATTAAAGCGCTTTAAGTAACCCGTCTGGATGTTATCTCTTCGCTTTTAATGGTGCTGGGTAGGTCTGGGCATTTCAGTTTCCTCGAACATGAAGCAAAACATTTTACCGCTTAAAATAATTGGCCGAACGAATGAATGCGCAGAGGGGCTATGACCAAATCATGCACAATGTGTCCGATCTCATCAGATCTCCAAAGCCAAGCTGAGATGAACCTGCATAGTGCTTGGATGAGCGACCACCATACTTTAAACCGGTGTTGTAGTTTTTTTCAGAGCTAAAAAAAAACTATGTTTAAGTTTACCAGGTAAGGTCACTGAGCTATTTAGCTATTTTTCTAGAAGCGACCTAAGCCACAATTGATCGCTCAACGAAGTGGCCCATCATGTGGACATTTATAGCAGCCAAATGCTCTAAACGCATGTTTCTAAATGTGGAGGTGAAAACCGGAGCACCCGGATAAAAATGCACACGATCACGGGGTAAGAGACACCGCAGACTCCAAATATGCAGGCGTTAGGGTCAGGATCGAACACACGACCTTCCTGTATACCAGGCAACGGAGTTAACATCTCGCTACCAGGGCTACGTTGTGGGAAGCAGAGGGCGTTGAAGCTAAATACATCGTCGTACTGTACTTATGCCCTGTGAAAAAAGGGCCATTGGCCCAAACGTCGCCCATTAAAGTTGGTGTTTTGGACTGCACAGGACTATTTATGCTCGATGCACTGACCAGCGTGGTAAAGTACAGGATGGTCAAATCACTCTCATGGGCCCATGGTGTGGGGAGGGCCTCCTATAACAGTGGAGCTGTGGATTGACAAAATGACTCGAAATATTTTTTTTGCCATTATTATTTGACGCCAACAGTCCGAGGGCATACAGACCAAGTTTTAAGCATCACTGGAATGAAATCGGAGTGAGACTGACAGAGAGGATGGCATTACCGATTGACGCCCGCTTCCCCGCTCCCTGTGAGCGGGCGGGGCGCGACGTCCACCCCCCCCCTCCTCACTGGCGGAGGAGGGGGGGGGGCACGTGCCCCCTCCAATGATCCGATCGAAATCCCTAATTTCGATCGGATCATTGGGGGTTATTAGTAATAAATCGGCATTTTGCGACCCCCACTGCCACTGTGCAGCATATTATTATGTGCCAGGGACTCTATGAGATGATAGGACAATAGTCTGAGTCCATAATTGGCAATAAGTAACGGCAAAGCGGTTATAAGTGACTCACAGAATTGTGCGCAGTTGTGTATTCAGTCCACGACTTCCCTGAAGGCATCAACAGCTTCAGCGAGCGCGATGCCGATCACACGACGCGGCTCGAATTCGACCCTCGATCGATGGCTGCGCCATCGCCGCACACGCGTCGAATAAAAAGCAAGGGACAAGTCCTTACTTGCTAACAACTCCTCTATCATGTTTCATTGCTAGAGGGGTTGCCCCCCCTACCTGAAAATCCTGGCTCCGCCATTGCCCCTCCTCCTCGTCGGCCACCTCTCGCCGGGCCCCCGCCGATCGAGTGATCGGCCCCCCTGCGCCAGCGTCCTCCCTGAGGGACATAGCCAAGTGGCTGGCTCACCACCGCCCGGGGTGATCTCGCACCACACGCCCACGTGCACCACCACTAATACTAAGGCGGCTGCGTGCACGCGCGCGCCCCTGCAGGCGCTCGTTTAACATAAAGGCTCGCGCTAAAGAAAACGTGCGGTGTGACTTTGCGCACGCACCTCCGGGTGGTTAAGCCCTAATCCGCTTGCACACAAAGGCGAGCGCTAAAGGGCTGCGCGAATATGTGCGCGCGCCTCGCCGTCAATGCTATTGTTGTTGCGCGAACACGCGCGAAAGCTTATAATTTAATACACGCGCGCCTCACACACACCCTCAACACAACACCGACGCTGCAGCCCTGCGCTCTCTCTCTCTCTCTCGCGTCTCCCCGAGCAGTCGCACCACACACAAATCGCAGACACCATGCCGATGTTCTACCCACACACACAGAAATCACACTGCACCGATACTCTGTACTAAAGTTTATTAACGGCGCAAATACACACTACCTGGAGGGGGAATATTTTGCGAGAAGAGCTTAGCCTAACTCTGCCTACGAACCCAGTCACTCAAATGTCCTACCACGTACCTCGTAGCTGTACTCACGGCGTCGCACGGACGCTGTGAGAGTCGGAGGGAGAAGGACAAGAGACAACTTCACCTATCACTGCCTAGTAGCAGCACTCGCTAGCATCACACGGATGCCGCGAACGGCTCGATGAGGCAGGACGGCAGGGAGTGGAGTGGGTCTTGACGGCCCGGAGGTTGAAGACAACTGACCGAAATCGTCCCAGGCTGCGCTTTTTATTCTCTTAACTTCAAAGGCCCAGGGTGCCATTGTAACGCGTGGCCAATCGTGCGCTTACCTGCGGTTACTGCCCTCCCCCCCATTCCCGGTGGGCGGCGGCGGCCACCCATTGTCCCTTTGTCTGGAAGGGCGCTTGCGCCCTTCTTGCTCAATGTTCAGCCCTCCCTTCTCCCCCCCGAGTTGTACCTCATTTCGGTTAGCCCAGGGAACCTTTTCTTTCTGCGCCCATACAATTTTAAAACAATTTTAGGGGCATCGCAATGTAACCTGTCCTGTGAGGGGCGGCCAATGTCCTGGCACCGGAAAACCGTGGGACTCTCCCTCTAGGGGCCCTTCGGATTAAAACCCGGTGTGCCAGGCAATCCCCCGCCAGGACACTACGTGGGTGTGCTGCGTGCGGGTGTGTGTTTAGCGCGGGGGCCGGGAGGGAATCGCGGCACTTGCGGAGTTGCTCCACTGTCGTGGCACCACAAAAGCAAGCAGATGAGACGGAAGATGCAAACTCCAAATATACTGGTGTCAGGGTCGGGTTTGAACCCACGACCTCCTTCATACCAAGCAAAATAGTTAACATCTCACCACCATGGCATCCCAAACCTACTGATACACCTATTTAGCTTTACCTTTTTGCTGCTGCCTTATAACTAAAGTGGGCCAAAGTTTTGGACAGCTGCCCTCTTTCAGAGCAGATAATTTTCACTGTCTTTTATACCAGGGATAGGGAACCTAAGTCTGGCAGAGGTCGAAATAGGGTACCCGATACCCGTACCTACCCGATACCTGGCTACCCGTACCCAGCCGGGTACGGGTGCCCGTTTGCGACCCTGGTGCGGCCGGGTACGGGTACGGGTAGGCCGTGAGTCACTGGTGAGTAACCGTTTGTCACTCATTTCCCAACGTCTTGTCTCTTCTCACAATTCAAGTCTTAGACATAATTTCATATGGCCCGTGGATACATAAGGCCTACCTCCCAGGAAATGGTATACAGTAAACTGCTGTAGATCCGTCACTGCCATGCAATTTAATCGTACTAATAGGTTACGTACTCAAAAATAGTTTCACCGCTAAGGCGTATGTTGTGGTTTCACGCTTCAACACATCGGTGGGCTAAAGCAATGAACTATTTGTCTTTTGTCAACGTGACACTTTTTTACTGATTGGCCGTGTCGGGTGGTGGAGGGTTACGACACATTTATAAATAACGCGATCTAAACCCAAAAACGTTGATTATGAATAATATTGGTCGCGAAAGCCTACGTGTTAAACAGATACTACCAGATTGAGATTCGCCCATTTGCTGTACTGCCTTCTCCTGACAAGCCAGGATATGGCACCTCCTCGACGCCCACGGGAAGGTAGTTTAACAACATTTCTTCGATCCACCAATCCAGTCACCAGTGATCGGGCTGAGACCGTTAACACGCTACACTTGAAAGAACTCTGTTTTAATCACGGGTGGTTGATTAAAATCGTCTGGCGATGGCCACCTGGGCAGTTCGGCCCGCACCTCCGATTAGCACGGTTGGCTTACGTACGGTGGAAAATAAGTTCAACATGCATAACCTCGTAATCGCGGACTTGCAGTTAGGAGGTGGTTCAAATGCGTTTTTTTCCCATGCAAACGTCGGGAAATTTTTCAAGAGGTCGACAGATTCGCATATTGTTTTTTGCCACCTATGGGTCAGATGATTGCCTGCCACCATTAAGCAATTGGTAATTAAATATAAAAAAAATAGCCTAAAAAGTGTAAAATTTTGGAAAAAAATTTTCACGAAAATAAATTGTCACGCACAACGAGTCTGTGTGCAAAATGTCAGCTCGATTGGATCACGGGAAGTGGGTTAAAAAACGACCGAAAGATTTGCACGGTCGTAAGCGCGCAAGCAAGCAAGTGAACTTAATATAAAGGATTTAAAAAGCCACAACATTGAACGATGAGTCAGCCATTAGTTATTTACTGTTGGCGTAGTGTTTACCAATACACTGACGAGGCTACCCTGTTTGTTCAATAAAAGTGTTCCGTTACAAATGATTAACAATTCAATGTGTGCCAGCAACATTCTAATACTTTACTTTAAATGTACATGATTTTGTGTCGTAATAAATTATGATTTTTGAAGGGTTTGTTAATCAATAGCCACTGTTAGGTAACGATTCGTATGCCAACTGGGAAAGCTGATTATATATTTTAAAACATTTAACTCTCAAACCGCACATGAATTATTCTTTGATTCTTTCGGTAAAGTCACGTATAAAGAGTAAATAATACATTAAATAATAGCAGTCACGAAAGCTCCAAATTAAGTTCGCATATTAATTCTCAGAGGCCCCATGGGGTAGAGTGCGGTCTCCAACTGTAATGATTCACTCCGTCTCTCTGGCATGTCGATGTATGTGCTATATGAAGAATGGCTATTTCTGTAAAAGTTATCTATATTATGTTTTCCTTTACAGGTCGGTGTTGTTGACGAATGTGTTGATTTGCTGTGTAATTAAGTGATGGTGTTTCATCACTGGTTAGGCAATGGTGTCCGATAGGGTTGTTAAAAGTGGGGTTTATTTGCATTATTGGTAACCCCATAGAAAAAACGGTTACCGGTTTGCCGCATAACATCGGAACGTCTGAACCAATAAACAAAAACGTTTACATATTTCCTCCGTGTTCTGCTCGATGACGCTGTTTCTACATGAGCTCTTAGGGTGAGGATCCACATCTTCAGAGATAATAATCCTTGCGCAGTTCACCAGCAATTGAAATGCCCTGTTCTAAGGTGTGTTGAAGTTTGTCGATACCACGCATCTTTCAGTGAAAAGATTAGCAACGCGATATCGATATTTTTATGTTATTTGTACCATCTACATATTCTTGGTTCTTTCGGTAAAGTCACGTAGAAGGGAAATAATAAAATAATATTGATATAAAACAAGAAAAATTCTCACGTTTTATATTGATATAATTTTATTATTTCCCTTCTACGCAACCAAGAATGTGAATTCCTGCAGTCACGAAAGCTTTAAATACAAATTTGTACCATCTACGTTAACAATTGTTTCGTGCGATGGCAAACCGGTGTTTTTGTGCATTTCACGCGAAGTGAATTGTGCGTTCTGTTTAATCGTCAAGCTGAACAAGCCGCAGAGTAATCTTTGTGCACAGCTTCAAGTTCCGCCGTCTGGCACGTGCCAGCCCTGGGCCACGTCGCCGTTCGTCCGACCTCACTCCGAGTCACTCGTGCCCTCTCCACACGCCGATCTGCGCACCCTGCGACCATAGCGACCTCTACCGATGCAACACAACTCAACAATGCAATCGTCAACGCCGCCTGAAATAGGGTCAAATGCGTACAAAGGGCGACGTTTCGGCTAATTTGCCCTTCTGCATAGCACACCAAATACATTATCTACCGACAGAGAATGGTGTTCTGTGCACAGTGAGAGCGGGCCGGCGGTGGTGATGAAGACTGCTGCCGCTTCTTCTTGGTTCTTTCGGTAAAGTCACGTAGAAGGGAAATAATAAAATAATAAAACGTAATAAAATAATTCTCACGACGTTTCGGCCACAACGCAAGCAGCCGTCCTCAGGTGAAGAACAGG
>CM025608.2:12413388-12425794 GCA_014621495.2 Entosphenus tridentatus | reverse complement strand
TACATACTTTGCAATACTAGTATTTTTTCCACAACGGTTACTACTACTTTATTGTTTCCTATGTTCCACTACGTCTACGTTTCCGTCCACTTATTGGCGCCCATTTTTTGCCATTTCATTTTATTATAACCATTCATTTGTTTGTTCCTACCAGCCCACCCCACAGGGACCTGGTTCGAAGGCGGTTTAATTGCGGGAGGATAGCACTGAAGGCCTAGGTGTAAAATACACGGCCCACCACTGCACACCAACACTAATTATACACAAATACACACACACACGCAACCTACTGCTGCTGTACGGGCGGTAACACGGCCTAGTGATAGCGTGTTCACTGCTTGTTGCAGAGGTTGCCAGTGGACGTCATTCGCAAGAGTAGGTAATTGTCTGCTGGCGTCAGGGTCCAAATTCGAAAATTACTCGCAAATTACTAAATTTAGATTATACATAGCAATCATATCGTCTCCTACTGGCAGACTAAATACCCAAGTCACTCTTGCAAATGAAACCATCCTGGCCTCTTAAATTCTCACCTGGTTAAATCAAAATAACGTGAAACGTGTACTCGCACATATGTAATAACGGACTTCGCCACGTGACCCTGTCTCCTCCCTCACATCACGTGCCTTCGAACCTTCCAGATCTCGCCTCTCCATCGCGCCCTGCTGGCTCCGCCCCTAGGTTCCGCCCCCACTCACCTCGCTTCCGATTGGACCCGAGGTGAGCGGGGACCTTCATATACGCCCCCATACTGGCTCCGTCCCCCAATACCCCGGCCCATGTGATTGGCCCAAACGCCAGCAGCGAACCCCGCTTGCGCTCGCATTACACATATACAAATTATGCAAACACTACTGACCATTGGGGAAAGTTAAGTGAGCTTGGCCAGGATACCTGACTTGGAAGAAATGATGGCCGTCGGTTGAGACTGCTAATGATGACTTTGCCACTCAAAGGTCGAAACACACCCGAGAGGATGTTCACCACGAAGGTAGAACCATGAAGTCGGCTTGAGTGCATGAGCATTGCAAGACTGTGAGATGACAACGATGACATGTCTCGGACTGTGTTCGCGAACATAAGGCAGATCTAAGACGAAGGTACTTTGCAAACCCACTGGCTATCAACAAAGATTCGTTCATGAAGCCATCCATATATATAGACACAGACACCATTTCAACCGAAAAGATGAGTACAAACTGAACAATCATTGGAAGTACGTTATTAACCAGTTTAAGTCTGAACTGGCTGTGATGTTCCCATCCTACCACCTTCCGATGTTAGTTATTATTTTCGGCTCCGATTTCTTACATTAACAGATTAAATTTCTCACTAACACAGCTACCTCGCGCGCCATATTTGCGCCAACCTCGAAGCTGCTGCTTCACGATTTTCCATTGACATGCTAATTTTTATATTATGACATGCTAAATTTTATATTCTTTGGGTCTTTCGGTAAAGCCACGTACATAGAAAAAATATCACGACGTTTGGATCGTAACACAATCGTCATCAGGTGAAAAACAAATGTTTGCCTGGCAACCCTTTGATTGGTGGAAAGCCCCCCACCGCCGGGATCACTGTCCACCACTTGCATGGCACTGGCTGCTGACATTTGGGCTACGTCCATTTCAATCCTTTATAAGCAGTTGTCTTTAGAAGCTAACCCCCTTTTCCTGATGACGACCGCTTGTGTTGCGATCGAAACGTCATAGTTGTTTAGTTATTTCGTTATTTTCTTTGAACCTATCTATATGACTTTACCGAAAGACCCAAAGAATGTGAATTCCTGCAGTCACGAAAGCTTTAAGTCAACATTTAATGATGATGACTTTGGAAGGTCTTCATCCATCAGTGGACATATTATGATTGATGATAAAATGCACACACACTGGGGGGGTGAGGGGGGAAACCATCTGTACACAATGTGGGATTGTATGCCTGGTCATCGGGGCTTTGGACTATAGTGTACAACAGGAGGGAAAGCAAATCTCTCTAGAAAGAGGATCAGGGAGCTTAACGTTCATGATGATCAAACAATGCACTGAACAATGACATCTTTGTTTGGGCACTCAACTGGTGCCAACAAAATAAACCCATTGCCACGCCATTGGTTGTTGAGCCATTAGTTGAGTGAGCACACACTTGGATGATTGGAGACCTATCCTGGATTGGGCGAGTCCTGGTTGGGCGAGTCCCGATATAAAAGGCAGAGCCAGGCCAGAGTGAGACGGCCGCGGGTTCAGCACCATGGACAGAGGTGACAGTGCCATGACAGAGGAGAAGCATTTGCTCGCGACTCTTGAGAGAGGCTTTGACATGCTTTGTCGTTGTTTAGCACCATTACGACGAACAGAGGCAGGTGCAGCATTTTGAGTTTGTGGTGTCTCATGCTGGAGCTATACAAGCCGATGCCCCCCCCCCCGCCCCTATCAATGACTGGGCTTGCATTGTGCATTCGTGTGTATATGTACATCTCTATTTTGAATGTGCTGCTGGATGAGGGCCTCTCCATTCCACGTGGGTCGTGGGGATTATTTGGCCATACTTCATGCTGGTTAGTGTGGGTTGGTGAAGATGGGCATCATAGAAATAGGAGAAGTATAGCCCAACAAAGTACGTTTCTGCATTTCCCTCTGCTGTTCTTATATGCGGTATCATATAACATGTTGCTTTGGGTGATTTAGTCATATGCAGTGATACACGTAGGGTATATATTGGTATATGTTGAGTGGAGGGGTAGTGCAGTGGTTAGCGCACTGCAGCTTGATCTTGGCGAGCAATTTCTGAACTGCCCTGGCCCCCCACCCCTTCGCTGATCAGCGTGGCGAAGTATGGTCAACCAACCCCCATGATGAAACGGCATGGGGAGGGACTTCAACCAGCATAAGACTGCAGCCTGTAAATTTGATTGGTAGCCTGTAAACATTTTTAAATGGTGATACATAATTAATTGCCAAAATAAACTGGCAAAGAACAGGGAATTACAGGGACCTTGAGGTCCTTAGTCCACAGTGGAAGCATTCAGTGACGAGCACCTCTTAAAGGCGAGGGGCCAAAGGGTCGCCTGTAGTTCAGAACTGTGTGTAAACGAGTTGTGACAGCTGTATGCATTGGCTCAGCTCTGCGAGTGGCTGTGTGATGCCAAATTTCACTGCCAAGCTTGAGACATAGATGGCATTGTGACGCACACACACGCACGTATCATGTACGTACATAATACATACACGGATTGTAAACACAACCCACTCCTGCTGTACTCGCAGCCCTGCTTTCGTACACACACACACACATATACATCCACTACTCACTTATGCATGGGACCTTTCTTGCCAGTATCTAAGTATAAGAATAGGTTTTACCTTTTCATTGCCAGAAAGGATAAAACCTATTTTTATACTACTCACTTAACTACGAGAGCTGGCCAGGATACTGCTAAAAGGATGATGGCCGGTGGTAGAGGCTAATGATGGAACGGCAGGCAAAAGTGGAACATGCTGGATAACACGTTCACTGTGGAGATGGAGCGATGAAATTAGCTTGTGTGCAGGAGTTAGACGCCAGTCATTCTTCCAGGCTTAGGACATGGATGGCGCTGTGGCACGCATATTACTCATACATGCATATGCAGTACATAGACACACTACTGCTGTAATCACTGCCTTGCATTCGCATGTATACATTTTCACAACCCTTTGTCAATCCACTGCTGGGTGAAAGTCTCCCCACACCATGTTCGTCACAGTGGTTGTTTAGCCATACTTCACAATGCTGGTCAGTGTGGATTTGTGAAGAAGGCACCCAGGATAATTGCTGATGCCACTCCACTGATGTTCACCCTGGCTAGAAATAAAGCTCGAGTAAGCAGGTTCGTAACGCAGTGGCTCAAACCACTTCTTCAGCATTCCCTATACACATAAACACTCGTGAAATACGATAACACACTATCATTGTACACATAATAAAGTAAAAACATATAAAAGACGCCGCATATGCGGCACGTATGCACAAGAACACATTCATAACTTAATTACACAAACTCAAAATAAAATAATAATGCAAACACCCAATGTCACAAGATGTACTCGTCCACCTTGCATAATTGCAGGAAATAATTACCTATTCATAACCACACAAAACACACCAATTATAGTGGAAACACCCACACACAATTTTATCAAGAAAAACTCGCTCCGTACGCCTGCCTGCTTAGCACTGGCATAACTTAGAAAAGGCCAACACCCAGAGAAAGAGCAGTTCCATGAATTTGGACACAAATTTGGAACACTTTGAAAGAGATGCGAGTAATCATCGGTATAATCACGAAGTGGCGTAGCGTGTTGACCAATTAGGACTGTGATTCAGAGAGAAATAATTTGTCTACCTTTTTTGACGAAGGGAGAAATACTCATCTAATGCCGCGGTGTCAGAATTACCCAAACTGACCGTTTCACGATCCACACTGGAATGGTGATGGTGCATTCAATTTCGCGTATGTTTTTAAAACTATTAATATATCCCATAAAGAAACTATATTTTCTAAAACTATAGGTAATTACCTTCAGAATTTTTTCAATATGGATAATTAGGGTGATTTTGAAGCTGCGTAATTGCCTAATTCGTGGAACTGCCCATGAAATAAATAATAGGCTAGAAAACACTGCATTTTAATGGTGAGGGTCCAAGTATCTGAAACTATAAAGATATAACAATATTTTGCATATGATGTAAGATTCCCAAGAACAGTGTTACTCGGAAACCCGGCAGTACAAACAAATGTTCACACAGAAAAACACGCAGACAGATGAACGAATGCACACACAAACACACACGTGTACTAAAAAACCCAAAAGGATAAATAGTTCCAAGTTGATGCACACTTTACTGCAACTGTTATGATTATTTATATGGATAGTGTCATGCATAAAGAGTGGCCCGACCTCTCCGAGTTCTGCTAGTGAAGCAGAACCAGTACAATTCTTCTTCTTTCTTTCGCATGGCTGATGTTGATGCAGAGCAAAAACTACAATTTCACATGCAGGCGGTCAAGTCAGACAACCCGTCAGGAGCAGCTGGGTGTATCCACTGTGTTCTTTTAATACTTAATGTCCATGAATAAAACACAGAAAAGCACAGTCACTGTGAGCATTTTATTAACATGATCAGATTAAGCATTTGGAAACTACCCACCCCCCTCGACAGCAAACGCTATCATCTATTGCTGATGGAGCAAAACGACTGAGATTGGCTGTGATACCAGGAGTCCAACTCGGGGGCCCACATGATGGGGGCTGTACCATTTTCCTGAGGCCACGGTTACACAGTGACAAAGTCACACACAGTGACAAAGTCCTGTGTGTAGGGGAGGCATCCAGTCACAAGAGCTGCGTGTTTGGGGAGAGATTGGATCAGTGGCGCATTGGTTATCGCACTGCACTACGAAGACAGCGAGCCGAGTTGAGATTCCCTGCCACAGATAACATCAATGGGAAGTGGAATGAGAAGCTTATTTGGCCTCCCCTAGGTCGACTCAGCCTTAAATGAGTACCTGGTGGTGTGTGTAAACATCACCATTGGGAAAACAAAGTTGTGCTTACCACGCTATTCTCTCAAGAGCCGAATGGCTCACAGGGCTATACCATGAAATGAAACTCATTATTTGTGCCAGTTGTTAACCAATGCTTGGTAATCAACTTTACCCCAACAGACTAATTTTTGAACAGTTTGCCCGTTACTCATCATTAAGCAATAGGTAACTATTCATACGTGAATTTAAAACTTTTCATCAAGATTAAAAAATATATATTATTCTTATTAAGCCGCATGATGTATGGTGCATTTCCTGTTCAATCTCTCTGGCCTATTAATTTACAATGAAAAGGGGCTATTCAACAAAACGTCGCCGATTATATATATAGTTTCCCTTTTGAGGCAGTGTTATTGTCGAACGTGTTGAATTTGTTTTGTTATTTATACAATACGGATATGTTGGGATTTTTGTTGTTTAGCGTAGGTGATGAGGTAAGTGTGTTTATGAGACAAAACAGCTGTGTGGTTGGAGGACTGTGTGTGGGTGTGTGTTTGTGTGTGCACTCTGAATGGATGATTTTGTGGGAGGATGTGTGCATAAGTGTATGGGTGGGTTTAGGTCAGGGGTCAGCAAGCAAAATAACAAGAGACCTTTTTTCTTCTTGGTTATTTCGGTAAAGTCACGTAGAAGGGAAATAATAAAATAATAAAAATAAAACATTAAATACAATTCTCACGACGTTTCGGCCATAACGCAAGCAGCCGTCCTCAGGTGAAGAACAGGTCTGTCGGAAAGACAGCGTCTGAATGAGCACCACCATGCTTGGCAGCGAATATTTAAGCTGGGTTAGGGGAGGAAGGGCGCCTTGACAAAGGAATTTGCATATCAAGAGGAATTTAGCATATTTATGGAAAATGCAGATATGGGATTAGTCACTACTTGTGGAATGCGTAGGAGGTGGGAGGGGGTCTCAAAGTCATATTATGCCCGTGCATTATGTAGGATTAGCAGCAACAAAGAGACCCCCCCCTCCTACGCATTCCACAAGTAGTGTCTAATCCCATATCTGCATTTTCCATAAATATGCTAAATTCCTCTGTTGATATGCAAATTCCTTTGTCAAGGCGCCCTTCCTCCCCTAACCCAGCTTAAATATACGCTGCCAAGCTTGGTGGTGTTCATTCAGACGCTGTCTTTCGAACAGCCCTGTTCTTCACCTGAGGACGGCTGCTTGCGTTGTGGCCAAAACGTCGTGAGAATTGTATTTTATTAGGTTTTATTATTATTTTATTATTTCCCTTCTACGTGACTTTACCCAAAGAACCAAGAAGATGAATCCCTGCAGCCACTCAAGCTTTAAATCGAGACCTTTTTTGTTCCAAATTCGGTAAAATAAAAAAACCCTAAATATTTCAAGAGCTGCAATGCAAGTCCTAAAAACGAGACGGAGGCACTTAATAAATAACATCCCGAAGCAACCCCTAAAGAGACGCAGATTGCCTACCCCTGGTGTGAGTGAATGGGTGAGTGAATGGGCGACTGTGTGCGAGTACTGCGAATTGAGGATTGTGTGGATGTGTCCATGAGTGCGTGGGTGTCCGTGTCCGTGTGTGGTTTCATGGGCGCGTCTGTGGATGAATAAGTGAGGCTGTGTGGACGATCACATGTGGATGTGTGTAGCTAAATGGGTGTGTGTGTGTAAATGTGTACATGGGTGAGTGGATGATTGAGAAGGTTGAATAGGTGAGTTTGTGTTGTAAATGGCTGATTATGTGGTTGAATATTTGAATGGATGGCTGTGTCGGTGGGAGAGTGTATGGATAGCACATGTGTGTGTAGATGTGTGTACATGTTTCGTTTGGGGAGAAGTATTACAGACAAATTTTAGATGCCGTCAAAATTAAACACTTTACAAATCCATTCGATGTGAGTCAACTCCCACATCAATTCGATGCCATGTCAGTCATGATTATCAGTCATTCATTAAAACAGCTGTCTTTTTCGTATTGTTTCTTGTGTTTTTCTACTTTGTACAGGTTTCTTGAGACTACTTAAGTGTAAACAAACCTTTAGCATATCATTTGCACAAATAGTAAAGAATAAAGTCTCACAAATATGATACTATTCGTGTAAGAATCGATGTTGACTAATGAATGGGTGGATCGTTACATCAAGTACTGTATAAATACATGTGTTGCATCATCACAGCCCTCTTCCCCAGCAGAGGGACAAAATTCAAACACGTGGCATTATTCCCACTAAGGTCAGAGCCAATATTAAACATGTTACATGACAGGGGTGACAATTTGATTAAACATTTCGGATCTTTTTTTCTTTCAGATTTGTGTCTTTGTACTTACAAAGATGATGTCACACGACTCATCGGTTTTCGGTGGGGAAAGCACGGAGGTTATTTCACGAAATTATCTCACGTCGCATGATATTGCATTTTTTAATCAATGAAAAAAAACAATTCAGATTTTTCCAGGCGAGTTCCAAAATCGTAAACACATCCCTACACTATTCCCACTTGCTTAGGGAAATATACAGTATTCACACTTACTGGCAGTGTAATACTAAACAAATAATTCATTATCCACGCTTACTGTGGGGGGCATATCACGTCGAGGTCTGCTGATGTGACTCAACGAGAAGTGAAAACCACTCCATAGTTTGCTGCTGAAACGAATCCTACCGGGAATGTTTTGCAGATGAGACAGTCGCTTGTGTAATATATCACATCCAACACACAGTAAGCATACACACCTGGCACAAACCTCTCACAAATTCTGGTTACGTAACGATGCATGGATTTATGAATTAAACTGGATATGGATTTATGAATTAAACTGGATTCCTAAGCTACATTTTTCGTATGGCATTTGAAAAGCAACTGACCGAGGAACTGTGTACTATGTTGAATGGGGAAAGCCATTTGGTGGCATCTGGGCTCACCAGATGGATGACATTTGTACCTCCTGCAAAGTGGTGTGTTGGGTAATGATTGGCAAATACGAGTGCTGTTTTTTTACACTTCACCAGTCACAATCACATTCCCTAATTCACCCCCCCCCCCACCGTTGTGGAGATAAGCTGCTTTTGGCTGGACACAGACGAATACTCAAGTAACCAGATGCTTAAATGTAGATAAATACAGAGGAGAGCTGGTGACACTGATGTCTGCCCCTAGTGGACATCTGCGAAAAAGAGCTGTATAGCTCATCGGATTCCTCCAGAATAAATAAATATTCAGATTCTGAGTTTGTTGTCCTTCCCCACCACCTCCGATTAGTAAGGTTGGCAATGTACGGTGCAAAATAATGTCAACATACTGTACATACAAAAGTGGGAGCATATCAATAAAGCACTGTACTGTATTACAGATTTTGCTGCACTGCCCTCTATCCACCAACACAACTTCAATATCAGATGTTTATAAAAGTGATTGGATGGGGGTTTTTCTCATCACATGGATTCATGGGAAAGTAACTACGTGTTTTAAAAGTCTATAAAATGAGTACTCCGGGTGGTCCATTGAATGATTTAAGTACCAGATTCCAGAGTACACGATGATCACCCAGGTATACAAGTGTTTGATGATCAGACAGATGAACAAGTATCCCGATGACAACCGATGTGAAAAAGTGTCCAATGATCACCCAGATGTACAAGTTCCTGACAATGAGACAGATGTTCAAGTGCCCGGATGTGGGCGTCTCCCGGAGGTACGCCTCTCCCCCCAGCGACTGTCGCCCCGCCCCTTCACCCCCGCGCGCCCCGCCCCTCACCGCGTGCTCCCCGGGCCCCCGTTGCTTGAACGTGGTTGCCATGGAGATGGGCGGCACCACGGCCATGGAGTTCCATTGCTCGGGCTCTTGCCCCGCGTGCACCGCATCCGTGGCGAAGTGTGGGAAGAGCGGCAGGAAGGGATGCTCTCCCGCCATCTTCGCGTGTCTGCAGGCAGAGAGAGAGAGAGCCGCGCCGAGCAACTAAGCTAGAGGGCGACAAGAAGAAGGGGTGGATGACAGAGAGGACCGCGGTTATAAACACCAAGACGCGCGCCCATTGGCTGACACACCCCCTTAGGGGCGGGACTTGGCGGGAGACGTCACTGGAGAGGGCGGGGGGGAGAGCGTGAGGGATAGGGTCACAGTTAGGCAGGGTCAAAGTTGGTGATGAGTTGGCAGATTTGAGCACAAACACAACCCCGAAGTCCAACCCAGATGCTGGCCGTGACCCCCAGCCTTGATAATCTACACCATAAACACTACTCCAGCGAATTATGATGACCCTATGTTCACTAACAAATATAAATCTTGACTTAACGCTCACCCCAACTCTCACCAATAATATGAACACGAAGCTATTTTTCGAACCAATAATGTTTACGCTAACCATAAATAACCAATAATGTTAGCACTAACCCTAACACTGCCATATTCACTCTAAGCTGAACTCCAAAGCGTGTTAACTCTAACCCGTAAACTAACCCCTAACACCCAACTCTATCCCTCTGACTTTGGATCAACTTTGAGCCAACATTATGACTTGTGATTCAGTCCAAGAGTACTAAACCCATTCTCTCTCTTGGAAATACATTTTACATGTTTGCAATACATATTATACATTTCTCTATTCACACAAGCCAATTTAAAACCCAAATTAAGGAATGTTAGCTGATGAGATTAAAACACCAGACGGTGGTCCAGATGTCGTGACCTCCAATTCATTGACCCCTAACATGTTTTTCCTTTGCACATTCATTTTTGTTTCAAATAAACCTTACTTTAAAAATATTTAACTTTTAGATAATTAAATGGGGGTCACAAGACATTTAGACCACCCTGGATAATGTACATCTATACTGAAGACAGCCGAACATATGTTGTCTAAAAGTGGATGTCATTGAAAAAGTTATAGTGGCTGATATGGGACTATGACCTAACCTAAATTCTCACATTTTGTATGTTGTCTCGAATAGGAAGTACATTTTGGTAATCATTTAACCCGGTCTTTTAACGCAACTCTCAAATTTGACATTGGTTTCACGGTTGTCCGAATTTTTTCTGCTCCAGAGAACAGTAGGTCAAATTCCAATCATTTAGGCACTGCTTTAAATACGAAGGACCGTTTAAAAAAGAACCATTACCGGAATCGTAATGAGAATCGTTGCTAATTTACACACGCGGCCGGACTTTCAACCTGGCACCCGCCCAGCTCCCAAACTCTGCTGATGCAACATTTTGTAAACCTTCCATCACTAGGGGCGCTAGCTAGGGAGTAACCCACACATGGACAAAACCCACATTTTTCTATTAGGCATGTAACGATGTGGGTGGATGGAGGCATCAGTTCATCATTTCAAATGTGCTCATGCGTGAAATAATGCGTTTGGAAAATATTTTTTTAATTCCAAAAATGCCAAGAATCGAATTGGTCGTACGAGTGTGAATTTTGGTCAAACATGATATTGCCATTGCGTCATTTGGTGACTGAAAACTTGAATATTTACACGGATTAGTATTCCGTTTATCCAGTTTCCCAGCTATTCCACAAGGTGAGATCAGTGGTGCCTGACAGCAGCGACAACAAAATAATGACAAAAAAAATCAATGTTGCAGAGAACAAACGAGTACAGGTCCCTTTAGGAATATTGTACAACGACCAAATTAACTATTTAACACTTTAGTGTGATAAGCACAACACTTGGGGTCAGGTGGCTCGTGAAATCTGGAGGCTCCGAGTTCAAATCCTCGTTGGGGATTGACTCAGCCACTATATGTACCTCTGGGCTGACTACAATGGGTAACCACTTTGTGGGGAAATCCACAGTGATGACCAAATGTTCTATCTACGTGACTTTACCGACAGAACCAAGAATGTGTATAGTGATTACATTAATTCAAAAACTCGTCCCACGACATAGGAATGAAGATTTTCTACCACCGGTTGATTTCCTATTCACAGCCGTAAGTACACCTACTTTGTTTCATCAAACCTACGTATTTGTTAACATTATACATGTTTTAACGATTGAGAACCAAAGGGATACAAGGCTGCAGTAAAGGTTTAAGAACCACTGCTCGAGAGTAATCGTAAACAAGGACAGCCTGAAGTGATTGAAATACTTGGGCACAACACCTGATGCAATCAAACGACGTCTCGACGTCAGCATTTGCTCCACAGATGTCATCGGAAAACCTGATTTTCACGTTGCACCATCAGTCGGCCACCCCATCGCTTCTCTTCAACCAGTGTGGTTGGTTTTTTTAATCGAAATAATTCGGGAAAAACTCCGACTTGTAAGCAATAAATATTGCAGATTTTAAATCAAATGAAAGAACGTGCTTGGCATGTTACGTTTACCATAAGCTGATTAAATCTGATGGGACGTGGATTATTTATAGTTTTCGTGTAGTCAGGGGTTACGGATTGGGGTGGTAAAGAGTTCGGAGTTAGGGATGAGGGTTTAAGGACAGTCGTGCCTGCGAATGTTTTTCCTCCGCCGAATTGTTACGGGACAAAGTAATTGCAAAACTCCCTCCCCCAGGCAGATGTGGCTTCACTTTACATACTGGGGCGAATATGATTACAGGATACATGCGTGTCAACCCATACAGTTCAACCCATACAGTTTGAGTTTTCAGGTCCATACGGCGTACAGCCGTTTCATTCGGGTAAACATTTTTTTAAATCTATTTGTGTTTCTTCCATTGTGATGAGACTTTGTGGAATTAATGTTTAGATTTATAAGGGCACAGGGTGACCAATAAGGGGCCGTCCATAAATGACGTCACGAGATTTTGGACGATTTTTTACCCCCCTCCCCTTCGTCACACGGCGTCACAAAAAGTCAGACCCCCCTCAAATATGACG
>CM025608.2:12385082-12412988 GCA_014621495.2 Entosphenus tridentatus | reverse complement strand
GCCCACCCCAGCCCAGCCCATGGCGTTCCCTCTGCCCCGTCCGCGGCCCCCGGAGCTGCCGTCGCACCGCGCGCGGAGTCTGGCGTGCGGGCAGGGCGCCGTGCGGGCCGTGCGCTTCAACGGTAACCGCGGCGGCGGCGGCGGGAGTGGCGGGGCCGGGGCTCTCGTCAAGCCCGCGGGCCGCTAGGATAGGCGCCAGGCTTCGGCCTGGAATCCAGGGGGTCGGCAAAACCTTCGCGACGTTATTCCTCAAGGGACCACCGATCGTTATACTTTATTCTATTTACGCGATCTAACCCCTCACCCCCCCAAACAAAACTATATTATGTGATGATATTGGTCGCGAAAGCCTACGTGTTAAACAAACTCTCTGGTTATTTCGGTCAAGTATGGATCTCTGCAGTCACGAAAACTTAACTTCTAGTGTTGAACATACTTTACTTTATTTACACTCGACAGTCCTCTGATGTGAACATAACAGGCGGCGTGACTGCGGGACGTACGAAATGTTTGTTTATCGATGTTATGTGGTCCCGGCTATATCAATGTGCTAATTCCTTTTGCTCAGACAAGACAAAGACAAAGATCCCGCGTGTGTAGACTGTTAGGGCAAGTGCTGTTAGCGAGCACCTGTGAAGGCCGGTACGTCACACGAGGGGGTGGGGTGGCCGGAACCACGCCCGACCGCCTTTGTCTCCCTCGTGGCGATGTTTACTACACACCGCACCAGGTACACACTTGAGGCCGAGTCGACCTAGGGGAGGCCCGGGACCGGTTCAGATAACCGCTATCGCTGATGTGGGCCGCGACCGCTCCCCACACTAAGACAAGAACACATTGCACGTGCGTGTTTAACTTTCTAGAGACTAAATTTCGATTTAAAGCTTTCGTGACTGCAGGGATTCATATTCTTGGTTCTTTCGGTAAAGTCACGTAGAAGGGAAATAATAAAAATAATGCAATGCAATTATCACGACGTTTCGATTGCAATACAAGCAATCATCATCAGGTGTGAAAGCCACAGCAAGAAAATTTGAAAACCCGCCACTTTTTCCAAACTTTCTAGAGACTAAATTTAGATTTAAAGCTTTCGTGACTGCAGGGATTCATATTTTTGGTTCTTTCGGTAAAGTCACCTAGAAGGGAAATAATAAAAATAAAACAATAAAATTATCACGACGTTTCGATTGCAACACGATCAATCATCATCAGGTGTGAAAACCACAGTAAGAGCATTTGAAAACTGTTGAGGCAAGTGCTGTTAGCGGTAAGGGACACGTCAGAGCTGGATGGCGTTGACCAACACCACGTCCGGCCACCTTTGTCTTACCCCAGAGCTGGTGTACAGTATTCGTTTAAGGCTGACAAGACCTAGGGGAGGTCAGCGCCGTTTCAGATAGCACCCGCCGCCGATGTTTGCCGTGTTCAGGAATCGAACTAGGGACGCAGGGTCACTAGCGCTGTGCTTGTACTGCAAACCGAGGTACACCCACCCAGCCAGCACTAGTGTTCACAGCTGGGTATATCTTTGTGCCCCTGTCTACCACGGCAGCTGACGGTTGTCTTTATGTCCGTGTCTGCCGTATGTCAGCGTGCTCGTGTCTCAGATTGTATAATAAACGACGCTTCGACGCTATGCCTCCGTGTCCTCCGTGTCTGTGCGATGCAGTGGATGGGAACTACTGTCTGACGTGTGGCAGTGACAAATCCCTGAAGCTGTGGAACCCGGAGACCGGGAGGCTTCTTCACACGTACAGCGGACACGGATACGAGGTGCTGGACGCGGCTGGGTGAGACAACCTCTGTCCGCGTGTGCCCCCATTTCTATATGTGTCCCCTTGTCTATGTGTGTTCCCATGTCCACGTGTCTCAGCTTGTGCGATATTCTCTGCTGTCTCTTGCGTCTCCAAGTCCCCATGTATCTCAGTTCATGTGATACATATCATCTGACCTCATCTCCTTGTTTCTGTGTGTCCGCCTGTGTCTCAGCTCGTGTGATAACTCGCAGCTCACCTCGTGTTCGTCGGATAAGACGGTCGCCTTGTGGGATGTGGCCAGCGGACATATGCTGAGGAAATTACGAGGACATGCGGGGGTACGGGAGACACAGGGACATGGTCACACACGGAGTACATGGAGACACTAACATCCAGGGTTATAAAGGGGAGCTATCTGGACACATGGGGATATGGGGCCATGGGGGTAAGAGGAGAGACATGGCGGCATATGGAGCTAAGGGGTTACACAGGGATATGGTAGAGGCATGAGTACACACAGGAGGACGGGTATTTGGAGACATGGTGATATGTGTATGAACGTAAAAAGGGTAATTTGAACACACGGGGGGACTCTTGTCTCTTCTGTCTCTGTGTGATTGTGTCCCCACAGAAGGTGAGCTGTGTCCGCTTTAATGAGGAATCAACAGTCATTTTGTCAGGTACGACACAGTCTCATGTCCAATGTCATCACGTGTGTCTCCAAACAACGTATGTCCCCGTGCCCATACGTTCACATGTCCCTATGTCCCAGGCTCAGAAGCAATGTCGGCACTCTGTTTGCTGAGGTGGGCCCTGTACCACCATTTGTGCCTTTGGCCCACCCAAGTTTACGTTCCTTAGTGGTGTACCACTGTTATGGTGGCCCACTCAACGACTCTACTGCTAACCTTCCTCCAATTCAATAGGAGCTGGAGCTCAGCACTGCATGGAAGACACATTTAGCATGTGACTCATTGTGTGCCCGTGTTTCTACCTATGTTCCCATGTCCACGTGTCCCTGTGTTCCAGACTCTGAAGACATCCATGAGATGATGGAATGTGACTGCTCGTGCCTTGCGTCCCTGTAACCCCTGTTCCCGTGTACCCTGTCACAGGCTCGGAGGACACGTCTGTGCGGTGCTGGGATGTGAGGACACGCGGACAACGTCCCATACAGACGCTAAGCGAAGCCACAGATGGAGTCACGGGGCTGGATGTCACCCAGGGGGACATCATCACGGGGTGGACAACACACGCACGGGGAACACCACGAGACAACATGGGGGACACATGCTTCACGACTGCCAACCAAACTCAATCACTCAAAACACTCCACTCCCAACCATTGTCAAACACTTTAAACCATGACTGCACAACCGCACACTCCACTATGCTTATCGACTCTCAACCATGCTAAACCCACTCAATCACAACCACACTCAGTCAACCATACACAGCCACACACCTGATCACATAAGCACATTCAACCACTTAACTGTGGTCAACCACACTATGATGTTGGTCATGGTAATGATAATGACGATAACGGATGTTAATAATGATGCTGATGGTGTTGTTGGTGATGGTGTGTAGGTCGGTGGATGGCCGGGTGAGGAGGTACGACCTCCGCATGGGTCAACTTCACACAGACTTTGTGGGCAGTGAGTGACCCGACCCCAGACCCGACCCCAGACCTAACCCCAGACCTAACCCTGTCTTTGTAGAGCTTATTCTTTGGGTCTTTCGGTAAAGTAACGTAGATAGGTTCAAATTAAGCTTGTTGTGAGTGCAAATGTATGTATGTATGTGTGGGGAGCATTGACATAGTGATTCGTGCTCTGTGTCACTAACAGGATGACCTGGTTTCAATTTCCTGCCATGGGTAATGTCAGTGGTGAGCAATATAAATAAATAGTCCTGCGCACCCCCCAGGTCCAAGCCGCATAAAATAAGTACCAAGTGCAGTGTGTAAACAAATACCTCCTTGTGGACTGCTGGTCTTCAAAGATACTCGCTAACAGCATTTGCTCCAACAGTCTGTTAAAGGCTATACAGGGGATATGTTTTGTTTGTTTGTAAATGAGTACATGAGTGTATGAGTGAATGTGTCATTGTGTTAGTGAGAAAGCATGCGAGTAACTTCATGTATGAGTTTTTGTATGTGCAAGTGGATATGTTAATGTCTGCATAGGACTATGCATGCTGTCGGCCCCGTGATGTTTGTGCCCATTATGTGAAATTGACGTGATACTCTTGTGTGTGCGTATATGTCTTTGTATATGTCTGTGAGGAGCGGTAGTGTAGCGGTTAGTGCACTGCTATGCATGCAGCAACCCGAGTTCGATTCCCGGTTACGGCTAGCACCAGTGACGATTATCTGAACCGGTCCTGGGCCTCCTCTAGGTCGACTCGGCCTCAAATGTATACCTGGTGCGATGTGTAAACATCGCCACGAGGGAGACAAAGGCGGCCGGGCATGGTGCTGGCCATCCACCCCCTTGTGTGCCGTGCCGACCTTCATAGGTGTTCACTAAAAATACTTGCCCCAACAGTCTGTTTAGACTATGTGGGGAATCTTTATCTGTGTTGTATTTGTGTGTCTCTCCATGTTGACTAGGCCCTGTGGTGTGTGTGGCGATGACACGAGACTCTCAGTGTTGCCTGAGCTCAGCCTTGGACTCGACATTGAGGCTCATGGACAATGACACGGGGGAGCTCCTCTCAGAGTACAGACATCAAACACCATCAACCCCATCAACATCCTCGTCACCATCATCCACATCACCACCTTAAAAAATCGATCTCACCATCAACACCATCGTCAAATAATCAGCATCGAAATCGCCTCCATCAATATGAACATTAGTAACATAACCATCAACATTAATATCAACCGCATCACCAACATCACTTCGATCAACAATAAAACCACTTTATCAACATAACCATCATCAATATCACCACCATTAACACAATCATCAACATTATCACCTTAAATACTATCACCGTCAACATAATCATCAACATCTTTGGAATGACATGCGGTGCTCCTCAGGGTGGAGACATCATCACCAACTTTGTCATGAACATCATTAAGACCAACCTCTATCATCTGTATCTGAGTTTCAATCTCTGTCTCAGTGTCTCAGTATCTGTGTCTCGGTATCTCTGTTTCTTGAGTGGATATTTCTATGTGTGTTTGACTTGCTGCTGCCGTGTCTCTGTCCCAGTGCCTCAGCGTCTCAGTGTGTCTCTTCGCTTGTGTTCTACCCAGGAAAGCCTCACTTAGTCTCAAGACACTTTTTAGGAGGGTCCTGCCAAGTTATTACATTAGCGGGTGATGTTGCTGTGTGTAATATTAAACGATTAATTTGCAGGTAATTTTTCAGCATTGGGATGTTTAGCCAATACTACCTACGTTGTAGGTTTTTTTTTTACTATGGGAGGAAACAGGAGAACCCGGAGGAAAACTATGCAGAATGGGAGGAGAACATACAAACGCCTCAGAACGGCATCCGAGTCAGGAATCAAACCCAGGCCCTTCTTGCTGTGAGGCACGAGTGTTACTGCTGTTCCACCCTGCTGCCGCCCTTCTCAGTGACTCTGTGTCTGTCTCTGTCTCTAGGTACACAGGACACGTGAGTGGACGCTATAGCCTCAACTGTGCTCTCTCAGAGCGAGACACCCATGTGGTGAGCGGCTCCGAGGATGGGAAGGTCTATTTCTGGGACCTCGTGCAGGTGATACCTCCTCATCACCACCTCCGCATCACTGCAACTATCTCATTTACATTCTCACCACAACCCTACATCTCCTCGTCACCTTAGCACCTCTTCACCAACTCATGACACACCACATACCCCCTTATTACATGAACCACATTTGCATCCCCTCACTATAACTCCTCACAATCGCACCACCTCCTCACATGTCACCACCCCCCTACCACCTCCTCAATACACCTCACCTCCCCCTCTCACTACCTACCTGCCACCTCCTCACGACCACAATAATTGTGGGAAGTCAACAATGGGCATCCTATGTTGAGACTGGCGCATGCCGTAGGAATGTGGAATGTCCACTGCCAGATCAGGTTCATGGGCGGAGATGAGCACTGCCCTGTGCCCACTTCAGAATCAGAATTGTTATGTACACTGGAGGAATACGATGAGCTATAAAGCTCTTTTTCACAGATGTCCAGTTGAGGTGGGTCATAAAGTTACAACAACAAACAATACAAAAACACGATAGGAGTGCAAAGTATAGGAAAGGTAAGCATCAATACCTCATTACACCATTACCACCATGTTTTCTTATATCTCCATGTCACCATATCTCTCTGTCCACGTCTCTCTTGTGTCTGCATCTCCGTGTATCTTTCATAACTGTATCTCTGATGCCCTTGTGTCTCCACGTCTCTGTGTCTACTTGTTTGCAGGCCTCGCTCGCTCTCACTCTCGTCGTGGGCAGTGCAGTCGTCCACTCACTCTCGTTCCATCCGAGCAGCCCCATCCTCCTCACGGCGTCTGAGGGGACGGTGGATGTGTGGATGACGAAGAGCGATGAGGAGAAAGCCGAGGAGAAAGAGGGGGAAACATAGGGGCCACTGATCACAACTTGGACCACACACTACACTTTATACCACACCGTATTACACCACGGAAACGACATTAGTTTATACTACACAATGCAGCACGCTAAACACACAACACACACTATATTACACAAAATACTGAACTAAACTGTAAACTAAACTATTTTTTCTTTTACTAGGAAGGGCCCACTGAGCTATATGGCTCTTTTTCAGAAGCGACCTGGCCACAAATGGCAGCTCAACGTAATGGCTTATTGTGTTAAAATGTATTGCAGCCAAATACTCGAAATGCATGTTTCTATATGTGGAGGGAAAACCGGAGGACCCTGAAAAAAATCCACTGTTAGAACATGCAAACTCCAAATGTCCGGGCTTCAGGGTCAGGATTAAACCCATGACCTATATACGTGGCAAGGGAGATAACATCTCGCCACACACGACACCACACAGCGTATACACTGTACTACACAACAGACAAATTATAAACTACACTATATATTATACTACACAAAATTGGTCAGCGGGTGGAGCATTTGTACAGTGGTTTGCGAGCTTTATTCCGGACCTGGCAACCCAAGTTAGATTCCTGACTTTGGCTAACATCAGTGGCCAGTGACATCAGAACCGAACTAGGGCCTGCACCACTACACACATTACACCACACAACGCACAACCTACACGACACATTATACTTCACTGTAAAACATTCAAAACACACTTGAACAGCAACAGCCCCCGTTTACCACGAAGCGCTTATGCCAGGCGAGTTGCACGTTGAGGTTATGTGAAGTATCGAAGGCTTGCTGGCAGAAGCACCACCTGTTCTCCACTGGCACACGCTCCACGCACCACACTACACTATTTACATGTACATTCGTCTTTGTCAGTCCATTGCTGGTTGAGGTCCTCCTCATGCCTTACATGTCATGGGGCAGAGGGGGGTTTAATTGCATCTCATGCGCTGTTGGCTACATAGGGTGCGAAATAAGTTTAACATCAGTGTGATATACATCGCACTGGTAAAGGGAGCATATTAATCCAATGGATTTTGTTGCACAGTCGTCTGCTGCCCACAATATCCCTGCATGATGCCGTTGAGCAATGTACGATATACTTTGTATATACTGTGTTACACCAAACACCACGCGTTTTGAAATAAAAGTGTCTAATGTAATTTGGGGTCAGGCGGTTGTGTGGGAGGGTTATGACAATGGGGACTTTTACCCCAATTTCTTACTCGCTGTGCTCTGGGCGTTGTCAGAAGAACAAAGAATCAGCTATGAATGTTCGTATTACAGAAGCGTTCGTGGAAGTATACATCACAGAACTACCTCTTGAGATCCTTTATAACTCACCAATGTGTAACGCTAGGGGGCAGCGCTTTTTCCTCTGCCCCACTATCGAATCATGTTAATCGCACGATAATAAAATATATCTAATTCTCAGCTAAAATGTAGCCTAATTTATAGAGTAAAATTAAATGCAACGTTTGGGTTTTCGCCTGAAGTCATGTCTGACCGACTGGAGACCATCTCGCTACACTTGAGAACTCTATTCACGCACAGGCAGTTGCCTCAATTCGAACCCAGTCTCTCGGCGGTGTCTCGACTTGGCACTCGTGTCTCTTGAGCCATTTGGCCAGTGGGGGGGGGCATGTCTTATGTCGGCTCTGAATTTAGTCCAAAGGAGATGCGGGGTCCTCGTGAAAAATGATTCACCTGTGTACGAGACACCGGGAACTCCTTTGATGAAAGCGCTGCCCGTGGTTTTCTGCAGACATTCTTGTGAAGACTCCGACCCTGTCTGGTCTGTATGAGATACATGAAAGGCTGATCAGCCTTTAGATTCGGTTCGTGTCCGATTGGAGATACGGGGGTGGATGATGATGGCTTATTATGAAAGCTCTGACCTTGCCTGCGTGGTGTATAGCAGGCACGGGGTCGCTCACCGACCCTGTCTGATCTGTAGGGAGGAGCTACAGGGCAAACGTATTTATATTCTGTCCGTGTCCGGTCGATCGGATAAACGAGGAGCCCTTATTATGAAACGCTGACCTTGTCTGCGTGGTCTAAAGGAGGCACAGGGACGTTCATTGTGAAAGCTCTCGCATTATCTTGGCCAAAGAACTCACAGGGGAACTCTTATTATGAAAGTTATGTTCTTATCCAAGATATAGGAAAACCCTGGGGAACACTTATTGTGAAGGCGCTTATATGAGCTATAAGAAAAATAAAAACATTAACTCTTATTATACAGTCTATACCCGTATCTAATTTGTACGATCCATTGGGGTTCTTATCGTGAAGTCTGCCCGTATCCGATCACGAGGAGGCACAGGCGGACTTTTACTGTGAAGGTTCTGCCCGTGTCTGGTCTATGGGCGACAGGAGGAGGGGGACTCTTACTGTGAAGGTTCTGCCTGTGGCTGGTATATGGGTGACAGGGGGGACTCTTACTGTGAAGGTTCTGCCCGTGTCTGGTCTATGGGCGACAGGGGGGTGGGGACTCTTACTGTGAAGGTTCTGCCCGTGTCTGGTCTATGGACGACAGGGGGGACTCTTACTGTGAAGGCTCTGCCCGTGTCTGGTCTATGGGCGGCAAGGGGGGGGGGGACTTTTACTGTGAAGTCGCTGCCCGAGGCCGCGACTGCTGACTCACGGTGACTGTGCCGCTCTCCTCGGCCCAGAATCGGGGCCGAGAGGACGAGGAGAGACGAAGTGAGACGAGGAGAGACGAGGTGAGGGGCTCACGACGCGCGGGGGTGTGGAGAGGAAGAGGTGAAGCGGGAGAGACGCGAGGAGAGATGAGGTGAGGTGGAGACGCGAGGCGGGGAATGGGAGCAGGAAGACGGGGGGCGGGGAGGGAGCAGTAGAGAGCGGGAAACGATGTGAGGGTGATGAGGAGGGCGATGAGAGATGAGGGGAGAGGGAGACGAGGTGAGGGTGATGAGGAGGGTGATGAGGAGGGCGAGGGGAGATGAGGGGAGATGAGAGATGACGAGAGGAGAGAGAGACGAGGTGAGGCCGTGGCGGCCCCTAGGCTGGTTTGTGATTGTTGATGTCAAGGCTGTGGTTGGCAATGTGGTTGTTGTAGACTGGGTGTAGAGAGGCCTTGTTGACATTGTGGTTGCTGTGTCTGTTGTAGACTGTGGTTGTTGACTGTGTTGTAGACTGTGGTTGTTGACTGTTGTAGACACCTTGTTGACATTGTGGTTGCTGTGTCTGTTGTAGACTGTGGTTGTTGTGGACTGTGGTTGTTGACTGTGTTGTAGACTGTGGTCGAGACTGCGGTTGTAGAGGCCTTGTTGACATTGTGGTTGCTGTGTCTGTTGTAGACTGTGGGTGTTGACTGTGTTGTAGACACCTTGTTGACATTGTGGTTGCTGTGTCTGTTGTAGACTGTGGTTGTTGTGGACTGTGGTTGTTGACTGTGTTGTAGACTGTGGTCGAGACTGCGGTTGTAGAGGCCTTGTTGACATTGTGGTTGCTGTGTCTGTTGTAGACTGTGGGTGTTGACTGTGTTGTAGACACCTTGTTGACATTGTGGTTGCTGTGTCTGTTGTAGACTGTGGTTGTTGACTGTGGTTGAGATCGTGGTTGTAGAGACCGTGTTGATATTATGGTTGCACTAGCTGTTGAGACTGTGGTTGTTGTTGACTGGTTGTAGAGACCGTGTTAACGTTGTGGTTGCTGTAGCTGTGGTTGTTGAGATTGTGGTTGTTGAGACTGTGGTTGTTGTGGACTGTGGTTGTAGAGGCCTTGTTGACATTGTGGTTTCTGTGTCTGTTGTAGATTGTGGGTGTTGACTGTGTTGTAGACTGTGGGTGTTGACTGTGTTGTAGACTGTGGGTGTTGACTGTGTTGTAGACTGTGGGTGTTGACTGTGTTGTAGACTGTGGGTGTTGACTGTGTTGTAGACTGTGGGTGTTGACTGTGTTGTAGAAGCCTTGGGAACATTGTGGTTGCTGTGTCTGTTATTGACTGGTTGTTGACTGTGGCTGAGAACGTGGTTGTAGAAGCCTTGGGGACATGTGGTTGTTGTAGACTGTGGGTGTTGACTGTGGTTGTAGAGACCTTGTTAACGTTGTGGATGTTGTAGACTGTGGTTGTGGACTGGTTGTAGAGACCGTGTTGACATGGTTGCTGTGTCTGTTGTAGACTGTGGTTGTTGTAGACTGTGGGTGTTGTGGACTGTGGTTGTAGAGACCTTGTTAACGTTGTGGTTGCTGTAGCTGTTGAGATTATGGTTGTAGACTGTGGTTGTAGAGAGGCCTTGGCGACATTGTGGTTGTTGTAGACTGTGGGTGTTGACTGGTTGTTGACTGTGTTTGTAGACTATGGTTGAGATCGTGGTTGTAGACACCTTGGTGACATTGTGGTTGCTGTAGCTGTTGAGACTGTGGTTGTTGAGACTGTGGTTGTAGATTGTGGTTGTTGACTGTGGTTGACGTCTTGGTTGTTGGGGGGGCCTTGATGACATTGTGGTTGTTGATGTAGTCGAAACTGGTTTGTGTGGCTGTCGACATTTGAAGGTGTTGGGTTTGATGTTGTGGTTGGTTGTGTGATTATTGAGATTGGTTGACACTGTGATTGTTGCTGTTGTTGTGCGATTGTTGAGACTGATTGAGGCTTTGGTCGAGGGCAGTGATTGTGTTTGGTTGAGGTTGTTATTCGTAGTTGCTGTAATTGTGGTGGTGGTTGTTGGTGATTGTTGTGATTGTTGGTCGGCTCCGTATCATAGTGCTTGGTGGTAGTTTTAGTCGTCGTAGTTGTAAGTACAGTACGGTAGTGGTTGTTGTACAGAGGAAGGTGTTGTATATGTGGTGGTGGTGGTGGTTGTAGTCATGATGTAGTTTTTGCAGGACAGTAGCGGTTGTTTTTGCTCGTGGGAGTTGTGGTGGTTGTTGTATGGGTTGGTCTCATGGTTGTGGTTAGTGTAGTTTGTGGTTGTTGGGGGAGTTTTGATTGTAATGATTGTGTTGTATTAATTACCCCCCCCCCACTAATAATGCTAATTTACATAATACTACTTATGATGGTAATGGTTGTGGTGATGATAATAGTATGGGTTGTATACCTCATCACTGGGAGTGACGCAAAGGTGGCTTGGCATTCGTTTATCGTGATCCCACCACCACCCCTCACACACTCACACACATGTCCTGATATGTGCTTACAAACCGTGAATGTCCCACGCAGTTAATTTTGTCTTATTCTACCGTCCCTGACAGGTTGCGATCCCGAGTCGGCCTTTGTGGGCTGGAGATGATGCCCTGGGAGTTGTCTCATTAGACAGCAGCAATTGCCGAGTGATGGGTGCACGTGGTGGATCCGAAAACGCCACCTCCAACGGCACTGCACAACTGCGGCCGACAACCATAATCATAGCCACAACTATAACCACAACCTCAAACGCACCCTTAGCTAAGCAACCTGAACCGTGATCAACGATAGTGACCACACCTGTTTTGATGTCTCCGATTCACAACGACACAACAAAATCAATCACACTGGTACATATATTCTCCAACAGCCCGCCAAAACCACAATCGACCACATCTGGCCGTGTCTCCACGCATTTCGCCGTATCTCCCGCTGCCACCTTTCTCCTCCTGTGACTTCCATATCCCCCTATCTTCTTCCGCCGTCCTGTGTCTTGTGCCTCCCTTCTTCTTCCTGTGCTTTCCTTCTTCCTGTATCTCCTCGCACCTCTCTTAATCCGTTTGCCCCACCAGTATTTCAACCGTGCCGCCCCCGGCCCGTATCTCCCTGGCCATGTCTGAGGACCGTGACTGCGACTCCCCGTGCCCCCCGTATCTCCCCACGCCATCCCCGGGGAATCAGTGTGGCTCAGAGCCATGGGGCTGTGGGGCGGTGGTGCTGCCCTCCATGCGGGGCGCTGGCGTTCTTGACTACTCGCTTGAAGGCCACGCCGTCGCCGCTTTCACCGTGCTCAACGATCTGCGGCTGCGTAGGCAGCTGTGTGACGTGACCCTGCGCGTGCGGGCCGGTGGGGACGAAAAGGACGTGGAGGCGCACAAGGTAAAGACATGGAGGGATGACACGGGGACATGCGGGAGGGAAGACAGCATTAGGGGGGGCACATAGGGAAGATAAAGGAAACAAGGGGTAGACACGAGAAGATGGAGGATAACACGGACTCAAGAAAGCAGGGAAATATGTAAATATAGTGTCACAGGGAGACAGGGACAAGAGAAGGGATACACAAAAGAACAAAGGAAAATGCAGGGAGGCATGAGGAGACGTTGGAAGACATGAGGACAAGAGGAACGTTGAAATGCATTATGTTGAGACACAGTGACACACAGGAGGGTGGACAGAAGATGGAGGGGTGGATAAGAGACATTGAAAGGCATGAGTAGACAGGAACACGGAGAGATGCTAATACCAGGAGAGGAAAGACACAAGTAACACGGTATGTGCAGGGAGATGCTGGGTGGTTCGGGGAATACGGGAAAACGGGAAGAGACGGGAGACAAGAAGTACAAATTTAGATGCCGTGAGACATGGGCAGACACAAGACATTGTGAAGAGAGGGACATTGAGGCACACATGGTGAAGACAAAGAATATGTAGATATGGGAATTTAAGAGAGATCGATAATTGATGCGAGGCATGGAGAGGTGAAAGGAAATATGTGAGAAGCAGGGTAAGGGGATGTGCTGGGAGTTACAGGGAACATGGGGAGACACGGGCAGAGGGGAAGGTGAAGATAGGCACAGGAAGACACGGGGAGGATTTGAGGACCAGACGAGATACCGGATGGAGGCAGTGAGAGACAGAAGGAGATTGGGGCAACACAGGGAAACTCTGGGAGGCATGGGGTTGCATTGGGAGGAGAAAGGTGGTATGGGGCAGTATGGGGGTGGGCAGGCCTCAGTAAAGTTACATGGCCAGGAGTTCGCTGTTCACCTTGGTGTGTCCACTGACGTCATCACTATTTAACAGTCGGCCACACCAAAACAAAGCACCTGCCTCAGTACTTTGTTTCATCAATCACTCCAGCCCCTCAGCTCTCTATAAGCGATGTGGTTTTCCTTTGAGAAGGTGGAGGAGTTCCTGTACCTGGGCAGTATACTTATAGCCAGTTCTAGTTCAGCAGCGGAGGTCCTACTCTGAAACAGTTGAGCGGAATTTTGTTTTCATTGGCTGCTTAACGCTGGCCTGTCGCTCCACATGAAGCTCTGGGTCTTCTTGGCCACAGTCATGCCCTCATTTCTCTATACTTACAAAATTTGGACCCCTATAAAGGAATACCTGAGCCGGTTTGAAACATCTCTGACAGAACCATGAGAAATCTGGACATAGTCCCATCAATGAGCTCCCAGCAGGCATAGTTGTGTTGGCTGGGTCGTGTAGCCCTCTTGTCCAGCCACTGTCTCTGTGGAGGCAGTTCGTGAAGGTCGCTACTGGGCAGTTGGAAAAAATTGCCATCCAGCAACGAAGGAGGGTGGAGGAGCGATGCGCACAACAAAGAGCAGAGCGTAACACAGTTAAAGCTTATCAAGTTGGAACAGTGGGGAGAACAAGTGGAGCATCTGCTCGTCATTTCAGTTAATCCATCATAAATGGACCTGTCCCGTGGTCTCCTGGCAGCAAAACTTCGACACTTCGTATGTATTAGAGGTGCACCTAGCCAGACATAATCACCATCATGACGTCACAACTATTTACTGGCAAATGCCAATTACTGTGATGATTGAGTGAGTGTGTAAGGGGGTATGTAAATAGTGGGGAGCGGTGGTGTAGCGATTCGCGCGCTGCGCTACGAACCCGGCATCCCGGGTTTCGTTTCCTGCTCACGGTAAACACCAGTGACGATTATCTGAACCGGTCCTGGGCCTTCCCTATGTCGACTCAGCCTCAAATGAGTGCCTGGTGCGGTGTGCAAACATCGCCACTTGGGAGACAAAGGCGGCCGGGCGTGGTGCTGGCTGCCCACTCCCTCGTGTGCCGTGCAGGCCTTCATAGGTGCAAGCTAACAGCACTTGCCCCAACAGTCTGTTAAGGCTATACATTGGATCTTTGTTTTGTTTGTAAATGAATAAATTAGTGTATGAGTGAATGTGTAATTGTGTTAGTGGGAAAGCACGTGAGTAACTTCAGGAATGAGTGCATGAGTGATTTCATGAGTAAGTGAACATGTGTGTTAGGGAGTTTGTAAGTAGAGAGTGGAGCATCGTAGTTGGTGCACCACGTTACAAACCCAGCAACCTGAGTTTGATTCCCACTCACGGCCAACATGAGTTTCATATATCTGAACAGGTCCTGGACCTCCCATACGTTGCCTTAAATATGAGTACTTGATGCGGTGTCTAAGCATCTACATTGGGGTGGACGGGCATGTTGCTATCCACGGTATCCAATGTCGACCTTTATAGCTGCTTGCTGACAGCACTCGCCCTGAACAGTGTGTTGTGTAAGTGAGTGTGTTGGTAATCAAGCATGTCGCTGTGTCCCTGTACCCCATGCCAGGTGGTGCTGGCCTCCTGTAGCCCCGTGTTTCGAGCCATGTTCACAGCTGGGCTGAAGGAGAGCGCCATGGAGGTTGTCACCATAGAGGGCGTCCACCCCAAGGTCACTCACTCAACAACTCGCCCACTTAGACATTCACTCGATCACTCATTACTACTCACCCACCCACACTCAGCCACTAAACCTCTTAAAAATTATCTCAATCGCTCATCTACTCACTCATCCACTTGCTCCCTCACCCCCTCACCTATGCCCTCACAACCAACTCACTTAATCACCCACTCATCCTCTTACACACATACCCAACTCAGCAAACCACTCTCCCATTCACCGACACATTCAATCATATTTACCCACTCGCTTATCTACCGACTAAAGCATACACTAACTTACCGTCTGATCACTCACACTGTATGATGATTGTGTATGTTTGGTGTGTGTATGCAGTGCCTGTGTCAGTTTGTGTGCATGAATGTGTGGGTAGAGCGGTGGCGCAGTGCATAGTGCACTACGCTACAAACCCGGTAATCCAAGTAAAATTTTTGCCCACGGCTCACATCAATGGTGAATATTTGAACCAGTCCTGGCCCTCCCCCAGGACGATTCAGCCTCAAATGAGTACCTGGTGCAGTGTATAATCATTAGTACTTGGTCACCCACCCCCTTTTGTGTTGTTCTGGCCTTCATAGGTGTTTGCTAACAGCACTTGCCCCAACAGCCTGTTAAGGCTAAACGGGGGATCTTTGTCTTCGGTATATGTGGGTGTGTATATGTATGTGGGTATACGTCTGTGTGTAGGTGATGGAGCGGCTGGTGGAGTTTGCGTACACGGCGCGCGTCTCCGTGGGCGAACGTTGTGTGCTGCACGTGATGAGCGGCGCCGCCATGTACCAAATGGACGCCGTCGTCACCGCCTGCTGTGACTTCCTGCTCAAGCAGCTGGACCCGAGCAATGCCATCGGCATCGCCAGCTTCGCCGAGCACATCGGCTGCACGGAGCTGCAGAGGGGCGCGCGCGACTACATCTACCGGCACTTCAGCGAGGTCTCAACTCGCACATGTACACTACACCGTGCACACTATCCTGTGTGCACTGTGCACAAAGAGAGTGTACACGACAACTGTACACAATATGCAGAGTTCCAGAGAGGTGCGTGCAACTGCGTCTAATGCCACTTCGATGAGATATCTCGCACAATATACTCCGACACAAACAGATTATACGTGACATATACACTACGGCTGGTACACATTGGCATCACGATTTCACTCAATAAGAGGCTGTATTTTTGTGTCTTTTTTGTATCATCTCTCTCGTACGGTCTGTCTGCTTAAATCTGTTAGTAGGAGGACTTCTCTAACCGATCTCTCACTGTGTCTCTGTTTTTCCCAGCTCGGGTTTTCTAACAGGAGTTTTGTAACATGTCTCCTATGTCTTTTTCTGTCTTGCCTTGTCTCAAGTGTGCAAATGGGAGGAGTTGTGTCAAACCAACTCCCTATCTCCCACTGTCTCCTGCTTGTCTTTGTGTCACCGTCTCCCTGCGTCCCTGGCGTTCCAGATGGAAGTCCTCCATAACTGGCCTTGCCATCTCCCTCTGTCCCTGCTGTGTCAGGTGTGCAAACAGGAGGAGTTCTACAACCTGTCCCACTGCCAGCTGCTGACTCTGATCAGCCGCGACGAGCTGAACGTGCGCTGCGAGTCGGAGGTCTACAACGCGTGCCTCGAGTGGGTTCGCTATGACTGCGCCAACCGTCGGCCCTACATACACGCCCTGATCAACGCCGTGCGCTGCCACTCTCTCACACCCAGCTTCCTGCAGGTGCGTGCGGGGCACACACGCACACGTGCCAGTACACACGGACACGTGCAGGGACCTAAGTAGTACACACAGACACGTGCAAGTACACACAAACACGTGCAGGGACATGAGTAGTACACACAGACACGTGCAAGTATTCACAGACACATGCAGGGACATGAGTAGTACACACAGACACGTGCAAGTACACACAGACACGTGCAGGGACATAAGTAGTACACACAGACACGTGCAGGGACGTAAGTAGTACACACAGACACGTGCAGGGACATAAGGACGTGTGTAAATGGACAGGTTTTGCCCAGGTACACAAAAACAAAGATCCCCCATGTAGCCCACACAGAGTATTCGGGCAAGGGCTGTGAGCGAGCACCTATGAAGGTCGCCATGACACTTGTGGGGGTAATGTGGCCAGCACCACGCCCAGCTGCCTTTGTCTCCTCAATGCTGATGTTCGCGGCAGTGGTGAGTGGACGCCCACGATCCAGCGCTTTGGAGGCAAGAGTTAGCAGATCATACAGAGATTTATCGGAGCCATGAGGTGACTAGCAGAAGGCAGTACAGAAAGTGGGATTATCAATCCATCTATGCGGACATTTGAGTGTTACATTCCCTCACCTCCCCTTCACCTACCTGTTTATTGTGTCCCCGTGTCGCAGGCTCAGCTACAGAAGTGTGAGCTGCTGAGGTCAGACTCTGCTTGCAAGGATTACCTGGCACGCGTCTTCCACGAGCTCACGCTGCACCAGCCCAGCGCCTGCGCAGCCAAGGGCCGCACCCCTGCCGTGCCCCAGCTTGTATACACGGTGAGCACACTCCAAGAACACTAAACACGTACAAAGACCTCCGTATAGCCTTTAACAGACTGTTGGGGCAAGTGCTGTTCACGAACACCTATGAAAGGCCAGCACGGCGAACGGGGTACGTAGCCAGCTCCACGCCCGGCCACCTTTGTCTTCCCAGTGGCGATGTTTACACATCTTACCAGCTACACATTTTTGAGGCCGAGTCGACCTAGGGGAGGCCCAGGACTGGTTCAGATAAATGTCACTGGTGTTGGCCGTGAGCGGGATTCGATCTCGGGTCGCCGGGTTCATGGCACAGCGCGCCAACCGCTGAACTGCCACTCCCCACTAAACACAGAAACTATACACACACACACCATCGACACACTACACCACACACACTGCACCCCCGCAGTGCCCCATCTCTTACACACAGTGCACACACTCCATATACACTAAACGCAGATTCACACATACTCACATACGCCATCCGTACCAGTGATGGACAACCTAGACGAGTCGGTGGGCCACAAGAGTGGCCCTCCTTCACCGCAGTAGGCCGCTAGCTTGAAATCGTGCTTGTGCACTAATCATGACCACACATAACCCTAAATACACTTAGACCAGGCCACCACAAGGGCCTCCATGAGCCGCATGTGGCCCAAGGGCTGTAGGTTGCCCAACACTGATCTATACACGACACCACAGACACCACAATGGGCGTGCCCCAGCTTATACACATGGTAACTATGCACCACGTGTACATGTACATGCACACTCCACCATGCTCCTTTCACTGCTCCTCCAAATTATGCTTTCTCTGCTTTTCCAGCTGCTCCCCCTCTTCCTTCTCCTGTTCCTCATCCTCATGTTTCTCCTCCTGCTGCTCCTCCCCTCACCCACACCCCCTTGCTCCCCCTTCCCCCGTGGTCGCAGGTGGGCGGGTACCTACGCCAGTCCCTGCCGAGCGTGGAGGCGTGGTGCCCCGGCCGCACGTCGTGGCTGCGCCTGTCCGACCTGCCGGTGCCGCGCTCGGGGCTGGCGAGCTGCGTTGTGCACGGCCTGCTCTACGCCGCTGGCGGCCGCAACAACTCCCCCGACGGCAACACCGACTCGTCGGCGCTCGACTGCTTCAACCCCATGAGCAACCAGTGGACGCGCCGGCAGCCCATGAGCGTGGCGCGCAACCGTGTCGGCCTCGGCGTCATCGACGGGCTCATCTACGCCGTGGGGGGCTCTCACGGGTGCATGCACCACAGCAGCGTCGAGAGGTGGGGGACATGGGTTGGTGGGGGGGACATGGGTTGGTGGGGGGGATATGGGTTGGTGGGGGGGGACATGGGTTGGTGGGGGGGACATGGGTTGGTGGGGGGGGAGGTGGTAAGGGGTGGGGGATTAGCGAGATGCTGGAGCAACACCGGAGGGTGACTCAGCTGCAGGTGGAGAGAAATATGGAGACATGGGGGGGATTAGAGGGGGAGACATTGGGAGACACGGGATCAGGGAGTGACTCAGCTGCAGGTGAAGAGAAATAGGGAGACATGGGGGACTCGAGAAAGAGACATGGGAAGATACAGGGACAGGTGTAGCGTGGACAGGTGAGATAAGGACACGGGGATATGGGTGAGACGTGGGAACACGTGTGTTACCCGCACCATGGCAGTGTGGAGCGGTCGGGACGAGGGGCGGGAGGTGTAGCGGGGGATATGGGGGACAAGGAGACAGGCGAGACATGGGTGTCTCCACCATGGCAATGTCGAGTGGTGGAGATGAGATTGACAGGGGGGATAGGGAGAAACATATGGGACACAAATACAGGGGGACACAGCAGGAGGCAAGGACACCTCACACAGATGTCTGCACCACGTGAGCATGAAGAGTGAGGGCAGGTAGGGGAAACAACGGGTAACAGGTATACGTGTGTAGATGGGAAAAGACGCGTGTCTAAACTAAAGCACTGTGGAGAGACGAAGATGAAAGTGGAGATGGGTGATATGGGGGAAACACAGGTACATGGGTGTTTAAACCACATCCATGTCGAGCGTGGGAAGTGGAAACTGAAAGTGGAGGACACTAGGCCTGTGCATGATTTGTGTTTCTCTCTGTCCCCGTGTTCCCCTCTGTCTCTTTTCCCCATGCTCTCCCATGTATCCCCGTATGCCTCTGTTTCCCTTGCTTGTCTCTTTGTGTGTTCCAGTGTCTCCCGCTATTTCTTTGTATGTCCCCGAGTCCCCTGTCTCTGTTTTCCTGTCTCTCTGTACACCCATGTGTGTTTTTGTGTCCCATCTCCCTGTGTGTCCATGTCCCTTCGTGTCATTTTGGCCTGTCCACTCATGTGTCATTTTGGCCTGTCCACTCATGTGTCCTTATATGTCCTTGTGTCTCATGTTACCCTGTGTTTTGAGTGTCCTGTTTCCCTCTGTTTCCCTGTATGTATCCTGGTGTCCCTGTGTCCCCGTGTATCCCTATGTCCCCGTGTCCCAGGTACGATCCTGAGAGAGATGAGTGGTCTCGGGTGGAGCCCATGTCCACAGCCCGTATCGGCGTCGGCGTGGCCGTTCTGAACAGGTGACGTGGAGACACGGGGACATGGGACACACTGAGAGGCAGAGAGACACAGGGACTCAGAGACACGGAGACAGATCTACACGGGGGACGTGCTGGAGGCAGGAGAGACACACAGACTCTGAGACACGAGGATACAAAGACACTGAGATAAAAGACACGGACACACTGGGCAGATAAGAGAAAGAGGGAGACATGGGAGTGCACTGGAAGGCCAAGCGACGTGGCATTGGGGACTTGGGGATACGGAGACGTGGGACAACAAGGAGAGCTATGCGTATTCTGTGTGATGTTGTTTAGGTTGCAAGATGTAGGTTGTTGTGGTTTATTGTGTTATACTGGTAGTGCGATAGTTGTTGTTGTGTGGTTGTTGTGTAGGTTGCTGTACACTGTAAGAGGGTTTAAGTGCTGTTGTGGTGATGCAGTGATGGTCTTGTATGGCTGTTATGCCATTGCTTTATAGGTTGCTGTGCGCTTCAGGAGGATTCGAGTGTTGTGTAGTGATGATTGTTGTGTGGCTACTCGTATAGTGGTGGCTGCTGTGTGGTGGCTGTAGGTTGCTCTGTACTTTAGGAGGCTTTGATTTTTGTTTTATTGTGGTAATGTAATGATGGTGGTTGTGTAGTTGTTGTAGGATGATGTAAGTGGCTTTGAATGATATTGTGGTAGTATAGCAATGGTAGTGGAGTGCTTATGTGGTTGTATTGGTTGCTGTATGCTGTAGGAGGTTTATCAGTGTTGGATAGTGATGGATGTTGGGTGGTTGTTGTAGATTGCTCTACACTATAGGAGGAGTGATGATTGTCATGTGGTTGTTGTGGTAGAATAGTGATGATTGTCAAGTGGTTGTTGTGGTAGTATAGTGATGGTTGTCATGTGGTTGTCAGTTGCTCTACACTATAGGGGGAGTGATGGTTTGTCGTGTGGTTGTAGGTTGCTGTACGCTGTAGGAGGGTTTGACGGGGTGCACCGACTCTCCTCGGTTGAGTGTTATCATCCTGAAAACGATGCGTGGCTTCCGGTCGCCTCCATGGGAACCGTGCGCAGTGGAGCAGGTACGCGTGCACACACACTCACATACACATGTCAGGCGCACATACCTATACAAAACACACAGATCTCCCGTGCTCCCTTTAACAGGCTGTTGGGGCAAATGCTGTTAGCGAGCACCTATGAAGGTCGAAACGGTACATGAGGGGATGTGTGGGTGGGCAGCACCAGGTACTCATTTAAGGCTGAGTCGACTGAGGGGGGGGGGGCCTTGGACCGGTTCAGATATTTGTCACCACTTAGTGGATTGACAAAAGAGCTGTGTACATCGATAAGTACCGCCCATTTAAAGGTCTTTCTACATGGGCTGGCACATGTACGTACTTGGCGGCTATGACGACTGTGTTATTGACAATTGCGTTCATTCATAGTTTGTGGTTGTAATTCTTGTAGTTGTGCAGTGCGGTGGTGCTCGTGAAGTGTTGTTGTGGTTGTAACAGTTGCGTTGCTGTGGTTGTTAGGAGTGGTTGCGCTGGACCGATACATCTACGCGCTGGGTGGCTACGACGGCGTGGAGCAGCTGGACAGCGTAGAGCGCTACGACCCGGAGACGGACATATGGACGCCCGTGTCTCACATGAGACATCGCAGATCCGCGCTGGGCGTCACTGTCCTTGGGGGGAAGATCTACGTGCTGGGTGAGACACGCAGACACACGACGACGCCGGGACACACACACGGGGGCATAAGGGGACACGTGGGGAGACTTGAGGATGCAGGGGGAGACATAGGGACATACGTGGAGATACGGCAACATAAGGGGAGGCACCGGGGCACTTGGGAACACTGGGGGGGGGGGGGGGGAAACACGAGGTCATGAGGAACACGGGGGAAGGCACAGGGACATGCGGAGAAGCCCGGGGACACGAGGTGAGAATTTGTGTGGGGTGAGACACACGGGGACACAGGGACACACATGGACATAAGGAGATGCTTCGGGACAGAATCTGCATGCTGGGTGAGACACGGACATGGGAACATAGAATAATCTATATAGGTGGGTGAGTCACGGACAAGGCTACATGGAAACACAAAGGAGAACACGGGGAGATGATCAGACCAGGGACTGGAGAGTGACAGGGACTTGCGGTCTTGGGCTCACAAAAATGTAATCGTCTCTGTGTGTCTACCATTGTCTTCACGTGTCTGCATGTGCCACTGTGCTCCTTTATGTGCCAGTGTCCATACATCTCCTTGTGTTCCTATGTCCCCCTGTCTCCCCCGTGTATTCTTTTGTTCCCATATCCCCCATATCTGTCCCCATATCTGTCCCCATGTCCCCAAAAATATCCCCCTTGGCCCCATCTTCTCCCTACACGCGTACATATATCTGCCTCTGTCCCGCTATGTCTCTCCATGTTTCTTCACTTCCCCCTGTCTCCGTTACTCCAATTTCTCTCTCTGTTCCCGTCGCTCCATATTTCCCCCGTCTCCATATCCTTGTGTCTCTCGGTGTTTACCTGTATCCCCAATGTCTACCTGTGTGCTTCTGTTGCTCTGTGTCTCCCCACGTCTCGTTATTTCCCCACGTACCCCCACATGTGCCTGTGTGTCTACCTCTCCATGTGCCTCTGTCTGCTGTGCCACTCCATGCTCTGCCTTCTGTCCCCTTCTCCCTCCCATATCTCCCCATGTATCTCATGTTCCCCTAACCCCCCATGTTTCCTCTGTCCTCGTGTCCCCCCACCCCCATGTCTTACCCGTGCCCCAAGGCGGCTATGACGGACAGGCGTTCCTTGCCAGTGTCGAGAGTTACAACGCCGAGTTGGACACCTGGACCGAGGAGACGCCCATGGCGTCGGGGCGTAGCGGCGCCGGTGTCTCCGTCACCATGGAGCCCTGTCTCGCCCGTCTCGAGTACTGAGATGTGAAGACACAGGGACGTGGACCCAGAGGCACGGAGACACCGACACGGGGACACGAAGATACAGAAACGACCGTGGCGTTTGAGCAGACCGGGGCCTGTCTTTCCATGACCATGGAGCCCTGTTTCTCCTGTCTCGAGTACTGAGACTCGAGGACACTGGGACACGGAAGCACGAAGACACAGGAACACAATGACACAAGGACACAGGCACAACCACTGTGTTTAAGCAGAGTGAGACTGGTGTCTCTTTTTCCATGGAGCCCTGTGTCTTCCGTCTTAAGTCCTGAGACACGGAGACATTAAGACACGGGGACATGGGACAACAGGGACACAAGTAAACAGAGGCAAGGGGATATGGAGACATGGGGAAAGGGAGACATGAAGACGTGGAAACACAGAGGCACAAAAACATGGAACACATGGGGACATGGAGACACATGCATATGAAAGAATTCAGATGTGGGTGTGGAAAAATGAAAACAATGAGACAGAGACAAGGAAATATGGACACCGAGCCATGGAAACTTGGAGATATGAAAACGTGGAGATGCAGAGACGTGGAGATGGGGAAACAGAGATACTGAGGGAGTGTTGATGAGTGTGGTTGGTCACAAACACTTGTGACCCCTTCACCTTTAAACTGATGTAGATCCAGTGGGTGGTAAAAACACCCCCCTTACACTTTCTTGGCTCAGTGACCATTTAACCAATCATGACTTATTGACCGGTCACAACCACAGAGCCATCACGCCACCGGGACTGATGATGAACCCAATGACTGATGATGACCCTGAACTGAATGTGACCCTCTTGGGAGATAGTGACCCAATGACCGGTCACGGCCTCTGGACGCTGGCGAGGAATAATGGTTGCCATTTTGAATTCCCCTTCTGAGATGGAGTCACGACGATGATGTCGGTGATGATGTCACATCTGTTAATTGTAATGATAATGTTGATATTGGTGGTGATGATGGTCACATTTATAATTGTGATGTCGATGTTAATATGTTGATGATAGTTACGTTTGTGATGTTGATGATGTGTGAATGACGGTGATGATGTTCATGATGATGAAATAATTTGCTGCTTTAAATAAAGAAGTCGGACGTGAATCTAATTGTGAGCCCATGGCCTGATCGCCCATTGACCTAATTAAATATGACCCAGGATGATGGGTAGAATGCATCTGTGCTTGTATGGACATGTGGGTATGACTATGGCCTGTAATACCTGGGTCTATCCCATGATATGCTACCAGCGAGCCATCAACAAATCACATGACCCCAAAGTGCCACAAGTGCTGTGGTGATGTGACCGAGCCTTAAGGCTTGTGAATTATAGTTGTATCTGTATTAATGTATGTGTCAACTTGTAATTGGTACCGTATACTACCAGTACCACTTGTATGTGGAGATGTGTGTACGGTATATATATGTGCAAATATGTGGCTATGCATGCATTATGTATGTATGTATTATAGGAATTGGTGGCGGAGTGGTTAGCGTGCTGTGCTACAAATCAGGCGACCTGAGTTTGATTCCTGCTCATAGCCAACATCGATGACGAATACTTGACCTGGTCTTGGGCCTCCAATATGTCCACTCGTCATTACAATCAGTAGCTGGTGCGGTGTGTAAGTATCAGCACTGTGGCGACAAAGACGGCTGGGTATGGTGCTGGTCACATTGCCCCCCCCCCCCCCCCTTGTGTGCCTTGGCCTGAAGAGGTGGTCACGAACTGCACTTGCCCCAACAATCAGATGAGACTAGAGGAGGGATCATTGTCTACAATGTGAGGAGTGGTAGCGCAGTGATTGACTCACTGTGCTATGAACCAGCTGTTCTGTTCCTGCTCGCATGCCAATATCAGTTGCGAATATTTTTAACCGGTCCTGGGTCTTCCCTTATTATTCTCAAAAACCGTTTGATATTACAATATTCATTTATATGGCTTGCTATCTAGTGTATCTCTTCGATTCTTCGCCAAATCCACATTTCCAAACTTTCCAATGTCCAAATACCCCCCTTTGCCCATGCTTACGAGGCATATGTTGTTACACTGCACACGTTTATGGTAGGTGTATATTTGTGTAATGTTTTGAATGCATATATGTGCATATAGTTCGTTGTAAATTAACATTCAACTGTAGCACATTTCAAATCGCTTGCTTTTCCATCCCTTCATACGAAAAAAGAAGATTGTATGCATCAACATCGTGGAGACAAAGGCGGCCGGACGTGGTGCATATGTGTGTACAATGTCTGTATATGTGTACGCATCATTGTGTATCCATATCGATATTTACAGCAAATGTGTAGCAGCAGAACAACCCCCAATCTCTATCAGGGTGCCAGATGATAAAAGCTCAAGTTGGGCACTGCCATCAGGATGACAGGCTGGCAGTAATCAGCTGTCTACCCTGGCGTGCCCAGCCTCGACAGTAAGGTCACAAGGATATGCCAGAGGCCCAGAGAGCACAGTTATTTGTAACGCCCTCTGGTCAAATGCCATTTGGCTCAACCAAGCGACGACTGGAACTCCTCCCCGTTGGAGGACCTCCAGAATCGGGCGATTGCTCTGGCTGCCATGTGGAATGTCCGAACGCTCGCTGGGGAGGAAAGAATGCCATTCCTCCTCCTCCTGTTGGGAGATGGAACAGTCCATCATCCGGTGGACTGGCTGTAGCTCCTTCGACCACGAGGGGTGGAGAGTCTTCTCCTCATGGCAAGATAACAGACAGCACGGAGTAGGCATTCTGGATAAATGAATGAAAGAAACCCGGGAGTGTGGTGATGAGAGCTGGGAAGTCATGAGTTCAAGGCTGATGTTGTTCATCTCAACAGAAAATGATGGTGGTGGTTCTCTAAACCGCTACATCCGTGCAGGGTTGCAGGTAACGTTCATGAGTCTGACACCACCTGTTATCTAAAATGTTTGCTAAGGTGGCTCCTCATGAGAACCATCTTATTCGGTGACTTTATTGCCTGGGTGGGTCATGATATAAACACGTGGATGTGAGTGATTGGAAGGCAAGGGGTCAGATTAGCTTCGACAAGAACGGTAGTCGGCTGATTTGTAACTGTGTGGTGTACCATCCGGTGTGGACATTTGCCTCGATCAGCTGTGACCAATACATAGATCGCGATCCACGGATTGCAGAATATTTTTGGTGGATCTCAGAACAAACTAACCATAAGCATACCACAATTTTCGTTACGGCTGATGGCTAATACAAATCCCCAATTAGGTTTTAATTTATTATTAACAATAATAACTTCTACCAAGAGATGGGGCTAGTACTTTACGCCTCTCCGGTATTACATTATGGGGTTAAATCCATCCGGGTGACTGTCGGTCATAGCCTTGTGGTCGTAGTTGAGTTCAACCAACGCCGCTCACAGCACTTGGTGTATTGGGCCAAGGTGACCTCGAGCCTCATTCAAACCCGCAATAGCCTGGCCTCTGCCGACTGTTCATGATCATCATCATCACCACCACCACGGTCCATGGGCAGATAGCCCCGTAGGGGTCTACTACACATTTCGTCATTTGTTTCCACTTTCCTCTGTATTGTGCCAATATGCTCATTTTCTATCAGATACTCTGCTTCCCTTCACAGGCAAGACCTCTTCGACAGTACTCAACTCAACCCAGTTAGTCTCTACGGTTAAGGACATGGTACTATCTCCTGATGACATCCTCGTCAGTTTTGATGTAGTATATTTGTTTACCAAAGTCCCAGTACCGGACACCCTAACAATAATTGAGGACTTAGTCCAACGTGGATTGAATTCTGATGTACCTGCGCTGGTTAGGCATTGCCTCACCAACACCTATTTTACCTGGAATGGCGCCTTCTACAAACAGAATGAGGGTACCCCTATGGGCTCCCCCTTGTCACCAGTTATAGCCAACATGTTCATGGAAAAGTTTGAATCAGACGCTATCCAGACATCCACCCTGCGTCCTTCCCTGTGGAAGAGGTATGTGGATGACACTTTCGTCATCTGGCCACATGGCCTCCCAGCACTGAACCGCTTCTTGGACCACATCAATTCTAGACACCCATCCATCAGATTCACCATGGAAGTGGAGAAAGATGGTAAACTACCATTCTTGGATATTCTGTTTGAGAGGAGACCTGACGGATCCTTGGGACATTCTGTCTACAGGAAAGCCACCCACACAGATTCATACTTGAAACCGGATTCCCACCACCACCCATCTCAAAAGAATTCTCTCATCAAAACGCTATACCACAGAGCCCATGGCATTTCTGACCAACACCACCTGGCCGGTGAATTAAAACATGTACATCGGGCCCTCAGGATGAACGGATACTCTGACCGCACTATCCGCCAAGCTGTTTCTCCCACCATACAGAAACAGCCACAGGAAACTCCGACCAAAACTATCACGTTACCATACATAGCAGGCGTGACCAAAAAGATCTCCAAAATTCTAAACAAACATAAGATCCAAGTCCGATTCAGCACAGTGCATAAAATCCGTGATCTGATTCCATCTGTGAAGGATTTCGTTCCTGACTTACAGTATCCTGGAGTTTACAAATTGAGTTGCAGTTGTGGTGATTGCTACATTGGAGAAACGAAACGTCATGTTTCTGATCGTGTCCGCGAGCACAAGTCAGATCTGAAACACGGCAGAACTGATTCTTTGGCTGTTGCCGATCATTGCTACAACTCTGTGGGCTCTCATGAAATTGTCTTTTCCGAGACCAAGGTGCTCTGCAAACCTCCTGGCTACCATCAAAGGTTTGTACACGAAGCCATACAAATATACAAACACAGACATAATTTCAACCGTGATAATGGTTACAAACTGAGTAATCATTGGAAAAATGTGATTAACCATGCAAAAAAGATTTAACTACACTTATTTGGACCATCTTATTTGACAGACAACTATTACAGGTTATTGACAGTCAGGCTTGTTTCACCAGGTTACATT
>CM025608.2:12316852-12326926 GCA_014621495.2 Entosphenus tridentatus | reverse complement strand
CATGAGTCTCATGGAGCCACACTGAGGCAGTGCTGTGTGTGCATGAGTCTCATGGAGCCACACTGAGGCAGTGCTGTGTGTGCATGAGTTTCATGGGGCCAGACTGAGGCAGTGCTGTGTGTGCATGAGTCTCATGGGGCCACACTGAGGCAGTGCTGTGTGTACATGAGTCTCATGGAGCCAGACTGAGGCAGTGCTGTGTGTAAGTCTCTAGAGTCGGACTAATGCAAGTGCTGTTTGTACGCGAGTCTCATAAAGCCACGCCGAGGCAGTGTTGTGTTTGTGCACGAGTCTCTTAGAGACCGACTAAGACCGTGAGTGCTGTGTGCGTAGATCACTGGCCGGATCCCACGCCTCCTGTTCCGGGCTCTGCCCTCGCGTTTGTGCCGCCCGCTGGGCTCCATTGTTTCGGAGGGCGTCATGAGGCAAGGGTGAGTTGGTTGGGATTGGGCCACGGGTGCGGTTTTGCCCAACACAAGCACGGGCACAAACACACCCTTCAGTTTAACACGTAGTAGGGCTTTCGACACCAATATCATCCATAATAATACAGGTTTATTTTGGGTTAGATCTTGTAAATATATAAATGTGTCGTTAAACCCGCCACCACCCCTCACAGCCAGCGTCCCTCACGTGTTTTGCGTAACAAACCTTACTAATTGGCTGTGTCGGGTGGTGGCGGGTTTAAGGACACATATTTACTCAATCTAACAACCTATATTATGGGAAAACACACCCTAACGTGAACACTAGCCTTGACACTAGACTATCGCTAACACTCGCTTTAATACTAGCCCTGACACACAATTTGCAATTCTAACATCAGCACTAATACTAGCCCTGACTTTAATATTTGCTCTGACTAGCATTAACACGGGATATGTGACCCGAAATTGATGTGTGTATGTATGTGATGCACTGTATATGTGTGTGTATCCACGAGACCACGACTCAGTAGTAGACTTAACGCCTCTCAATCGGAAGGTTGCAAGTTCAAAGTATGGTTTTGGGTTGAATCAAACTGTACCACTTTGAGATGTTAACTGCCTCGCCTGGTATACAGGATGACGTGGGTTTGGTTCCAACCCTGATGCCTGCTTTATATTTGGACTTTCCATGTCTCTCTTCCCGTGATCACGTGGATTTTTCTCCGGGTCCTCCGGTTTTCCCTCTACATTTAGAAACATGCATTAAGAGTTTTTGGCTGCTATACATTTCCACATGATAAGCAACTTCGTTGGGCTATCATTTGTGGCCAGGTCGCTTCTGATAAAGAGCTATATAGCTCATTGGGCCTTATATGGTAAAAACATTAATTTTTTTAATTAAAAATAGTTTTAGTTTATAAATTCGCATCCTCAATAGGAACGTGGATTTTCCACCACAGGCTTAGGGCTATAAACAGGTTATGAGCACTGTCTCAGTGCTCAATTGGGCAGGAAATCACAGATTGTTTGACGCAAGTGTCTATTGTATCTGTGTGATGCCTATGGGGGTATGTATGATGTGTGTAGACACGTGTTCCTTGGCTTCAGCAAGTGTGGCCGTTTCCTGCTGTCGTACACGCGACGCCTGGAGGAGATAGACGCAACCGCCACGGCGCTATACGTGTACGACCTGTACTGGTGGGGCTTCTCGCTCTCCCGGCCCTTACAGCAGGTGACACACTGCATATAACGAAGACAAATATCTCCCGTATAGTATTTAACAGACTGTTGGGGAAAGTGCAGTTTAGCGAGTAGCACCTATGAAGGCACAAGAGGGGGGGTGGGTGGCCAGTACCTCGCCCGGCCGCCGAGTGACGGTGTTTGCACATCATACCAGGTTCTTATTTGAGGCTGAGTCGACCTAGTGGATGCCCAGGACTGGTTCATATAATCGTCACTGGTGTTGGCCTTGAGCGGGAATAGAACTCTGTTCGCCGAGTTTGTAGAGGAGCGCTTACCACTGCGCCACCTCTCCCCACACACTGCATATACACATGCATTCACAACATCCTGCCATCCGAAGGCGGGAAACCTGTGACATCATCAAGCCCCACTATTCACCTCCAGTACAACGGCACAAATGTCAACAGAGGTGAATTTTATTTACAACTATTACCATGCCATCTGATTAGTCGTGGAATCAAACTAATAATCTAGTAATCAATTACAATAGACAGCCCAGCTGTACTGGATGCTGGATCATGTTCAAATGGGCGACCACTGGGCATGTCAAGTTGTTGGAGGCTGATTTGGAACTACACGGTGGGCAACAGAGAAATAGTGCCGCAAAAGCCATTGTTGTACGGTACTTTCTATGCCCGTCATCTGTGCACCCATTGTCTCTGCATCCCCCCCTTCACCAAATATCCCTTAAGGCGTTAGGATGCCCTCATCCAGCAGTAGATTGACAAAATGGTTGTACATTTACTTGTATTTATACGCACACTCACTGTATACACACACTGCATCTTACGTATACGAACTGTGCCGGGTTTGAATGCTTTATAAAGTTTAACTTGATAATCAAGAGCAACATCGTCATGCGTGTGTACCTGCGTGCGCAGGTGTTTGTCCATTTCAGTGTACCTGGACGTGCCCATGCATGTACAGGTGTGTGAGTACGTGTGTATGTCTGTGTAACCTGTGTGCACATGTGTTTGTTTGCCTGCATGTACAGGTGTGCCGTGTACGTCTGTTTGGGGACACCCCAGCGTGTAGCGACCTCTTCCTTTCCGTGTGTGAGTGGCCCTCGGACCCCTCACAAATCATGGTCTACGGCATCAGGTACCCACAGCTCAGATTCATTGTCCAGAGACTCGTTATCCTACGACTCTGTGAAAGGGATCCGGAACCAGTTCCGTGAAAAGCTCTTAGCTACGGAGATGGCCGTGTGGCTCAGGGGTCAGAGATGCAGAGGTGGTGACGGTGGTGGTGTAGACTCGGTTTACGGTTCTCGTGTTGATCGTCTTGATATAGTGTTGATGCTGCCCGTGATGGTGTTGATAGTGATGTAATTTCATGCTGTCTGTGATGGTGTTGATGGTGATGGTGTTGATGTTGCTCGTGCAGTACAGTGATCTCCGATTTACCACTCGGTGTACTGCCGAGCGAGGATCACCGCGATGTCTTCATCACCATCGCTGCCTCGCCACCCCTTACCGCGTGTGCAGAGTGCAGCAGTGCCTTACCCACAGGTACCGCTCACACAGATAGTACTGCACCCACAGATACCACTGCACCCACAGATACCACTGCACCCACAGATAACATTGCACCCACAGATACGTATGTATGTGTATGTATGTTTAACTTATTTCGCACCGTACGTAGCCAACCGTGGTAATACCACTGCACCCACAATAAAATGAGCAACCTCCCATTGAGAAAATTAGACAATTCAGATGTTTCCTTCATATATCTGTCGCGGCATTAAAAAAGGTATTCGTTTCACAACTCATTGGCTCCACGGCCTTTCTTGGAGTGAATTTCAGCAGCATCGATTCAATACAAACATACTGGACCGGTTTTGACTTCTAGTGTTGCATCAGCACAGTCACATTTGCTTGAATTAATGCTGGTGAAATGCGAGATGTTAAGGTAAAGACCCTGAACGTAAGATTGACTGGAGCGTCAACAAAAAGTGTTTTCTGGAGCGGCAAGTGCATGGAGTAGAGAGGGGAGAGGCCGGAGAGTTTGTGGAGGGGATTAAGAGGGTGGTGAGAGGAGAGAGTCCGTGGAGGATCTTGAAGACAATGAGTGTGATCTTGAAATTTCTAGCATCAGGTTTGGAGTGAGTGGAGGAATTGTATTATTGTAGTGCTGTGGTCTCGTTTACTGGTGCCGCTGCGAAGTCTGGAGTGGGGACCGTGGATCATTTTGAGTTTGGAGAGGAGGAATGTGGGGGAGGCCATAGAGAGGAGAATTGCAATATTGGAGTTGAGATGTGATGATGGCATGGATGAGGGTCTGAGCAACAGTTCGAGTAAGTTGATGGTTGATGTGGGAGGTGTTGCAGAAATGAAGGTTTGAGGTCACGTGCATTTCAGATTTGTGAGGAGAGACTGAGAGCTCAGAATCAAGGACAACTCGCAAGGCTTCGTACACTCATTGCCTCAAACTTGACCCCATCTTTGTGCCTCTCTTTGTGTGTTTCTTTTTGTGTTTCTCACTATCCTTGTGTCTGTATCTTCACCTGTATCCAGGTCTGTGCGTCTGTACCAGTGTCTGTGCTTTTCTGTGTCCCTAGGGGAGTCCGGTCTCCGTGGGAGGTGTCGTCGTCATGGATACCTTGTCAACTTCCACTATCAGGCATGTACCGCCTCGTGTAACCATTGTGTGTGAACCACTGTCCACTAATGCGTGTACTTGCGTGCGTGTCGGGCACCCCCTCGTGTACTGTGTGTTTCCTACGGTGTCTACCTTTGTGTACTACTATGTGTATCACCCAGAGGTCCAAGTTCAATTCCCGGCCGCAGTGAATATCAGTGGTAATTAACTTATTACCTTAAACCTTTCCCATTCCGAGACATCTGCAAGTTGCAGAGTGGGTCTCGTTCACCACTGAATCTCGGAAAGTGCTAGTGGTTTGCGTTAATTTTAATTAGAGAGGCATGGCGCCGTTGTTTTTAAAGACATTGTACCAACCGCAGAAAACTTTAGCGACATGGCTGATAGCTGGTACCAAACGATTCCATTTTCCCTCCCGCATGGTCTTGTGGGATCCTCGGTACGTCTTCTGACCTAAAGACATACTAATAAAGTTATTTAAATTCGTTTTTCTTACAATTATGTAATGGGGTAAAAAACTGATTCCGATGAATTACACGTACGTCATTGGAATGGAAAAGGGTTAGTAGCATTTGTATGTCTACATGGGATCTATTTTTCTTTGTGCCACTGTGTCCCACTGTATGTGTTCCCCTGTCTGTATTCTGCGCTCTGCATACTGTGTTGGATCCCAGGTGGTGTTCCCGTTCCCCGGGTTCCAGCCATCTGTCCAGCTCGGCTGTGACCGTATCCTCGTGCTCAACACCAGCTACTCGCTGCTGGCCTGCGCCGTCTCGCTCACGGGTACGCTCAGCACGAAACCTGCACAGAACAGGCATTTACTTTCGAGATAACATTCTTCTAAACACTAAACGTAACTCGACCCATATCCTTGACCCTAACCCTAACTTCAACCAAACCCTTACCTGACCCATAGGCCTATTTTTCACCCAAACCCTATCTATTCCCATCCCCAAACAGTACCACTAACACTGATCATAACCATACTGCTAACCATAATTATACCTCTAACCCCCTGCCTCTAACCCTACCTTTAAACACTTAGCCTGACTCTACTGCTAATCCTGACCATTCTGTGTTTTTATTCTGTGACTGCAGAAGAGGCTGGAAGTGCCACTCCAGGTCTCCTTTACCAGCAGGCAGAGACAAAGCCGGAGACACAGAGACTCAGGTCCCCAGGGAGACCGGCTCCCAGGTCTCCTGACGGTCTCCGCTCTTCTGTTCCTCACGTCTCCGTGGGCGGGACGCCACTCCACGCCATGGAGGAGGAGGGAGACCTGGCGGGGAGCGGGGAGGATCATGGTGAGGAAGAATGGGGATGCGCGTGTGGGTGTGAACACACTTTTAGATAGGTTATTGTATGAGTGTGTACGGGTGATGCTTATGTATCGTGGGGAGTGGTAGGGTCGTGGTTATCACACTTCACTACGGACCCGGTGACCCGAGTTCGATTCCCGCTCATGGCCAACACCAGCGATGATTATCTGAACTAGTCCTGGGCCTCCCCTAGGTCGACTCGGCCTCAATTGAATACTTGGTGCGATGAGTAAAAACATTACCATTAGGGAGATAAAGGCGGCCGGGCATGGTGCTGTCCACCCACCCCCTCATGTGCCGTTCTGGCCTTCATAGGTGCACGCTAACAGCACCTGCCCCAAGTCTAGTAAGGCTATTCGGGGGGTCTTTTTCTTTATGCTGTACTGTAACATGTGTATGTGCCACAGACCCTGGCGTGGAGCTTGGGGGCGTGAGCTACAGCAGCAGCGTCTACTCCCTCGCTCGCACACCGAGCCTGGACCGCTCGAGGGGTGGGCGGGGCTCCTCCTACGGTGGGTGACTGTGTGAGCGTGTCTGTGCGAGTGTATGGGTTGAGCGGTGGTGTCGTGCTTAGCGGACTAAACTATGAAACTGGCAGTCCGCCTTAAATTCCTACTCACAGCCAACATTGGTGGAAAATTCTAAACTGGTCCTTGGACCCTCCCCGAGATGGACTCAACCTTAAATTAGTACTTGGTGCGGTGTGTATTGGCAGACCTTGTTTAGCGCTCAAGATGTGTTCCTGGAGAAGTGAGCGCTAATTGAAACAGCGTTCTATGGGGTCACGCTAAGCGAGGTCTGCTAGGCGTGGTGCTGCCCATCATCCACCCCCTTGTGCGCCGTGCCAGTGTGTGTGTGTTATATATTGATGAAAGTTGGAGTGGTGGCAGGGTGGTTTGCGCGTTGCGCAATGAATCCAATCATCTCTGTCCGATTCCTGGCCGTGGCTAACATCGGTATCGAGCAATACCTGAAAGGGCTCCTGTGCCAGCCCTTCACCAAACCGCACTGACCATCATGGTGAAGTATGGTCAAATAACTCCTGTGACCGACATGATGTGGGGGGGCCTTCATGCAAGAGTGGTTTGACAAAGGGCTGTAAGTTACTCTTGTTATTTTCAAGAATATGTTGAGGTGTGTGTGTGTCGTCCACAGATGAGGACATGAAGCCAGGTCTCCCTGTGTCCGTCACCGACTTTGCTCTGCGGCAAGGCATCCTCGTCTCTGAGGCAATGGCACAGCGGGTAATGGCACGTTGCCATGGTCACCACCATGACCATGGTACGACACATTATTAGCACAAAGAGTGATGGTGTGTGTGTGTGAAGCTAGACTATTTGCTTGGATATGTCTATATATTTTCTTGTGTGTGGGGAGCGGTAATGTAATGGTTAATGCACTACAATACGAACCCGGCGACCCGAGTTTGAGTGTAACTCACGGCCAACATCGGTGATGAATATCTCAACTGTTCCTGGGCTTCCACGAGGTCGACTCGGCCTTAAGTGAATGCCTGGTGCAGTATGTAAAACATCACCAAGTGGGAGACATAGATGGCCTGGCATGATGCTGGCCACACTACCCACTTGTGTACCATGCCAGCGTTTGTAGGTGCTCGCTAACAGCACTTGCCTCAACAGTCTGTGTGACGAAATTGGATTTTTCATGTTTGTCACTGTGATATTACGTAGGTATGTGTATATCAGAATAATAATCTTTACTTAGACTGGAGGAATCCAATGAGCTATGAAACTTTTTTATTCACAGACGTCCAGTAGTGGCGGGTCAGCATGTATAACTAAGATCTGTACTGTATAACAGCTCTACTGTCGGAGGACGCCTATGATATGAAGCCGAACAGCTTAACGAGCTGTTCGTGCTGAAATAAATATATCTATAAAATACAATCTATCTAAAATAACCACGTGATTTAGAGAATGTGATTCAAGTGAAAATGTTTGAAAAGTTCCCCTCTCTGTGAAACGCAAGAAAATGTTACGGACCCATATTACGTCATCGGTGACGTGGTGAGGAGGGGTAGGGGGGGGGCGGAGGAGAAGGACTGAACCTTGATCAGGGCCGTGCGAAAGAGGACTCCGGTCATCCTCGCAGCGGCTTTTGGCTGACTATCGAACAAAGACAGTCACCGCATCGCACGCTTTCAGATGCACTTCTAAAGCTGTCTGGGAACACTGCTCCTTCCGATATTAGGAAGCCACTGGAGCTATGCACTTTTAAATTATAAGGATTGAAACCTCATTTCTTTAGAACTGTTTTTTGTGTTTAGTTTGTTGTCCTTCCCCCACATCTCCCGATTTGCACGGGTGGCTACGTTCGGTGCGAAAGAACTTTAACATACATGCCTACATTGTTGAGAAAAAAGGCCACTTAGGGACACACAGAGAAACATCCCTATCCTGCATACGTACCCCTTCACAGTACCTGCGTCTTAAAGACTGACAGGGCTTAGGACTCACAAATAACGTAAACGTTTCTGAAGTAGTTGCTGTGTTGATGTAGTGCTGTGTGTAGACGCTGGTAAAGAGGCGTTGTGTGTAAGTTGAATTGTTCGTGCCTTGTTTGACATAGACAATGTTGTGTTAATTGCTTTGGCATTGTACTTTAGCTCTATCATGGTACGCAAATATATGGAAGGAGCGGCTCCAGTGTCAAATCACCTCACATGCACCTCACCCATCATGCGCTGCAACCCGTTGGACTGTGACAATCTGTTAATGGGATTGTCTTTGTTGTGTGTATGTGGCGTGTGTGTGTGTGTGCACGCACAGGCAATGTGTGTGCGTGTGGAGCAGCTCACGCTAGACCTGGAGGACGTGATCAGCGCCTCCATTGCGTCGCACGCACCCTGGAGCGACCGCTTCTGCTCCTTCACTGACTATGACGCCGTCGTGCTGCAGGTCACCACACATATACCTGTATGCGTGTGGACACGTGTGTACACGTGTGCATTCGTGTGTACGCCTCTGTCTGTATGGGGAGCAGCAGCGTAGTCGTTAGCGTGCTGCGCTATGAACCCAGCAATCCAAGTTGGATTCCCGATTATAGCCAACATCGGTGACTATCATCTGAACCAGTCCTGGGCTTCCTCTAGATCGACTCAGCCTCAAATGGGTACCTGGTGTGGTGTGTAAACATCGCCACTGGGGAGACAGCCGCCGAGCGTGGTGCTGGCGTACCCACCCCCTCGTGTGTTGTGCCGGTCTTCATAGATGCTCGATAACAGCGCTTGCCCCAACAGTCTGTTAAGGCTCTACGGGTGATCTTTGTCTTTGCTATATGTGAACAGGTTTGCCCAGACACTGCCTCAGTTCTCCTCATGATTGGGCTGATTCTCCTGGCCTTCCCAGTCGCCCCACAGCCTGGCACCGACAGGTGAGCCCCGACCCCTCCTCTCTACCCACTTGATTCCTTTTGATACCCCCAATCTCCCAGGTCCTCGTGACTCTCATCAACACCCCCCCACCCCCGGTACCCAGCTACCCCTTGATTCTCCTAACCCTGCTTCCATCCCCCCCCCTCCCCCATCCTGCCAATCCACTTGGACCCCCCACCACCTTGCTCCCACAATATCAGTGATCCTCTTGATTATCTCTCCCCCTTGATTCCAACTTGAACCCCTTGATTAATCTGATTTGAACTTTCTTAATCCTGGCTGCCTGCTAATTGCCTTGAATGTTCTCCTTTTGATCCTCTTGGTTTGTGTTAATTGTCATAAACTACTCTTGATCCGCTTACGATTCCGCGTAAATTCCCCTTTGGTCCCCTGTTTTATGAATTCACATTGAGTTCATTGATCCTCCATAATATCCCATTTACCTCTTGTCGACCTCCTCTTATCCCCTAAACCGCCTGTGATCCACTTGAGCCCCCTCGCTTCCCTTTGATCCCTGTTGATCCCCGCTCCCACCGTGCCGGGCTAGATGTCCCCGCACGCACCACGCATCTATGTTCATTCGATGGAGCTTGAGCACGGGGAGAGCGGAGACGATCGGAGTGGAGGGGATGCTGCACGAGGTGGAGGGCAGACCTAGCAGGTGACACTCTCACCACACAACGCTCACCACTCGCGCTCACATGCCGCACACACTGTTCGTGCTCACGATTCAACATGCACATGCCGCACTCACAACTCATTCTTGCCACTCACGTTGACACTTACCACTCGCCACGCTCACCGCTCACTCCACTCGCCATGCTCGTAACTACTCACCATCCACAACCAACACTCAGCACCACTCACCAACACTCAGGACTTGTACTTATCATGGTAGAGCGTGGTGTAGGGATTCTTCATCATTACGTGGTGTACTGTAGTGCAATGTGGTGTCGTAATGTTCACCATGGTGTGGTGTACCGTGGTGCAGTGTGGTGTCGTAATGTTCACCATGGCGTGGTGTATCGTGGTGCAGTGTGGTGTCGTAATGTTCACCATGGCGTGGTGTACCGTGGTGCAGTGTGGTGT
>CM025608.2:12298266-12314165 GCA_014621495.2 Entosphenus tridentatus | reverse complement strand
AAACTCCACTCACACTCAGGGGGAGAACACACAAACTCCACTCACACGGGGAGCACACACCCACCCTATCGACACAGTCGGAAATCGAACCCAGGACTTCTTGCCCCTGAGTCACCCGGCTGTCCATATATGCTCACGTGTGTCGTATATGCGTCTCCATTCATGTATTTGTGAGTGCCGACTCGGCTTTAAGTGAGCACCTGGTCCGTAGTGTCAACATCCGCACTTGGAGAGACAAAGGTGGATGGGCGTGGTGTTGGCCACACCAAACCCATAGTGCACAGTTTCGGCCTTTAAAAACATGTGCTTGATTACAGCAATTGCCCCAACATTCTATGTAGGCTATATCGGGGATGTTGTATATTGTTTCGTTATATGTGTATAACCGTTGCTCGCTAACAGGACTTTCCCCCCACACTGCCTTGTGAGCTATGTAGGTGGTGTTTAGATGTTTTATTTATATGTGTATGACCTGTCTTAATGGGTGCATGCTTGCAGCGCTTGCCTCCGCAGTCTACGTGGGCTACACGGCGGATCTTTATCTTTGTGTGTTTGTGTAATCTCCCTCTTCTCTGTTATAAATCCGCTGTTTACCGAGTCCCCGCTGGGAATTCACGTGTCGCGTTACGGAAGAAGCTGAGCCCCGGGTTAGATCCCCGGCTGCTCTGTGGGGGGAGGGGGGGGTCTGTATGTGGTCGCGTGTGGTTTTTAAGAGAAAGCGAGAGACTTCCAATTTGGTATAAAGGGGGACGCTAATCCAATGCCTCTCTCTGATGCTCAAGATGGGCAGCGTGCCACGAAGCCAGTGGGTCAGAAACGTGCGGCTCCGTAGACGCATGCGGCTCTTTCAGGACCACTTCGTGGCGTTATTTATGAAGGATCACCGTCTGTGATTCACCACTTGCACTGCGGCTCTTGAAATATTAAGGGGGTTCTTTTGTACCGATTAAAAAAAAGCTTTTCTTGTTATTTTGGTTTGCCGACCCCTGCACTAAGCGATGGCGCCTTACCAACATCCTCACCAAAAACAAAGCACCTGCCTGGGTGCTGTGTGTCATCCAATTCTCCACCCCCTTCAACTCTGATCGACGGGTGTGGCGGTTGTAGCGAGTGTGAAGGAGTTCACGTAACTGGGCAGTGAGTTTGCTCATGAGCAGCTCCCGCTTGGCAGAGGTCTCACTCCAAATTAGTCGAGCAGGCATTATCTGTTAATCGGCTGCGTAACGCCGTGTGGGAAGCTGCCTGGCCTGTCGTTCCACACGAAGCTGTGGCTATTTTCACAGTTATACCCTATTATTCTCTATGCTTGCGAAACGTGGAATCCATTACAGGAACACATGTGCCGGCTTAACACATTCAGGTTGATCTGCCGACGGTCCATCCTGGGGTTAACCAGACATGATTGCGTGATGAGCTCCTTGAAAGTTATGGAAAAGGTGATGTTTATGCACGCTCCCTCGGCTGTCTTGTTCCTATTCTTGACACTCTATACTTAAATTGGACCTTCTACAAATGCAAACTGTGTACGTGTTTTAAAATGTTTGTTTCCGTGCCATGACGTGTTTGCTATGTACCTGCCACTTGACACCCCCCTGTACACCTTAGCAAACGAGATGTTTCAGCTCGACAAAATATCCAGGTCAAATATTTTTTTACATTTTTTTTAAATGCGTGTCCCATTAGTGAGCCCCTCCGGCAGGTGAGGGTGCGTTGACCAGGTCACATAGCTCGCATGCCGAGCCACCACATGCCCAACGGCGTTTGTTTGTGCGGATGGACGGTGCACACAACGGGCCCGGCACGGACGAGCGAAGAAATGGACTAATGTGACACAGGAGGACGTGGACCTGAGTGGACTTTGTCAATGACCGGTACCAGCAGTGTCAAGATCGGCCTCGTGAAGGACGTTGCTAGGCAGTTTGACACACTCACAGTGTCGCTATGGCGAGCACAAGTGTGCATCTTGCCAGTCATCTCTGCCAGTTCACCCGTAACACCTGAGTGACCTGTCAGCGATCCTTCGACACGTCACATGATCTGAAAGTCCACCTAGCCTGGCAAAAGCGCTGTGGTGACCTCACGACTTAATCGTACATTGTGGTGGTTGCTGCTACGAGTCTTTATTGCCATGGTTCATCCACGGTCGGATGACAGCCTCCCACGCCATCGCCGTTCCTCACCGCCGCCATGCCACACAATCGATTGCACGCCTGCTCATCAACTGATCTGACTGTTCAATACGATAATAATAAAAATGATGTTCGACATTCAGTGTCTTGCCAGCAGAGTCAGGCTTGCTTGAAAAAAAATGTTGGTTTACTGCCAGATGTGTGTTTTGGCAATAACGGTCTTTGTTACATATCGATCCTAGGTTGACACCGATATAACACATACATTACATTGTCCCCAATTACGCAAGCGATTATTATTATTTAGTGCAAGGGATGTACGTATATATAATGTTTTGTTCTTCAAATAATTACGGAATTGTGTTCAGTAAATGTGGTGCTAAACACATCGTCTCTAACTATATAGTTGTTCATATTAAGGCCACAGTATTATTGACAAATGTGTTGCATTTATTTTTCATTGTATCTGTGTTTGTGCACCGCCACTGCCAACGCAGTAGCAGCATCACCCAATAATATGGTGTCACTTCTTTTGCTCAGACGGTAAACTATATTTCCTGAATCTTTTATTAAATTCTTCAATCGTTTCCCGAAATGTACCCGCTAGGTTCTTATATTTGTGTCCAGTAAACCTGAGACGTGTAATACTTTCTGAAGTTATACGTCTCTTCTTATTTCTCCAATACAGTTTTCAGAAAATATTATTTTATGTTGGACGTTCTTCTTGGTAGATGTTCTTCGTCATTGTGGTATAGGGAGAACTGGATACTGTCGTGGAAGGGATGACAGAGCCTCGTGGTGGAGGGAGACTGAACCTCTTGATTGAGGCAGAATGGGCCCCGTGGTGGAGGGAGACTGAGCCCCGTGGTGGATGGAGACTTGACCCGTGATGGATGGAGACTGGGACCCTGTCGTGGAGGGAGATTGGGCCCAGTGGTGGAGGGAGACTGGGCCCCGTGGTGGAGGGAGATTGGGTCCCGTGGTGGAGAGAGACTGGGACCCTGTCGTGGAGGAAGACTGGGCCCCGTGGTGGAGGGAGACTGGGACCCTGTGGTGGAGGGAGACTGGGCCCCGTGGTGGAGGGAGACTGGGCCCCGTGGTGGAGGGAGACTGGGACCCTGTGGTGGAGGGAGACTGGGCCCCGTGGTGGAGGGAGACTGGGCCCCGTGGTGGAGGGAGACTTGGCCCCGTGGTGGAGAGAGACTGGGACCCGTGGTAAAGAGAGACTGGGCCCCGTGGTGGAGGGAGACTGGGACCTGTGGTGGAGGGAGATTGGGCCCCGTGGTGGAGGGAGACTGGGCCCCGTGGTGGAGGAAGATGGGACCCGTGGTGGAGAGAGACTGGGCCCCGTGGTGGAGGGAGATTGGGCTCCGTGGTGGAAGAAGACTGGGCCCGAGGAAGAGGGTGTTGTTTCCCATTTTAGCGGAATGCGCGCTGTGAAAATCCGCGGAAGTTCTCTCGTTTCAGGGGCGGGGAGCGGCAGCTGCTCGGTGTCACGTGTCCTGGCACGATCCCTAATTAACCCATCATCGCCACCACCACAATTAGCAGCGATGATGACGATGATGATACGCCGGTTATTGGTGATAATGTTTTTGGTGCTCATGATGATGGCGGTGGCGTGGTGATGATTATGTCCGTTGATGACAATTGTGTTCATGATTGTGATATTAGTGATTAAGTTGATGGTGATGATAATGGTTATATGGTGGTGGTTAATGGTGGTGGTGGTGACGATGATGTGGACGATTGTATCGATAACGCTGATGATGACGGTTGTGGAAATGTTGCCCGTGTTGGTGATGGTAATAGCGATGGACGACTGGTTTACTCGTTATTGGTGGCGTTGATGATAGGCATGCTGCTGATTATGGTTATGATAGTTGTTGAATTGACGATGCGTAATGTTGGAGAGACAAAGGCATCCCGGGCATGTGTTCGACATTGAAACGTGGTTTCTAGTCGCACCTCTTCGCACGTGGTAAAAGGTCGCCACATCCTTAATCGGTGCTCACGAACAGTCCCAGAAGTGTGAAGAGGCTATAAGAGGACCTTTGTGTATGGGTGTAGGTATGTGTGGACATGAGTGGGGAGTGGACATCAGCGTGTGTATGCATGCTGTATCTATTTGTGTTCTGTTTATGCATGTGAATTCGTATGCTGAGCGCGCTGCTCTGCGAACCCCGGTAACACGAGTTCGACTCTCGCTCACGGCCAACCCCAGTGACGAGTGTCTGAAACAGTCTTGGGCTTCAACGCAGTCGACTCAGCCTCAAATGAGTGCGTGGTGCGTTGTGTACGCATTGCCGCTCGGGAGACAAAAGCGGTCGGGAGTGGCGCTGGCCACCCACCCCCTCGTGTACCGTTCCGGCCTTCATAGGTGCTCACTAACAGCACTTACTCCACAGTGTGTTAAAAACTCTACCGGGTTTTTTTGTATGTGTAAATGCAGTTGTGTGGTTTTCATCATCAGCCACGGTCTATCGACACGCCTTGTGGGGCGCGAGGGTTATGTGACGATACTTCACCTCGCTGGTCCGAGCTGGTTGGTGAAGGCGGGCAGCATAGACGTGGCAGCATAGAAACCATAGGGAGACAGGGGCGTATTGCACCCCGTATATGGATGCACATTTTATGTTAAGCCAGGAAAGCCTCGGTGTTCCACAGTAGGGGGGGGGAGGCGATGTTGCTGTGCGTAAGGGGCCGTCCATAAATGACGTCACGCACCTAGGGGGGCGGGAGGTCAGACATTTGTGACGATGTGTGACGAGGAGGGGGGGGAGTGAGAAATGTGACGTCCATCAAAATACACAACTTTAAATAAATATAGAATTGTTATAACAACACTCCTACAACATCAGAGTGCAGCGACACATTAAATACACACTACAATGACAGTAGTTTAAAGTGATTTGAAGCTTGTTTTATTTTCAAAATGGAAATATGGTTTTGGGGGGGGGTGGGGGGACGGCAGAGCTTTGTGACGTCATATTTGAGGGGGGTCTGACTTTTTGTGACGTCGTGTGACGAAAGGGGGGGGGTCAAAAATCGTCCAAAATCGCGTGACGTCATTTATGGACGGCCCCTTGTGCGTAATCCCAATGGAGTCATATTTCAGAATTGAGGAGTTGGGCCAAAACCAGTTGCATTGTATTTTCATTAGCTCGGCAGAAAACCAGAGACCCCGAAGGAAACCCATTCAGAGCAGGTGACGGTCATAGAAACGCCGCACAACAGAGACCCCCGCGTGCGGAAAACGAACCCAGGTCATTATTGCTGTGAGGCACAGGTGTCACCACAGTATGTGCGTTATACGGTCAGTCCCTAACCTACGAACAGAGTTCCGTTCCAGAACCCCGTTCCTAAGTAGAACGGTTCGTAAGTTGGAACAACGATATACGTACGTATGCATCCGTCTATATCTATGCTTCATATGTGTCACAGTGTGTGTTGAAAAATATATGTATATACATAATGTGTATCAGTACATGTGTCTCCATGTGGGGAGCGGTGGTGCAGCGGTTAGCGCGCTGCACTACGGACCCGGCCACCAGAGTTCGATTCGCGCTCACGGCCAACACCACCAGTGACGATTATCTGAACCGGTCATGGGCCTCTCCCTAGGTCGACTAAGCCTCAAATGAGTACCTGGTGTAGCGGTGTGTTAACATCGCCACTGGGGAGACAAAGGCGGTCGGGCGTGGTGCTGGCCACCCACCCCCTCGTGTGCTGTACGTGTACCGGCCTTCATCGGTACTCGCTAACAGCACTTGCTCCTACAGTCTGTTAAGGCTATATGCATGGGGGATCTTTGTCTTTGTGTCAGTATATGAGTGTTCGTGTGTGTATCAGTATATATGTATCCGCTTGTGGATGTGAACAAACCCTCTGTCAAAATGTAAACCCTCTGAACTTATCCTCACTTTCACACGCACAGTACAAAGATCCCCCGTATAGCCTTTAACATACTGCGGGGCAAGTGCTATGAGCGAACACACACATACGTGCATGCGTCCACGCACCAGACACACGAATACAGATAATGCACACACACACACACACACCCGCCACCTACACACACAGACACACATACACGTAAATACACACTCCACTTACACGTTCTCACACACCTCGGCTTACACAGACACACGTCTCTTACACGGTCTCTCGCTCGCATTCTCTCACGCACGCGCCCAGACTCGCTGTCTTCACTGCCTTCACCAAAGACTCCGCTCTCACGCAAATCCTCAGGGTCAAAGTGAGAGACATTTTTGATGGAGTCGAGACAAGGGCTCGGGAGAATCGAGAGACCTTTACCTTGAAGAGGCGTCACGAAACCCGAATCCTCGAGAGACGATCACGTTGAATAACCTGGATTATTGGAAGACCTTTATTTTGAAGGAGTTAAGTCAAGGGACAATCATCGGTGGAACCTTATTTTTGGACTGAGGCTTCTGGACGATCGAGATACTTTTATTTTAACGGAAGTCAAGGTACGTGAGACGTGGTTCACAAGCGGGTCTTTGATCGTCGAGGAACATGTATTTTGAAAGCACCAAGGACTCTGGATAGAACAGGTATTTTAATTTGAAAGAACATCCGAGTGTTTGAAGTTTATATCCCGCTCTTTCAAGCTATCGAGAGCTCCAATACAACCTCATCGGTCGGTCTTCCTCTCCGCCCAGCTCTCGCTACAACTTCTCCACCGCTCCCGGGGTCTCCCCCTACCATACCCCCAGGTACCCCCTCGCGACCCGCGGCTCTCCCTCCACCGACCCAGTAAACAGTTTGCCAGCTGTCTTCCCACGTCTCTTTACCCAGTTCGTTCAGCTACTCTCCGGTGTCCGGTCGCCTTTTTGGTTTTCGTGGCTTTCTCCGCCACCGCTCTGCACCACCCAGGTCTCATATCGGGGTCGCTCCTAAAGGGTCCATCCTCTTCTGAGCCTCTTTCCAATCATATTTTATTCCCTCCAGGTCTTCCCTCGCTCGGTCTCTGCTATCCTGGTCCCTCTACCTCACATCAGGACTCCCTTCCCGGATTTCCCCCATTTCATCCTAATCCCAGTCTCAGTTCGACATTCGCGGGTCCCCACTACTCCAGCTTAATTTTTCCAGGTCTTCATCAACATATCAACCCTAACCCCTCATTGATTCCCCTCTCCAGGTGTTTATCACATCCCACCCCTCCCTCCGCAGGTTCCTTCTTTCACTTCCTTTAATTTTCCCAGATCCCCACCTCCATCATCCCCTCCCTTTTCCCAGGTTCTGCATAGGTCCCTTTATCCCAGGTATCCCTATTTGCTCGTTCCCTATCCCATTCATTTAGTTTTCTCCAAATCACCCCTCTCCCTACCCCCATCAAAACCAGAAGTCACCTCCCTTCCACACTCTCCCCCCAAGGTCGCCCGTCCCAATACTCCCCTCCCTCTCTCAGGTCGTCCAACTGGTCCGTCACTCTATCTCCGGTCTCCCTGCCATTCCAGGGTCCCAGCTCCACGGTTCCTTCTTCGACCAACTCCATCCGGCACCTCCCCGAAGGCTCGCTCGCCATGAAGCAGGAAGACCTGGACCCGCGCACGGGGATCACCGTGGCCCTGGTCTCCATCGTGCTCTTCTTTGGCTTCATGTTCACCGTGTCGGGGCTGCGGGGGGAGATGCTGGGGCCCGTGCCGCTCTTTGCGCTCGGCCTCGCCATCTGCCTGCCTGGCCTCGGAATCATCGCGGCCGCCCGCGTCACACGGGGGTGGCGCCACTTCCCCAGGATCCCGTTCCTGCGGCGGGGTCGGCGGGACCCCGCGGAGACTCGGGGAGATGGCATTGCACGGGATCCCAAGGACCCCGAGTGGGGTCTCAAGGTCGTGGCTGGAGGTCCGGGTCTTGTTCTAAAACGGGGTTCTAGAGACTCCGTTCGGAGTCTAAAAAATATTCACCAAGTAGGTCATAGGGGCACCGCAAGGCATCAGGGGCATCCTGAATGGGGTCCCAAGGGCATTACTTTAGGCCCAGAAGTTCTAAAAATGGGTCGCGCGGACCTTAAACGGGGTTCCAGAGACTCCGCTACGGGTCTAAAAATCCAGCCAGGGCGTCAAGGAGTCCAAGAAGGGGGTTCCAAGGACACATTATTTGGTTCTGTGCATCTTAAAAGGGGTAAGGGGGATCTTAAAAGGGATCGAAAATACTCTGTTAGGGATTTAATAATCCATCAAAGGGACGAGGAAGACCCTGAAAGTGTTCTCAAGGATGCTACTGATAGTCCAAAAGATATTCAAGAGGGTCAAAGTGACACTACTGTGGATCCAGGGGTCCTTACAAGGGGCCAGGGAGACCTTCAAGGTGATTCAAATGTCTCTCAAGGGGGTCCAGCAGGGGTTCATATTGAGGACTCTCAAGAAGGTGAAAGAGTCCCTGTTCGGGCTCCCCAGCGGCTGGGCCTGGAGGAGTGGGAGGGGAAGGAGGTTTCAGGGATCCAATCGGATCCCCTTCGCACCCCGGGGGCTAGGGATGGAAGCAGCAGCAGAGGAGGTGAAGAGGTGAGATTCATGCCCAACATTGACACGAGCACTAGCCCTGACACTAACGTTGACACTTGTCCTGTAATACCATTGCCAGCCTGACACCAACACTAGCCCTGGCACTAACATTGATACTCACATTAGACCTACACTACCACGAGGCCTGACACTAGCATTAGTAGCAGTAGCCTTGACACTAACATTGACACCAGCACTAGCCCTCTGACACGAGCCCAGTAAAACACCAGTACGAACCCTGTGACACCAGCCCTGACACTAGTATTGACACTAACAGGGTGGGATGCCACAGTGGCGAGATTTTAACTACCTCGCCTGGTATAGAGGACGTCGTGGGTTCGATCCCGACTCTCATGCCTGTATGTTTGCAGGTTGCATGTCTCTCTCCCCATGGTCGCGTGGATTTTTATCCAGCTCACTCTCGTTTTTCCCTCCACATTTACAAACAAGCGTATTAGAGTATTTAGCTGCTATACATTTCCACACGATAAGCCACTTCGTTGAGCTATCATTTGTGCCCAGGTCGCTTCTGAAAAAGAGCTATATAGCTCCGTGGGCCTTACCCGGTGAAATAAAAAACATAGTTTAAAATCTTTTTTTTAATACTAGCCTTGAAAAATAACATTATCTCTGGCATCTTAACTCGAGCCCTCTGCCCAATGGCGGAGCCAGGATATTCAGATAGGGGGGGCAACCCATCCAGCAATGAAAAATGATAGGAGTTTTTAGTAAGTAAGGACTTGTTCCTTGCTTTTTAATTCTGAGTCACTTATAACCGCTTTGCCGTTACTTATTGCCAATTATGGACTCAGACTATTGTCCTATCATCTCATAGAGTCCCTGGCACGTAACAATATTCTGCACAGTGGCAGTGGGGTTCGCAAAATGCCGATTTATTACTAATAAACACCAATAATCCAATCGAAATTTGGGATTTTGATCGGATCATTGGGGGGGCACGTGCCACCCCACCCCCCCACTGGCTCCGCCAGTGCCCCTGCCTGGCAGCACTTCCAGCTCATGAAAAAAAGTCTTAACGCAAGCACCGAGCACCAATGCTTCTCACGTAACGCACAGAGAGGACCTGGGATAGCTTGCTCGGCTCAGTTTACAATTTAATGTTTAGAAGTAAAAAAGAAAACCAACAACGCTTAAATTGCTAATTGTTTAACGTGTAACTGAATAGCCTCGTTCAAGATTCTCTTCCAGCCGCGCGTTGCCAGTGTCACGAATTGTCACGCGTGTCGTATGTCTTGTTTGTTGCAATTAACCGAAATGTAACGTTAGCAAACTAATTTACACGTCATTTGCGTCGACCCAATAATCTATTCTCGTGCATAGAATTTGATTTGTCGTCAACACGAGTGGGAAAATATTTAATTTGCAGTGTATTGTCAACCAGCGATTGTATGAAGGCTTCCTTCAAACTGTGTCAATCATGGGGGGTGTGGGGGGTTGACCATACTTCACCACGCTGGTCAATGGGTGTTGGTGAAGAGCTATAGAGCCTAAGGCCGGCTCAGATACCAATTCGCCGCTGATGTGTGCTGTGGCCGGGAATGGTCACCAAGCTGACAATTGGTGTCTCAAGTGTCGCCTTCTGGTGTCCCATCCCCTCGGCTACTTCGTCTCTCGACAGCACGAGACCACCGGCCGTGAGAAGACTGATGTAATGACGTTAGAAAGGCTCGAAAAGCTCCAATTATTCACAAGTCTACTCGAGTCCATATTTACAACAAGGACAATATCAAGAAAATGTTTTAATTTCATTTCATGAGCGTTTGGTATCTGCTTTTGCCTAGGCCTAGGAAGGGTGCCCAATCCAAATTCCTAAAGAAGAACATTCTGCTAATTCTCCCTTGTTAGTCCTTGAAGTGGTGTTATTATTGCGTGGAAGTGTGAAGAAAATGGGGGTGAGGGTGAAGGTAGGGCGATGGTTGTTGTTGAATCTCGTTCTACACAGGTGTGTTTTGCGTGCAGGGTTTGAAGTGTACCAACTCCCAACTGTGACACCACATTTCTTAAAATCCATTTTCTTGGGGAGGGGGGGGGGTCCTTTTATAAAATTGGTGGAGGACACGAGAGAGGGCCGATGGCAGCGGTTAGCACACTGCCAGAGTTGTGAACTACCTCACAGTCGTGGGTTCCATCCCGATCCTGACGCCTGAAAATGTGGAGTTTCCGTGTTCTCTCCGTGGTCATGTGGATTGTTCTCCGGGTCCTCCGGCTCTTCCCTCCACATTTAGCATGAACACCACGCGTTTAGAGTATCTGGCTGCAATACATCTCCACGTGATACACCACCTCGTTGAGCTATCATTTGTGGCCAGATCGCTTCTCAAAAAGAGCTATATATATAGCTCAGTGGGATAACCTGGTAATATAAAACATAGTTTTTAATTTAGTTGTATTCCTGACCATGGCTAACAACAGTAGTTAGCGATATATGATCACCCTCCACCCTCAACCAACCCTTCACCAACTCGCACTGATCATCGTGGTGAAGTTGGATCAACCAACCCCCCCGTAACTGGGACGTCGCGGGGAGGCCTTCACCTAAGCAGTGGATTCACAAAGGGCTCTAAACTATAATGGTTATGAGGGGAAACCTGATACAGGTCGCTATTAATACTCTAATCCTTCTCCGCACGAACATTGTCACGCTCTTAAACATGCTACGTATTTGAACAGTTAAAGTACACATTAATAACGATAATAAACAATATTTGTCCACCTCTCACCCCCTCTCGATTAATCCCCTCGTCTCCCACAGGGATTACTCGTCGGGACGTGGGGGAGGAGATCCAGGTTATGATTGTGTCCCATCTGCTGGTGGGGAGTCTCTCCAATGCCCTAACGCTAGGCCTGACAGAAGCATCACCCATAACCCCAACCACAACCCATCCATAACCCTAATCCACCTCAACCCAAAACCCAGCTCCACCCTCACAATGACCAAAGACTAACCCTACCACCCTGACCCCAAATTTAACCCTAACCCTTCTACCACCCTGACCCCAAATTTAACCCTAACCCCTATCCTCTAACCGTGACCCTACCCTTGACTCTGGCCCTAAACCTAACCCCTACATTAACACCCAACCCTAATCTGCACCTAAACCTTATCCCAAACTCTAACCCCACAGGTGAAGTCCCAAGTCCACACGGAGCCCGCTCCACCCCCCACCCCTCCGGGCTCCACCACCCGTGCCAGGCTAGGTTCCCTGGTTTGCTGGGGCAACGGAGACTCTGACGCTACCCGTGGCGTCCACGTGGAGGACCACCCTGCATCCACCTCCGCTCGTCCCCTCTCCTCCCCCGCCTCACCGGCGCACCTGAGTGCTGGCTGCTTGGGCTGGGACCCCAACGGTTCAACTCCTTACCTGCACCTCCACACTCCTCCCCCGCGGCGTCCGCCGCCTCTACTCGGTGGGCACTGCGCCTGCGCGGACCAGCGGTTGTCCACCCTGTCCACCGGCTCGCAAGCCATGGGCCGCGTGTGTCCCAGGACGTCCACCTACGCAGGCATTGGCTGCCTAATGCTCGCCCCGGCGGAGGCAGGGGCCCGGTTGTCCACCTGTTCCACGTTGCCTCTTCTCGGCGGGCCCTTGCTAGGGGGCTCCCGGCGCGAGTCGGCCTGGCGCGCGTCCCACATCGGCGCGGGCGAGTGCACGGCGTCCGAGGGGTGGCTTCCACCGCCAGGCCCTCCGGCACCTCCGGCTCGACTGTCGACAACTCGAGCTGCTTCTCCACCTCCTCATCGTCGTTCGTCAGAATTTCCGCCGCCTCAATCATCTGCGCTTCTTAGATCGTCTACGACTATACCTACTCAACCACCAGCAGCGACACAGCCTTCACCTACTCCACTATTTACGTCTACACCACCACAATCGTCACATACATCTCCTCCACATCTTAAAGCATCTGCATTTCCATCTCCTCAATTGTCCACTTCTACACCACTGCAATCATCATCATCATCTCCTCCTCTTCATCAATCGTCGTCCCCTCCTCCTTCTCCTCCTTGCCTCCCCATGCCGACGTGCTTGCTGCTGGAGGGGAAACCCATTGGGAGGCGTCGAGAGGGTGGGGGTGGTGGCCGGGGCCGGGGCCGGGGCCCCCCTCCCGGTGTGACCCTGTGCTGGAAGCTGGAGTCATCGGGCCCCCACATGGCCCACGTGTCCCCCTGCCTCCTCGTGGAGCCGGGGCCCGAGCGGGAAGGCTCCACGGGGCTCCTCCTGCACCACTCTCCACACGCCACCCAGCACTGCCCCCTCCATGCAGAGGCGAGCGCAGAGGAAGGGGCAGGCCTGAGAGAGGTAGGGGATAGACGGGCAGGGACCGAAGGGTTAGGGCTAGAGGGTGTAACGCTACGGGTAGGGACGGCGGAAGGCCCGAGCTGGGTGTTAGATGGTGAAACAGTGGTGTAGTGTTGGCAGGGTCAAGGCCAGTGTTAAAGTTAAGTCTTAAGGTAAGGATTTGGGATTACTGGTGGGGTTATGGCTCATGATAGAGTTCAGGTGCTAGGGTTGGGGGTCAGTTGTGTAACAATCAATGTGTGCGGGCCGTACATCTGCACTGGGGTCCATGGGCCAGATGAGCCTCGGTGGAAATTGGACAGGGGCCCCCCATTGTATTCCTTGCACCAGTGCCAATGTCAATCATGGTAACTGGTTGGGGTTCGGGCTAGGATTATGGCTGACATTAGGGACAAGGTTCGTGATAGAGTGTTTGGGTTAGCGTGTGGGTTTTATGTAGGGTCACGATGAGGGTTAGTGGTTTAGGGGTTCTGCGATCAGATATATTGGTTATCACTGCTATTAAATATCATTGCTCTAGTATTACTGTCCTTTGTATGAGGAGCAGATACACCACTGGTTAGCGCGCTGCACTATAAACCGGTGACCAGAGTCCGATTATTGACCATTGCTAACATCAGTGGCGAGTGATATCTGAACCAGTCCTGGGACTTCACCTACTTGAACTAACCAGTGTGGTGAAGTATGGCCAAACAACCCCCAATACCAACATTGTGTGGGGAGGCCTTAATCCATCAGTGCATTGACGAAGGGCTGCAACTTCTCCTACCGTCCCTTATTTTATCAAGTGAGATGCCATAGAGATTAATTTTCTCTATCTCAAAGGCAACTTACCTGGTCTGGGTTTTGCCCAGGTCGACTTGGCCCAAAAACTTGCAGTTACTAGTGTTGCGGCAGTGGTGGTGGTTGAAGTGGTCATGGTGGCAAGATATCAATTACCTTGCCTGGTATGCAGGTCGTGGGTTCGATCCCGATCTTGACACCTGCTGTATATTTGGAGTTTGCATGTTCTCCCCGTGGTCGTGTGGATGTTTCTCAGAGTCCTCTGGTTTTACCCTCCACATTTAGAATCAACACGTGTTTAGAGGAGTGGTGCTTAACCTGTGGTGTACGCACCCCTTGGGGGTGCGAGATGCTCCCCCAAGGGGAGCATCTCGCAAATCATCGAAACACAAATTAAGCACGGGCACGTGAGTACTATTTTGTTTAATCAAACCTATGTATTTATTTACATTATAATTTTTTTATACGATGGAGAACCAAAGCGGTGCAAGGCTGCAGTAAAGATTAAGAACCACTGCTTTAGAGTATTTGACTGCTATAAATGTCCACATAAGCCACTTCGTTGAGCGATCATTTGTGGCCAGGTCGCTTATGAAAAAGAGCTATATAGCTCAGTGGGACTTACCTGGTAAAATAAAAAGTGATAGTAGTTTAATAAACTCTCCCCTGGCAAGACAACAGCAGCTGGTAGTTCCAACTGCACCACTATCTTCACCATACACACAAATGCGTGCTCACACCAGCCCTAACAGTTGCTCACAAACAGTTGAATTGGTGAGTCTATAAAGGGTATACGTATACCATGCTCATGCATATACAGTGTGTGCTTTTATCACATGTATACAGTAATATATAATGTACAAAATAATGTGTGCTGATTAATGTGATGCAATTAACTGGGTCTTCTAATTAAAATGAGTTCATTGTCCTTGTCACACGCTGTTCTGTGATGATTTTAATAAGCTGTCAGCAGCAGCGGTCTTGGGCTATTCCTATGAACTCTCACCTCGAATTGAAATTCAATGATTCCTAACAGGATTGTGAGATCTTTGGAATCGCCAGGGTGTTCCATGCAGGAATTGCCAAAGCTTTTGCTGCTGAATGGCAATCGTGTTCTGCTATGTCAGGCTGCCAATTAGAACCATTGGAGAAGCAAAGCTTACAATGAATGTCGATTCTCTGACAGTTTCCAGTAGTGATTCTTGCTTCGCCATTAATATGTTTCTACTGACTGGGATTTATAAACATCATAAGGATCATGCAACACAATCTTATTTTTACGAAGCACGAATTGCCATTGAAATTAGTAGAGATGACTGCAGGTATTGTGGTCTATGCAAACATGACTCCTTGTGAAAAGGTGTCAGTTTTGTTGCCAGATAGAAGGGTAAAAAAACAATTATCAGCTTAGGAATTGTCCATGAAATTCCAATTAATTTCAATGGTGATTCAAACATCCCCATTAAAATGAATGGGAGACTAATGCATGATACACAAGACATACAATTTGGATTAATATCGTGTCCCGACAGGAAATATCGGAATGGGCATATTTATTATATATATAGACAAGAAGTCACAGGTGGCGGAAAAGAGCAAGATGTTGAACCTGGACTTGAGCAGTCGACAGCATAGATAACGGAGGGGAGTTCTGGACTACGAGGTCAGCGGAGGACAGTATTTCTTCAATGGTAGAATCACTTATATTAGGATCCCACAGTACTAACACAGGTATCACCCCCATAGAAGAAACAGGATTCCTGCAGAGATGTCAGGTGGAATTGTGGGATTCAAATACGATTATTGGAAGATTCGTTCAGCACTAATTGCCGGGAATAATCGTAATCAGCCAAGCAACAATCAATCGCTCAAGAAAATAACACAACCTTCCACCCCGAGTCTAATTGTGAAGCTATCCCTGGTACTAACAGCTAAAATCCTTCTTATTCATAACCCTGACCCAAACTCTAAACTGGACCTATCCTCATGGGACCTCCTTTGCCAGTACCAAAATATACCAATAGGGTTTTTCCCCTTTTTTCTGGCAACAAAACTGACACCTTTTGCAAGGAATCATCTCTACATTAACCACAATACTTGCAGTCAAATGCAAACAAAAACACAATACTCTGGTAATG
>CM025608.2:12250058-12297866 GCA_014621495.2 Entosphenus tridentatus | reverse complement strand
AAGTATTGCGGTTAATGTAGACATGATTCCTTGCAAAAGGTGTCAGTTTTGTTGCCAGAAAAAAGGGGAAAACCCCTATTGGTATTGGACCTATCCTAACAGCTAAAAGCCTAACTCTGACCCCATCCTTAACCCTGACACGTACACTAATAACCTTGACTCTTACTCTATCTTAATCCTAACCCCAAAGTTTAACCTGAACTCGAATCTGGACCCTAGCATGGACTCTGTAGTATTATGCATCCCTATCCAAATCATAAACTTTACCCAAATCCTAACATTAACCCAAACACTAACCAACCTTAATATCTTTATCCCCTGCACTGACCCTATGCCAATCAACTTAACAATAAACTATGATCATAAACCATACACTAATCCTAACACCGTTCCAAATCCTAAATATAACCTTCTATCCGAACCCTCACCGTAGCCCCCATCACTCCTTTCTCTCTCCATTGCTCAGAAAACAAGTCTGACACACCCACAGATGTTAAGTTAGAATTCATTTATTTAAATTCTCCAATCAATACGATGTTGGTGATGACGATGGTTAAGGTAGGCCACTGCATGTGGGTTTTGCATTACTCGTAGACGTAGATACATAGGGGGCAGCAGGGGCAGCTTCCCTCCCCACAACACATTTACGATAGTGTATTGGGGGGGGGGGTGGTTAGCCATGTGCTGTGCTCCCTCAATTTGTTTTATGCCCCCCCCCCCCCCCCCTTGGCTACTTGACCCAAACTTGTCGAGTTCGCGGGGGATGGACAGGGGTCTCAGTGGTGGTGATCGGCGTGGGGGATGTTCAGTTCAGGGATCACCTCCCCAGTCTCCATAATTGTGTCACCCTGCAGCACACACATACGCATAATGAATACACCAAAATATACACACATATACAAAAAGTCTTCACAGACTGTTGAGGCCAGTGTGGTTAGCGAGCACCTATTAAGGGTGGCACAGCACATGTAGGGGTGGGTGGCTACACCATGCCTGGCCACCTTTGTCTCCGAAGTGGTCGATGTTGACACACCGCACCAAGTACTCGTTTGAAGCTGAGTCGACTTAGGGGAGGCCCAAGACCAGTTCAGATAATCGTCACTAGTGTTGGTCGTGAGTGGGAATTGAACTCGGGGGCCGGATTCGTAGTGCAGCACGCTAACTGCTACACTACTGCTCCCCATATAAAGTATAGATGTACACACATTCACAGGCAGACATACAAAAACACCCCAAAAACACACATGGGTACACAACCACACATTCCCACACACACAGATATAAACACGGACAGTGAAACACAAAGACAGTTACCCACAGGCAAACACAGACAGGCACACTCACCGGGTAAACCCTAGGTTTGGTGCGACAATGACCGTATGGTACATCCTGCAACGACATCGACATTATCAACATCATTAACATCACTCCAACAACATCAATATACAGTAGATGATGAATATGGTCGTGTCGTCGTGGTAGATGTTGATGTGGTTGTAATGCAGATGCACTTGTATGTAATTTTTTATTGCCGGTATTGTAATCATGTGCTGTGACTTTAGCCGTGTTTGTTATTTGTCGTGAATGTTGTGGTTCTGTAGCAGTGATGTATGGATGTTATGGTAATTGTTTGCATGTGATAATTGTTGAGGTTATACTGTGGTTATGATTGTTGTGTGCTCGTGCTTATAGTTGTTATGGTTTGTTGTGTGTATTATTACGGGTCCGTGTGAATGTAATTATATTTAGTGTCTTGGTATCATTGTAAAGAGGTGGCATTGTGGTAACCAGTTGTCACGATATAGTAGTGGTGGTATCGAATTGGTGGCTGTGATGGTACGCTGATGGATGTGGATGTGGTGGTATTGTAGTGATGCTTCTGGTATAGTGGTGGCATTCCAGTGGTAACTGTGGTTGTCGTAACATTGGTGGCTGTGGTTGTGATAAGATTGCAGTTGTGGTGGTTGTGGTTGCTGTGGTCAAAATGGTATTGTAGAGGTTGCCGTTGTATTGTAGTGGTTGTGCTGGTGTTGTAGTGATTGTGCTGGTATTGTGATGGCTGTAAATGTGGAGGTTGTTTGTGGTGGTGCATGTGGTGGTAGTAGTGGAATTGTGTGGTGGTGGTGGTTGTTTTCACACCGTGGCCACGTGGTATTTCAAGTAGTAGTGAACGATCCAGGCCGGGACCAGAACGAAGCGAAACCCAAACGAGAGCGACTGTGCCGCACGGTACGTCTGTCAAACAACATCAACACCACCATCGTCACCACCAATACCATCGTCCAACACATCCACCATCACCATGAACATCAAAACCATTGCCATTAACATCACCACCATTATTAACACCACCATCAACATCAAAATATACCATCGACATAATTACCATTAACATCAATACCATCATCGCAATAATAACAAAACACCCCATCATAAAAGCAAACACAGTCATCACCAGCATAAACATCAAAACTATCGCATGGAGGTTAAAGGTCAGGATGAGTGACAAGTGGAGGTGAGGGGTAGGGTGGCTGTTAGAGTGGAGGTGAGGGTTCTCATCTAGTCTTGCCTATGGCCGTATGTGCAAGAGCTGAATGTCCTTGTCGAGGTCCGCTAAGCACGACGAGAGGGCTCTCAAGAGGGAGTTCGTGTGGGTTTGCCGTCCCTCCTCCGTTGAAGGCGCACAGACGACGTCGGTTCACGCGATGGGCCACGTGTATACGTGTCTAACTTCTTTCGCACCGCACGTAGCCAACCTAAACTGCCCCATAGTTTAGGTCGCGTAGCCACAATCGCACTGCGGTGAGGATTAAAGGGTCGATGTAGGCGGAGGTGGACGCGAAGGGGTTGCGGGTTGAGGTGAGCGAGAGACGGTGAAGGTCACGGTCAGAGGGTTAAAGCTGAGCGAGTGGAGGTGAACGCATTGGGGGTTATCGTGCAGCTGACGGTGGAGGCCTTCGACAGGCGCTTAGATAATCAGTGGACGGGGGCGAAGACGTCAAGAAGCAGGCAGGGCAGGGGGGGAGATGGTGGAAGTAATCATCGCGAGGAGGGTTGCGAGAAAACGTCTCCTGCGTGAGCCGTGCGGAGCCGCTCACACGAAGCCTCCACGCCGTGCCGGGCTGCAGGAACCTCGCCCAGGCCGCCGCCACGGGGCCCGGCCGCGTCTCGGGCAGCGCCACGGGCTCCCGGGGGCTCAGCTCCTGGTCACGCAGCCACTGCCGCCGCAGGGTGAAGATCTGCTGGCGACGGAGGCGGACATCGGCGCTCGGCTCGCTCGCCATGTCGGCGAAGGTGGCAGATGGTGAAGGTAGTGAAGAGACCGCGGCCTCAATCGGACGGTGAGCCGAGTGGGACGTTGTCACATTAAAAAAACGCGCTCGGCTCGTATTGCCAGTTCAGAGGTTTATTTGACCTCTAGCGCCAGCCCCAGAGTTGAGTGGTGGCGTGCGATGCGTTGGTTTGGCAGCAGGGGGCAGTCTCCTCTTGATGTGTGACACCGTAAAGTAAGATTTCGCGAGTAATGTTAGCCCTAAGAGGGGTTCTAGATTTGAAGCTTTCGTGACTGCAAGGATTCATATTCTTAGGTTTTTCGGTAAAATCACGTATGTAAAAAATAAAATAAATAAATAAAAATTATAAATAATAGAAATAAAATATTTTTGATTTCTATTATTATTTTTTATCTCTATTGCTTTTATTTTTTTTACCTACGTGACTTTACCGAAAAACCTAAGAGTATAAGAGGGGTTGTTTTTGGGAGGGGATTGGGTCGCGTAAATATGAACGTGTCATTATGAGACCTCCTTTGCCAGTGGCAAGATATAGCAATAGGTTTTTACCCTTTTATCTGGCACCAAAACTGACACCTTTACACAAAGGATCATGTTTGCAATGATCCCAAAACTGACACCTTTATACAAGGGATCATGTTTGCAATGATCCCTTGTATAAAGGTGTTAGTTTTGGTGCCAGATAAAAGGGTAAATACCTTTTACTATAAACGTGTTGTTAGACCCGTCGTGACAAACCTTACTATTTGACTGTGTCGGGTGGTGGCGGGTGTAACGACACATTTAAATGTTTGCAATCGAACCCAAAAATACCGATATTGTGGATTACTTCTATGCTCCCACGCCTAATGCTCCCAGCCTTCAGCTTTCCACACTGACCAGCGTAGAGGGGTATGGTGATATAGCCCCCCCCCTCCTTAGCTCAAATGTGTGGACTTTATTTAGATGATTAACTATTTGAGAGAACTCAAAATACCAGCACCAGAGTCTCATTTGCAACAGCGACAAATTCACCCAGTAATCGAGTGACAAAAGGACTGTTATACACGCATACATTTACCACACTAATACAATGCCATGTGGGTTTACACAGTTGAATAACGACAGTATATTCATGTTATCTTTGGTCGTTGTGTATTTTTTTTCTTTCATTTTTGTTCAAGCAGGGCTAAGTAGCAGAGATTTGTCACAAATATATAGCCCAGGTGACACTTATAACAACGCTCTCTTAATATCTTGGGATGCAGATCTTCTCTGCATTACCAGGTCGAGATTTCGGTCCATGGGTGGCCGAGATTTCTCCCGTGTAGCCCCCAGGCGATGGAACGCTCTTCTACGAGATATCAGCGATCTCTGAGTCTGTGGACATTTTTAAAATGCGCCTGGAAATATATTTATACGCTTCCACTTATTAAACGTTTAGTTAATTTCACCTGCTTCTATGTCCTGTACAGCGCTTTGAGATTCTTAGGGCCGTCCATAAATTACGTTACGCGATTTTATACGATTTTCTTGTCACGCGGCGTCACAAAAAGTCAGACCCCCCCTCAAATATGACGTCACAAAGCTCTGCCCCCCCCCAAATAAAACATGCTTCAAATCGCCTTAAACTATTGTCATTGTAGTGCGTATTTAATGTGGCGCTGCACTCTGATGTTGTAGGAGAAAACATTTATTAAAAAGTATATTTTATTAAGTAGAACGTGTTGTCTATATTTAAAGTTGCACATTTTGATGTGACGTCACATTTATCACCCCCCCTCCCTCGTCACACATCGTCACAAATGTCTGACCCCCCCCCCCCCAGGTGCGTGACGTCATTTATGGACGGCCCCTTAATGAAAAGCACTATATCAATGTGACGAGTATAATGATTGCCTTTTAACAGACTGTTGGGGACAATTGATGTTTGCGAGAAGCACCTATGAAGGCCATCACTGTGGCACACGGCGGGGTGCGTGGCCAGCCCCACGCCCGGCCACCTTTGTCTCCCCAGTGAGTTCACACATCGCACCAAGTACTAACTTGAGGCTGAGTCGGCCCACAAGGTGGTCCCAATGACCGGTTCAGACAATACAATTGTAACGAGAACGAGGAGATTATGCGAGATGAAAGACGGATGGCCCCTCAGTCGATTCGCCGCGACCTTTGACCCTTTGCCCTCGGCCCCCCCCCGCCCCACCTGGGGGTCACCTTGCCCCCCCCCCCAACCTTTTCAGATTCGCCAGTGTGCATGCGCTGGGGTGGGGGACAGCGCTGATTGGCCCAGCGCAGTGGGGGCGGGTAGGCGAAAGCCCCCGCGGCTGATTGGGCGAGAGGCGTTCAATGGCCACGTGCCATTTGCGGAATGACAAAAGTTGTTTTTGCTTCGTATGGTGCAAATTAATTAGCGACGTTATCAATTTTTATAGATTTTTTCTCATGGTATAATGGTGACATGTTGGGGAAAATCCCGTAGTGTATAATTTCATTATCTGATAATACCGAGATGTTGTTGCGGTTATTTAATAAATGTAGAGTTATCTGGGTGATTTAATGAAATACGAGACGGTGCTGCACGGTTCCGTCGTAACCAGATCGCGAGGAAACTCCCATGACGTCATTGGTGGGAACGCGGGTCACGTGACGGCACGTGCGCCAATCGGTCACGTGATGGGAAACCCCCCTCCCCACCGCTACCGACCACCCCCACCCACCGACCACCCCCACCCCTTACCAAGGCAATACTGTATGCCGGTTGGCTTCTTCCGGAAGTTGTAAAAAACAGGCGGAATAAACTTCCGGAAGATCCGGCAGACGGAAGCCGCCGCGAGTTTCAATACAAAAGAAAGTCTCTTCCTTCCGGAAGACGGTAGAGATCTTCCGGAAGACGGTAGAGCTCTTCCGAAAGGCGGTAGAGCTCTTCCGGAAGACGGTAGATATCTTCCGAAAGCCGGTAGAAATCTTCCGGATGACGGTAGAGATCTTCCGGAAGATGGTAGCGATCTTCCGGAAGACGGCAGAGTCGTCCCCAGCCATTGGTGTCTATGGAGGAGGCCGGGTCCGCCTTCTCCCACGGCCTTCGGTGAAAAAAAACGCGAACAAACGGAAGAGAAGCGCGGGGTCCCTGGGACCCGGCCTTAAGGCGGCACAGGGAGTCGTGTGCCCGGGTCTCCCCGTGCCTCCCTCCTCTTCCCCGCGTCTCCCCGTGTCCCCCCCCCATCCTCCTCCTCCCAGTGTGACCCCGCGTCTCCCTTCTCCTCTTCCCCAGGTCTCCCCGCATCTTGCCGTGTTCACACATCTCCCCGTTTCGTTCTCCTCCCTGTGCCCACTCCCCCCCTCCCCGGCCTCTCCCCGCGTCTCGTAGTTTGTCGAAGCGTCTCCCCGTAAAATCCTCGAGTCTCCCTGCCTCTGTTGGCCTCCCCGTGTCTCCCCGTGTCCCCCTCAGCGTCTCCCGCCCTCCTCTGTCCCCCCCCCCCCCGCGGCGCGTCTCTCCCCCGACCCGGGACCCCCCCGACCTGGGACCCCTCCGCCATGGGCGACAAGGCCGCAGACACGCGGGAGCTGAGGTTGAAGAGCCCCAGCGGCGTGGAGCCGGCGGTCTACCCGTGGCCTCTGCCGGTCTACGTGAGTCTCCGCCTGCTGCCTTCACTGCCTCACACATAGCCCTGTGACTAACCACAACAAATAGCCATGTGACTAACACTAACACTGAGCCTAGCACGAGCCCGAGTCCTAACACTAACACCGAGCCTAACACTAGTTCTAGTCCTAACACTGACCATAGTCCTCACCCTAAGGCTACTCCTAGCCCGAGCACTGGCCCTTACACGAGTTCTCGCTCTAACACTCTTCCTAAGACATACTGTACCATCCTTAGCCATAACACCGACACTATCCCTTGTTTTAACAATAATCTCAGCCTTATTCCTAACAGTGACCCTAACATTAGCACTGGTCTAGCCCTAGCCGTAATACCAACAAAAGCCGGAACAATGGTCGTAAAACAAATACTGTACTAGCACCAACACTCAATAGCCCAAACACTAAACCTAATTTTGTTATATTAGTCCAAGCCCTAACCTTTACCCTTAACACTAATCAAACTATAACACTCTAACGACACTAACACGAACCTGGTACACCCCAACCCTAATACTAAAAGCGAATCCTCACACTACGTTGAGCTCGAACACTGAATTGTACTTGTGGGTGTCGTTGCAGGATAAACACCACGACGCTGCTCATGAAATCATAGAGACCATCAGGTGAGGGGGGGACAGTTGTGTGTGTACCTGCGTGCGTGTCTGTGTGTCCCTGTGTATGTGTGTACCTATTTGTGTGCACACGCGCATGTCTATGGTGCTGTGTGTGGCTCTGTACGTGTGTGTGTGTGCCTCTGGACCGCAGCAAGCTCGCTCACAACACTTTCCCCAAAAGTCTGTTAAGGCTATATGAGGGTTTTTTTTATCCTGTATTGTCTGTCTTGTGTAGCCCCACAAAAAATAAAAAACACTCATCCCCTCAACGTTCCATTTGTGATGGGGTAGTTTTAGACAGATTAGAGAAGTTGACCGTGCTTATGACCAGCTCTCGCTCCGAATCAGTCGAGCAGCATCTTTTCATCAGTTGCGTAACGTTGTGTGGAAGCTGGCTTATTGCTCCATAAAAAAGCTCCAGATATTCTCGGCCACAGTTATGCCCACCAAAGGTACAGTATGGGAATTTTAGTTCTTTTAATACGGTACGATATTACGATACGATATTTTTTCTTCCGGTACGGTACAAAAGTTTTTCTTTTTTTCGTACTCTTTTTATATCAACTCTGGTGATCAATTAATTAGAAGCTAAGCTTCTTAATTTCTGATAATGATTCTACTCTCTTGTCTTTAAAGGCGGCTACAAAAATTTAACACATCGGTTATCAAAAACTTAAACGTCACGCAAGATTCATTTCTTAAAATGCCAATTTCCATTGATAACGGATGAGAATGTAAAGCATTTTAATCAATATTTCGAAATTATGAAATTTTGGTTCAGTAATTGTTTGTCAATTCGAGGGAAAAAAATCAAAACCACGTTTACAGAAGATTTGTTTTTAAGTGTAAGGAGCTTTATTCCAAAACAATCAAGCAAAACGATATACTATAAGCTTGCTTCTTATCTATTCTTTATTTTGTAGGCTTTTTTGTTCTCTTAGGTACGAAATAAGGTACTAAATTATGGTACGAAATTTACCATATTGGTACGGTATGAAAATATATTCAAAGGTACAGTATAACATTACGGTACGATTTTTTTTCAGAGTACAAAATAAAAAAAATCTTACCCTCCTACCACCCTGGATGCCCCCCCCCTCATCTGTGCTTGTGAAACGTTTAAAGGAACATATGCACTGCTTTGAAACATTTAGGCTGGCCTTCGTACAATTTATCCTGGCTTTAACCAGACTAGATTGTGCGAGGAGCTTGTAGATCCTTGAAAGATCTGGACCCAGTCCCATGAGCTCCGGTAGACGAGGCTCCATTAGCTTGGTCATGTCCAGCTACTCAATGCCCAAACAGCTTATTTTTGGCTGGATAGAGGGTGCTAAATGGGCATGGCATGGACTAGAAAAGAGATGGGCTGATGCAATCCAAAAGGATGTGGAGCTGATTGGACTTGTCAATAACTGGCACTAGCGGTGTCAAGATTGGCCTCTGGAAGAGTATCGTTGAGGACGCTACTAGGCAGTTGGAGGCAGTCACACTCCAACAACAGCGGAGGGCAAAGGAGTGACGCTCAATAATGATAGGAGTGCCGGGTGGCTTAAACGCAGCAATTTGGCATAGTGCGGAGCTCAGGTGGTGCCATCTGGCAATCATCATTGTCATCCCATGGCACCTGGCTCTGTCCTGTGACCTGCCGGAAAACCCTCGACGTTTACGTATTCTCAAGGTACACCTAGCCTGGCATAGGCGTCGTGGTGACGTCACCTCCATTTCATGGCAAACAGCGGTTGTCTGTATATATTTGTGTGTACCTCTGTGTGTGTAACTATTCCACTTGTGTATGTCTCTTGAGTGGTGTGCCCACACTACTCTTGTGTGCAATACCAGTCTTAATAGGCACTTAATGACAGACCTTTCCCCAATAGTATGCAAGGATAAATGGGGCTTCTTTGCATGTGTTTATATTTATATATGCCGTATATATGTGTGTGTGTGAACCCAGGTGGGTGAGTGAGGAGGTGCCTGAGCTGAAAATGGCCATGGAGACTCACGTCCTTGTGGACTACGACACCAAGAGGTACTCGCTCTAACTACTACTGCAGTCCTAGCCCCAACACTACTGTGCTTCTAGATTTGAAGTTTTTGTGACTGCAAGGATCCATACTCTTTGTTTTTTTGGGTAAAGTCACGTAGCGAAAGCACAAACTTAAGCGTTTGTGCTTTCGCTACGTTGTCCCCACCTGAAGAAGGACGCTTGTGTTGCGCCCGAAACGTCGTGATTTAATTTATTTGTTTTCTTTTTTTACCTACGTGACTTTACCGAAAAAACCAAAGAGTACTACTGTGGTTACTGGTCACGTGAACTTCACCGATTGATTTGTGCACCCACGTTGAGGGCCTAGTATACCAGGCTGACTATTTTGACTAGACGATACTGTGTTTAGCCACCACACCGGAAGTCAAAACACTTAATGTATCTGCTTCTTTCCTCGCACTGCTTGAGCCTTGCTCATTGATACAGAGACGTACGAATTATAATCGAGTACAAGAGCTCACAATTGATGGCATCACATCTATCCCTCTATTTAAGGAATGAAACAGGAGGATTTCTCCACAAATCTGGCTGTCCGCCTAATGATGCTCGTTGTAATTACCAGCGAAACGTCGTACTCTGATCGTAAATGTTGTGGATTTTCTCTCCAACAGCGGTATGCTGTACTAGTAACGAATTGGCATGTTCTGTTTACGTGACAAACATTACTGAATGACTGTGTCGGGTGGTGGCGGGTTTAACGACACATTTATATTTACGTGATCTCACCCAAAAAAAAACTGTATTATGGACAACTTTGACAGTTTTGTTGTTGGTCGCTTTACGTTTTGAGGTTCAGTCATGGTCTGTGCTCGGTAACTGTAAAAAAATTATACTAACAATCTAGCCCTGACACTCACACCTTCCTTAATGCCATCACTGGTGTTGGTGGTGGTCTTAATGTTAATAATGATATTTATGTATCCATAATAGAGGCTTTTTGGGTGCGATCACGTAAATATAAATGTGTCGTTAAACCCACCACCACCCGACACAGCCAATACCTACTATAATAACCCAGGATTGTCTGTCCTTAATGCTCGTGACGTCACTCCACATCGAACAGCCCCCTCATTAATATTCATGAGCAGGTAACGTCCTTCAAATGGACACCCCCCCACCTCTCATTCATAATTATGAGTGGGTAATGTCACTCAATATGGAGTACCCCCCCACCCACACTAATAATCATGAGCAAGTGACGTCACTCCACATCGAACAGCCCCCCTCATTGATAATATAGAGCAGGTGACGCCCTCCAAATGGACACACCCCTCCATTATTATTACCTACTATAATGAGCCAAGAATGTCTGTGTGCATCGCTCGTGACGTAACTCCACATCGAACAGCCCTCCTCATTAATAATCATTATAATTTGACGTCCTCCAAATGGACACCCTCCCCCCCATTAATAATAATTAGCGGCTAGCGTCATTCCACATGGGGGGCCGAGGTGCCTCTTCCTCACGTCACGCGAGCTCCGTAACGATATTGAGATGTCAAAGTAAAATGGACGTCATGATGAACAAGGGATTATAACCTTAAAATGAAATACGTCTGTGTCACCGCTCCCTCAAAAATTGCACGCGCATTAATGCAATGAATATCACGTCGCGGTCTGCTTTTTGCTTGCAAGTTTCAGATTTACTGCAATACACCCGTCAAAAGGCTAGTTAGTAAGGTTTGTCATGTAAGCAAAACATGCCAATTCTGTACTAGGACACCAGTGTGTTGGAGAGTAATAAATCCACAACATATACAATTCAAGTACAAATATTTATGTATATCTTGATGGTGTTGATATTATGAGTATCGTTTTGATGATGGTAATGTTGATGTACGTAATTAGTTGTGATAATCGTGGTGTTGGTATTGATGCTAACATTGTTGCTGATGGTGTTGATGTTTATGTAGTTTTGAGAGTATGCAGAAGCTGTGCGATAAATACAATCGGGCAATCGACAGCATCCATCAGCTGGTGAGAGCCTCGCCCACTCCCATCTAAACGAGCACTAATGGCACAAACCACTCCATAATGAGCTGTGTCTGTTTCATTGTTAATCTTATCTTCTCATACCTCCTGTTTCCTTCCCATGTCTTCCATCCCCTTTCTGTGTCTCTCCCCTTTTTCTTGTATCCCTTTTTCCCACCCATGTCTCCCTTCACCCCGTGCCTCCCATCTCCTCCCACGATTCCTCTCTCCTTCCTGTATCTTACCGTATCTCCCACTCACCGCTTTGTCTCCCCTCTCACTGTGTTTCCAAGTCTCTTCTTTCCTACATACGTCTGCCCCTCTCCTCCCCACATCTCCCTTCTCTTAATTTCTCCCCTCCTCACCACGTCTTCCCCCCCCCCCAACAGTGGGCGGGCACCGCAAGACCCATGCGGATGCAGACGCGGCCGTGCACGGGGCTTCTGCGCCACATCCTGCAGCAGGTGTACAACCACTCGGTGACTGACCCCGACAAGCTCAACAACTACGAGCCCTTCTCGCCCGAGGTGTACGGGGAGACCTCTTTCGACCTTGTCGCTCAGATGATCGACGAGGTGCAGATGACCGAGGACGATACCTTCGTCGACCTGGGCAGTGGTGAGCGGATCGATGCGGGATCCGACTTCGGGTCGCCACTCCGCGTTGTAATGTTTCCCTGTGTCTCCTCACGTGTGCTCGGGTATTTATGTGTCTCTCGTTGTCTTTCTGTATCTTCTTGTTTCTGTTTACATGTGACCATGTAAACAGTCAATCTGTGTCTCAACAAGCCTCCAATGTATCTTTGTGTTTTTTCTCAGGTGCACCTATCATGTATCCTCATATCTCATCATGCCTCCGTTTCCTCATGCATTCCTTCGTCTTAATTTCTCTTCATTACTCCCTGTGTTTCCTCATGTGTGCCTGTGGCATTCCTTTGTCTCTCTGTTTCCCCATACCTGATTACATCTGCCGTTTTCCCTGTATCCCCGTGAATCCCGGTATGTCCCTGTGACTTCACCATGCCTTCCCCGTGCCACCGTTTACAAATCCCGTCTCTCCCCATGTCCCTGCGTCTCCCCACGTGTCCTGTAGGTGTAGGTCAGGTGGTGCTACAGGTGGCTGCCGCCACTCCCTGTAAGCATTGCTACGGTGTGGAGAAGGCAGAGATCCCAGCTCGATACGCAGAGGTGAGGCACAGGGACACGCAGAGACATGGGGAAATACAGGGGGGTATGGAAGACAGAGACATGGAGGAGGTACGTAGACATGGAAAGACATGGGGAGACATAAGAGGCATTGGGAGACACGGGGAGGTGATGAGCAAAATGGGGACGCACAGACACAAGGAAGCATGGCGGAGACATGGAAACAAGGTAAGGAGCTAATGATGATGGTGGTGGTGATGTTGGTGATGTTGTCGATTTTAGTCTATGCATGTAGAGTTTAAGAAGTGGATGCGGTGGTACGGCAAGAAGCACGGAGACTACACGGTAAAGATACTTACGAATTACCACAACATTTTCCATTCGCTCACCACACGCGACACACATTACACACCCACAGTGCATGCAGCACATCCCACGCACTACACCAACAATTGTTTGCTTGTGGTAATAACATTGGTGTTTTTGGCTTTGTTGGTGTTGCTCGTGGTAATTGTATTGTTGATGTTTATTTTTATGGTATGAATATTTAAATAAACTTAACGACAGAGAGTGTTAATGATGTTCATGTCCTTTTTGTTGATAGTAATGATTTTGATGATGATTATTATGTGGGTGATGTTGATTGTGTTGATAGTGATTACGAGAATACTAACATTGCTTATGATGGTGTTGCTATTTGTTTGCAGCTGGAGAAAGGAGACTTTCTATCTGATGAGTGGTTGGACAGGATCGCCACCACCAGGTGCTAACATAGGATATCACACACACATGTATAGACGCGCGTGCACAAAAAACTAAGAGCCCCCAAATAGCTTTAAAATACTTTTGGGGCAAGTGCTGTAATCGAGCACTTATGAAGACCGGCATGGCACACGAGGAGCTGGGTGACTCGCACCACGCCTGGCCGCCTTTGTCTCCTGAGTGGCTATAGTTACACTACGCACCAAGTACTCATTTGAAGCTGAGTTGTCCGAGGGAAGTTCCAAAAACCGTTTCAGATATTCGTCACCGATGTTGGCCGTGAGTGCAAATCGAGCTTGGGTTTCTGGGCTCTTCGCGCACCGTGCTAACCGCTACACTATGGCTCCCCATGGGCACACACACACATGTACTGTCCTCAGCAGTTGTGTAAAAACAAAAGAAATAAACACTCCCCTTGACTGTGACGTGTGCCCTGTTTGCAGCGTGGTGTTCGTCAATAACTTCGCGTTTGGACCAGAGGTCGACCATCAGCTGAAGGAACGCTTCGCCAACATGAAGGAGCGTGAGTAGGGGCACTAAAACCACGACCACAGCAATAAGCACAACAACCATCGCACCCTCCACAGTCACACTACAGACCCTGCACCTCAAATAGTAGACACTGAGCCATACATACACCCCATTGTGGCGGCGATGGTGAAGTTGTTGCTATGCCTAATGATGTTGCTACTGATGCTGCTGGCAATGACTGTGATGATAGAAGTGATGTCCTTGCTGCTGACTGATTATGCTGCCGGTGCTGCTACCGCCAATGTCACCAATGACGTTGCGGGTACTATGATGATGGTTACCGCTGCTGACGATTTGTTGGTGTAGCTGCTGGTGACGATCATCTCACCATTGATGTTGCTGCTCCTGCATGCGTGTTTTATGTGTGCGTTGCCAGGAGGGAAGATTGTGTCATCTAAGCCCTTTGCTCCTCTCAACTTCAGAATCAACAGCAGGAACCTGAGTGGTAATAAACCGACATCATCACTTGCACAGCGATCACGATGGCTCTTCTCTTGTAGCCACACTTAAGTTGTGTGTCCTTGGCTGCTCAAAGTGTATTGTTTGTTGTTGTAACTTGCTAATCTGCCCCTACTGGACATTTGTGAAAAAGAGCTTCATAGCTCATTGTATTCCTCCAGTATAAATAAAGATTCTGATTCTGTGTCCCACATGGGCAGGTGTGTGTCAGTGTGTTGATGTTTGTGCCATTGTGTTTGTGTGTGTATTCATGCATCTGCGTTTTTGTCTTTGTGTATTAATTTGTCCCATTGTCTCCATGTTCACATGTTCATTTTATGTGTCCCTATGCCCATATGTGCTTGTGTTTTGTATATTTATATGCGTCCCCATTTAGATATAATTTCTGTCTCCATGTGTCCCCATGCGCCTGTGTGTCTCTGATTCCATGCGACCCCGTGTATCCCTGTGTGTCTGTCTGCATGTGACCCTGTGTGTCTCTGTGTGTATGTACTCATGTCTCCTCGTGTGTGTCCCTGTGTCTCACAATTTGTCTCCGCGTGTCCCCATGTCTCCCCGCGTGTCTTGCCTTGTGTCTCACCCGTGTGTCCCTGTGTGCAGACATAGGCACGATAATGCGGGTGGTGGAGCTGTCTCCACTCAAGGGCTCCGTGTCGTGGACGGGAAAGCCTGTGTCGTACTACCTACACACCATCGACCGTACCATCGTGAGACACACATGCACACAAAGACCAAGTTCCCCCACAATGCCTTGAACAGATTGTTGGGGGAAGTGCTATTCGTGAGCATCTATGAAAGCCGGCACGGTGCATGAGGGGGTGGTGTGGCCAGAACTACGTCCAGCCGTCTTGGTCTTCCCACTGCTAGTGTTTAAATGCTGCACTAAGTAGTCATTTCAGGCTGAGGCGACCTAGGGGAGGCTCATACTGATGTTAACCACTGATGATATTAGCCATGAATGGGAAACAAACTCAAGTTGCAGGGTTCGTAGCGCAGTTGGCTAACTACCTGATGACCACTCCCCTCAATACACTACCAATATACACACAACACACGTATCGATGCACATTTACACATATAACACACGGTACACACCCCTACACTCTTTCAACCAGACTGTTTTGAGACAACATTACACCTTAACCTCCATGACCACCACCATCATAGTGTCATCACCACCATGATATCATAAACGCCACCACCACCACCATCATCACATATAATCATCATCAGCACCATGACCGTATCACTACCATATCAATATCATCACCACCACCCATCACCACCACTGACACTGCTGACCTTGCTGTGTTTGCTTTAGTTGGAGAATTACTTCTCGAGCCTCAAGAACCCCAAAATCAGGGTGAGTGGTCACACTGATGTCACCTCGACTCTGATTGGGCTGAGGGAGAACCGATTGAGATTCACCGCCTCTTGGCATTGGCGTCAATTATTTAGCCATGTGAGAGCCCATCGAGGTTCATCGGTACATTGACTTCCTAAAATTAGCCAGGCGGGACACCATTGACATTTGTTGTGATTGACATCCTTCATTTAACACTTGAGGTTCCCCACTGAGATCCAGTATTTATAGGTAAAATAAAGGTTATCTATAAATACTGTGTGTTGCCAGAAAAAAGGGAAAACCTATTCTCATATTTTGGTCCTGGCAAAGGAGGTCCCATGATGTAGTTGCTCACCCCGAGCTCTCATTACTCTGTGCTTGTACGCCTTTTGGTGTCCTCTGGTCTAACGACGTTTTGAGACTTAAGCTCAAGAGAAAGCTGTCTCTGGTGTGGACCAATCAGTTTTAAAGACAATGCATATATTTTAATTCTTGGTTCTTTCGGTAAAGTCATGTAGAATGGAAATAATCCAATAATAAAAATAAAACATAATAAAATAATATAATATAAAATATATTTGTTTTATTTTATTATTTCCATTCTACGTGACTTTACCGAAAGAACCAAGAAGATGAATCCCTGCAGTCACGAAAGCTTTAAATCGAAATTTAATGCATGTATTATCAGAGTATGTTTTTTGTTTGCATTCTGACCACAAGTATTGTGGTTAATGCAGACATGATTCCTCGTAAAAGATTTCAGTTTGGTGTTCTAATATCTTAACACCTGTTTTGTTGCCAGAAAAAAGGGGAAAACCTATTCTAAAAATTGAAACAGTCCATTGAGATTGATTACCTCTCGTCATTGACACCCTCAACCAGATGGGGCTAGCATGTCCTCACGTCTCATTATCCATGTCTCTGTTTTCTTATCCCCATGTCTCCATGTACCTGTGTACCGTGTCACGGTGTCCCTGTCTCATATTCCGTGTCATCCATGTGCTTGTTTCCCTGTATTCAAATGTTTTCTTGTCCCTGTCTTCATGTCTCTGTGTCCTAATGCATTCATGTCTCCATGTCCCCATGTCCCAGATTTTCATGTCCCCATGTACCAAGATTTAATTGTACAGAGCAATCTTCATCCCCTACTCCGAAAACTTGGCACCATCCTCCTGAAAAAAGTCCCGAGACTTGGTTTTTCCTGCATAATAATAATAACATGTGTCTCTGTTCTGAAGTCTGCGCGCCCGTATTTACTCATTTCTCTGCGTCTCCTGAGTGCAGGAGGAGCAGGAGGCGGTGCGTCGCCGGCAGCAGAAAGACAAAGAGAACAAGGGGAGCTCCAATAGCCCCTGCAAGGTGAACTCACTCGCTCACTCCTCGCCACCGCCGGCTCGCTCGCTCTTACTCAATCACTCACCCCACTCCTTGCTCATCTGTTTACTTGAAAGTGCCATGCCCTGCCTCGCCAGCAGAAGGCAGTACAGCAAGTAGAATATTCGGCATCTCTTTCCATATGTATGGGGATAGTGATGCCCTCTCGCATGCGTGGGTTTTCTCTGGGAGCTCTGACTTCCTGCCACATGTATAATCACTCATAACTTGGCTAAAACATATATATTGTACAGTGTTTTTCTGTAATAGATTTTTTTACAATTAAATATACATGGCCAATACGTCTGTATGTGTGTCATCTTCAACATCAATCATTCTCTACCCACCACTGTATGAAGGCTTCCCCATGCCATCACCATCCCACACCCCTCTGTCATGTCCTCTTGGACTGTTTTCTATCCTTTGGTTGCCATTCCATCACCAGTCGCATCCGCTAGCCATCGTCCTTTCTCGCAATGTATGCCCTGTCCAAGCCCACTTGGCTTTCCTTACGTCGGTATGATTTATCTTCGCTGCCTGATCCACAAACTCATTTCAGTTCCACCATGCTTGATTGCACATTTTTCATCTTTCGTTTCCCTTTTCTTGCCGTGATTCCGTGTTTTTCTAACCGTAGTGTCTGGCGGCATGCATTGTTTGAACGCATTTCTCTTCCCACACCTGTGCACTACTTTTCACGATCACATAAAGTGTTTTTTGACAAGCCCTTCATCCTGTTCATCATTGCTTCTGTTTTATTATTTTGATTCCGAATCTTATTGTTTTGTCTCACTGGGTTCGTTTAAAAACAATTTTCACAATCGGATGTATCGATTAGACTCGATTGGATACAATTAGATACGTTTTGTCGTGAGAATTGTCCTTTAAGTGCTGAAGGAATAATGGTTTTCTATGTGAAACACTTATACTGTTTTTTGGTTAGATCGTGTAAATAAAATTTATTTATTATAAAATTATTTACACGATCTAACCCAAAAACAACCTGTATTATGGATGATATTGGTCGCGAAAGCCTACCTGTTAAATTCTACTGGACATCCGTGAAAAAGACCCCCGTAGCTCATCGGATTCTTCCAGGATAAATAACGATTCTGATTCTGGCAATTTATTCCAGTGGGAGGTTCTCGCGAGACATAATTGGCCTAATACAAAATGCAATTGTAAATAATATTCTTGGCTGCGAAAACCTCTGTGCTAAGTTGCTATATTTGTGTGTGTGTGTGTGTTTACGTGTGAATGTGTTTTGTACATACATGTATGCGAGTGTAACCGCGTGTTTGCGTGCTCGTGCGGGCAGTGCGGTGACCCTGGGGTCTGTCCCCCCGAGGGATGGACCCCCCTGCAGGTGGGTGGCGCCTCCCCTCAGCCGCTAACCTCACCCCTCCCTCTCTCCCTAATGGACCTCGCCGCACCTCGTGCAGTGCAGCCATACATTTTTAAACCATCGCTCCCCTCGGTGCGAGGCCTAAAAAGTTGTGGCGTGCGGTGTTTACGAGCATCCGTTAAGGCTGAGATGGCGTTAGTGTTGCCATGCCGACCCTCGCCCCTCCCTCCACCCTTACCCTTAACCAATTTCTGCCTCCGAATCATCGCCAATCCCTGCATGGACTGATAATACCTGACCTTCGACCCTTAGTGGGGGAAGAAGAGTCATAGGTCTCAGGCACCCCCAACCCAAACCCCCTTCCTGTTCACCGCAGTAATGATCGACTTGATTAGTGCGATGGCCGCGTGCTCGTTACCAACACTCGTGTGGAGCAGTCATTAATGAATCTGCTGATCTGCTCCTGCATGGCCATGACCTTGAACCCCTTCATTGTGACCTCGCCACGTCACAGCTTGCCCCGTTCTCCGTCCTCTGATCTTTTAACCTAACGTCAGCTTCACACCGGGATCACATTTTAACGTTATCTGATTGTGACCTTTCACTTAGTTTTCTGACATACCCCTGACCTCTGACCTTACCCTGACATCTGACCTCGTATCTTGACCACATTGGTCCTCTGAACTTCCATCCTGACATTACCCTGACCTCTTTATTTACAATCTCACTGTGACTTGTAAATTCATACACCTGATCTTTGACCTTATATCCAGACCTCTTATCTAACATCTTGCCCACACTGATCAATGCACCTGACCTCACCGGGAGCTGTGACTGCAACACCTTGACTTCCGTCCACTCGCACCTTATGGAAGCCCAGCAATGGCAGTTCTGTAACCACCTCCTTTCTCCCCTTCCCCACTTTCTCCCTTTACCTCCACCGCCCCCCACCCCCTCCCACAGCCTGCACAGGAGTCGGCGCCACGGATAGAGCAGCGAGAAGAGAAGGCGGCACGCCCGGCCACTGGGACACCATCTCCACCAGCACCACCTCCATCGGCGGCAGCAGCAGCAAGAGCAGCAGTGGCGGAGTCCGGGAAGGGCCCTGCGTTGGGCCCCGGCGTCAACGGCAAAGTTCCGCGCTTGCGCCGCATGCGGGGGCGGCGCCTGTGCCTCAAGAGGAGGGGGAGGCCCAGGAAGGGCGTGGAGCCCCGTGCCGCTGCGGGCAGCCCTGTGGGGGCGGGCGGTGGCGTGGAGAGGTTTGCTCGGAGGGGTGGGAGCGTCGGCGGGGGTGGAGCGGCGGCTGCGGACGCGGCGCTGGAGCTGCTGCATGCGCAGACGCTGACGCACGTGCAGGGCACAGGTGTGTAACCCACGCGCGTGTCGACGTGTGTGTGCTTAGAAATGTGGCCGAGAGATGCGTGTGCGCGTGCGCGTGTGCATGCGGGTAAGGCATGGCGCTCACTGCACCACCACCTCCTGTGCCATGCCGGCCTTCATAGGTTCTCGCTAACAGCACTTGCCCCAACAGCCCGATAAGGTTAAGGGGATATTTTTCTTGGTTGTGTATGCAAGTTAGCACACTGCGCAACGATTTGGCTACCCGAGTGAGATTTCCGCTCCCGGCCAACATCAGTGGTGAATATATTAACTGGTCCTGGACCTCCCCTGAGGTCAAATCATCCTTAAATGAGTGGTATGTAATCATCATCGTGGTGTTGGCCACACACCCCCTTGTGTGCTGTCCCAGCCTTCATAGGTGCTCACTAACAACACTTGCCCCACCAGCTTGTGTAGGCTATACAAGGGATATTTATCTTTTTGTGTGTACATGTGTGCATACCATTTATATGAAGACCGCCCATGTATACAAACGTCTGTGCACACCCATATACGTTTACAAGTTTAATCATGGCATACAGACATGCATGTGTGCATATAAATGTTAATACATTTTGTATATGTATGAGTGTCTCTGGCCATGTGTGTGGCTTTTATGTACAATACACGTGTTCATGTGTGTGTAGACGTCCGGAGCCCCCCAGGTAGCCCCTATCGGGGCCTAGCCCAAGCCTTTCCTGGACTGGGTGCTTCTCCTGGTCTCATGGCCTCTACACCTCCTGCATTGTACAGACTCATGGGTAAGACACGCTATGCACGTGCTTGTGAGTGTGATAGAGTTCGTGCCAACACAACTGAAATCAAAATCATCATCATCAGCCATTGGTCAATCCAATGCTGAACAAAAGGCCTCCCCAAGCCTCCGCTACCTCACACGATCCTGCAATGCAACAATCCACTTGGTGCCTGCACACAAGCGGATTTCAAAACTCCATCTCTCCAATGAAGTGCTTTTGAACGCTCTAAACCATTTTTTAAAAATGTCTAATTAAAAAAAACTTAATTAGTGTGAACAGAGATGCATAATTGATGACTGCTTGTTTTATATTCACCCTCCCCCCCCACGTGGCGCAAGAGCTTGGAAGCGTGCTCACCACATCTACACCTCTATATAAGGGACGAAACAGGTGGACTTCACAAATATGGCTGTCGCCAGATTGTAAATGTTGTGGCTTGGCTCTCCAACACACCGGTGTGCTGTACGAGTGACGAATTGGTATATTCTGTTTACGTGACAACCCTCACTAGTTGGCTGTGTCGGGTGGTGGCGGGTTTTAATGACACATATATTTACGCGATCTCACCCAAAAAAACCTCTTATGGATGATATTGGTTGCGAAAGCCTACATGTTAAACTTCATCCCAAGTGTTCTTTTTTTACATGCAGGTGAAGCCAGTACTGGGTTCGTGTCTGATTGGCCACTGTCATATGACTGGAAAAATGCGACTGGTCACATGGCACTTGTGGCTTTCTACGATTGGTCACTGATACCTTTTAAAATGGTAAATCTGTTGGGGCGAAACCTAAGAACTCCCCCCACCCCCCCCGATGAAGACCGCACAGGCCGTGTTGAAACGCAGCTCAGCATGTTGAGAAAAACTGCGATGCCTTCGGTGGCTCCTCCTGTTCATGCTCCGCAGCAGGTTTTTAATGTATGGACGCGCGCGTGTGTGTGTGTGTACAAGGTGCGGTGTGTAAGCATCAGCACTCGGGAGACAAAGGCAGCTGAGGTTGGTGCTGGCCACCTACCCCCTCGTGTGCTGTTGCGGTCTCAATAGGTGCTTACTAACAGTACTTTCCGCAACAGTCTGTTCAGGCTATACGGGTGATTTTTGTCTTTTGTCTTTGTACATGTACAGCGCTTCACCAATTCACTGCTGGATGGAGACCTCCGCACCCAGTGTGTGGGTCGTGCGAGTTATTTGACCACACTTAACAACACCGGTTCGGGTTGGTGAAGGGCATAGATGTGGTTGCATATAAGTACAGTACTACAGTGGATTTTGTGTACTGTTCTCTGCTGCCACACATGCAGCCCCAACCCTCTAACAACCTGTGTGTGCATGGTGGTCACTGTTTCAGGCACTGTCCAGGTTCAAATCTGCTTGGCTTCCTAGATCTATTGAGATCTGGGTACATTCCAGGTTATTTGGTCAGAGGCTTGTTTGTACATGTACATGTGTGTGTGTGTATATATGTGTGTGTGTACAGACTCATTTAGGCTGCAGTACATGCAGTTAATGTCTCACATGCGCACGCCTCAATACCGCTCCAGTCTACAGCAGCAGCTGCAGCAGGAGGAGGTGATCCCACTCACCTGCACACACGCCTACACACCTGGCCACTCACCTGACATCTTACCTTATGCACACACCCAGACACTCACTTGGACAATCACCTATACACTCACCTGGACATTCAACTGCACATTCACCTAGACTCTCACTTGTATGCACCCTCACCTGGATACTCACTCACACGGATACTCACCAGTACATACTCACCTGTATACTCACCAATACATTCAACCACCTGTACACTCACATATACACTCACCAACACATATACCTGTACATACTCACCTGTACTGTATACACACTAGCACACACATTTATCCTTAGTTGTACACTCACATGCACCCTCGGTGTGCTCTTTGTGTCCTCGTGTCTCTGTGTCTTTCCATGTCACCCCGCGTGTCTCCGTGTCCCTTTGTCCTGGGTTTCTGCGTGCCATGCCCCCATGTCTGTGTTGCTGTGAATTGATATCCCCATACCTCCTCATGCCTCTCCTGTGTCCCTGTGTCTCGTTTTCCCATGTCCCTGCTTCCCTATGTCTCCACGGCCATGTGTCTCCCCGTGTTTATGGGTGCCCGTGTTGTTGTATCCCCTTGTGCCCGAGTGTTTCTATTTTCCTGTATCTTCGTATCCTCATTTGTCCCAGTGTCCCCATGTCTCCATATATCTCCGTTTTCCCATGTCTCACGGTGTCTCCATGTCTCCCCATGTCCTTGCCTTTCCCTGTGTCCTCTCCCTGTATCTCTGTGTTCCCGTGTATTTCATTGTGTGTCCCTGTGTATTCATCTTTCTCCGTGTCCCCATGCCTCATGGTCTCACTCCGTGTCTCCTGATGTCCCTGCATCCTCGTGTGTAGGCTCGTAGCGCCCGTCTTGGCCGCTGTCTGCAGGCGCTGCAGGATCAGTGCCAGAACCAGGAAGCGGAGCTCCTGACGGCGCTGAGACAGCGCTGCTCTCAGGTCCTCGCCCACTCTCCAACAACAACGACACACTCACCAATACACAAACACACTCCAACAACAACAACGACACACTCACCAATACACAAACACACTAACACGCACTTGTACTCCCTAACACACGAGTTTTCCAGGTCATACAATAATACACTCACAAAAGCAGCAACACACTAATACTCACTGATATGCCCTCTAATCCTCCTACACTAAAACACGAATACCCTAACACACAATCTCACTCAATGATCGGGAAAAATAAATTAAACGGGATGAGAGCGGAAGTGTCTGGGAGGGGATGAACAGTGTGGAACCACCTGCACTGCGATCACCAACCGCCCCAACCATCTCAACTATCCAAGCAGCGATGCCCAACTCTACCGCCCCAACCATCTCAACTATCCAAGCAGCGATGCCCATCTAAACCTCACTGCCCATCTCAACTGTGCCAATCACTAACCATACCACCCACCCCAAGCAATGTTGAGCGCTTATTGTGCGTTTGTGGGTCTCCTTTATTGTTGCACAGCTATACGCTTGTCAATGTGTTCTGTGTGTGCCTGTGTCTTTGTGCGTGCGTGCGTGTGCATGTCGCAGCTGGGTTTGTCTGGCACCAGTCTGTCGGAGTTGGCTTCCGCGCACAGGCAGGGCGTGGCGCAGCAGAGCCTCCTGCGGCAGCAGGGCCAGCAGCTGGAGCACAGCATCAGCACGCTGACGCGGCGCTGCTGCCAGCTGGTGACAACCTACACACACTTGTCTACACTTGCATGTACACACAAAGACAGAGCTCCCTATAGCCTCGACAGGCTGTTGGAGCAAGTGCTGTTAGCAAGCACCAATGTTGGCCAACACGGCACACGAGGGTGTGGTGTAGCAGCACAAAACCCGGTGCTAGTGTTTACACACCACACCAGGTATTCATTTAAGGCTGGGTCGACTTAGGATAGTCCCACGTCCGCTTCAGATATTCACCTTGCATATACGTACATACACACATCCACACAGATGTGTGTGATATCGGCAGCATCAGCTGTCCCCTGTGATATCTGTGGCATCAGCTGGCCGCGCATTGCCGGGAGTTGGGGTTGGAGGTTCAATCCCTGAGCGAGGAGACTCTGAGCCGGGAGCTGATGGCGCTGCAGCTGAAGGTGGCGCACAACCAGCGCAGCGTGGCTGAGCTGCAGGTATTCACACACACGAAGACAAAGATCCCCCGTATAGCCATAACACACGATTGGGGCAAGTACTGTTAGCGAGCACCTATGAAGGCCAGCACGGAATACGAGGGGCTGGGTAGCCAGCACCATGCCCGGCTGCCATTGTCTCCCTAATTGTGATGCTTACACATCAGGTACACATTTGAGGCTGAGTCGGTTCAGATAATTGTCACTGATGTAGGCCGTGAGCAGAAATCGAACTTTGATTGCCAGGTTTATTTTGCAGATAGAGAATCCCCATATACCTTGAATGGACTGTTGGGGCAAGTGCTGTTAGGTGCTCGCTCCCTATGCCGACACCTTTACACACACACATGCACACTGTGTTATAAAGTTGCTGCTACTGTGCAGAAGCAGAAGGAGCAGCCACCACTTTAAAGGAGGACCGACTGATAGTAACAAACGCTTCCCATGCCTTCTGAGCATCTAACACGTACGTACGTCCGGATCCGTGGGGCCGCCCTCTGATGAATCTTCAGATCAACATCCTGGAGCTGGAGCGCCGGCGGGCGGAGGCCGTGAGCTCGCCGCACAAGACTCTGCTGTCCGGTGCCGATGGGAAGAGCGACGGGGCCCAGGCGGTCGGGCCAAAGTGGGGCCACGAGGGTGGGGCTTCCGAGGGGCTTGTCAATGGGCACCACGACCCGCGCAGGTGAGGGGGACACCCCCCCCCCCCTCGCTCGCTGCCCGCTCGGCGATTGCTCGGCGATTGCTCGGCGCTCCTCGCCGCAAACTCACCGCAAACTCGCCCACTTGTTGCAAACTCACTGCACACTACACAACAGAATGCACAAAACCAATGAATCGCTCTAAACTGACTACACAACATAGAACGCACAAAACGACTGAATCGCTCTAAACTGACTACACAACATAGAACGCACAAAACGACTGAATCGCTCTAAACTGACTACACACTTCATACAGTCGCACGTTCGTTCACCAATAAAGTCACTCGCCATTCACTCGCCATACACACCCACTACTCGCCATCTGCACACACTGCTCGCCACACACCTCAATGTTCACCACTTAATCATCATACACTCACTATTATTACAAACTCACTCTAAATGCATGTACTCGCCACTCTTTCACGCATTGAGCATGTTCACTATGCACTCAAACACTTTTCGCGCACCACACATTCACTCACCCACACACCTGCTCACCCTGTGGTCTACGTTTTCCCGTGCCTCCGTGTCTCCAGGGTGGTGAGACTGCGGCCTTCCTCGTGTGCCCCCCGTTCCCGGGAAGGACCCCCCATGTCCTCGGCCCCTCCTGACTACACGCGCTTCTCCCCGGCCAAGCTCGCACTAAGGAGGCACCTGACGCAGGATGGGACCCCCGACGTGCACACGGGCATTCCCAGCAGGTGGGGGGGGGGGGGGCGGTTTGGACGGGGCTAGCGGCCAGAGCGAGGGTCGGGTTAAAGTGAGGTGTGAGGAATACTTCAGGGGCAGGGGTAGGGTTAAAGATATGGGGGATAGCCGTTATTTATAAGGTTCGGGATAGTGTGAAGGGTTCGGCTTAAATCTGGTTTGGCAGCAGAGGTCTCACACTGAATCACTCAAGCGACATATTTTTGTCGGCTGCTGAACGCTTGGTGGAAGTTGTCTGCCCTGTCGCTCCACATGATGTTGCCGGTCTTTGCTACAATCATGCCCTCTCATCTCTGTGCTTGCACAATGTAGACTTTCCAACATGAACACCTGTGGCAACATGAAGCATTCCGACTGTCCGGCTTTAAGGTCCTGCGTTTATCCAGACTATATTGTGTGACGAGCTCGCAAATCTTTTAAAGATCTGGTCCATCAGAGAGCTCCTAAATTTACTGTGACGGTCCCACCTGAAGATGGAGACTTGTGTTGCCTCCGAAACGTCGTGATTTAATTGAGTTATTTTCATTTATTAAAATTGTATTTTATTATTTTTTTACCTACGTGACTTTACCGGAAAAACCTAAGAGTATGAATCCTTGCAGTCACGAAAGCTTCAAATCTACGTCAGAGAAGATATGGATGGTTGTGGTACTGGAGGCCTTGGAGCTGTGACTGGCTTCGCTGGCAAATTAGATCGGTGGTGTCAAGATCAGGTTGTTTGGAGTAGACAGTTGGAGGCAGTTGCCCTCCATCAACAATGGGAGATTGAGGATTGACGCTCACAACAACGAGCAAAGCGCTGGGTGGCTAATACACAGCGAGTTGGCACAGTGGAGAGAGCAGCTGGCGCATCTGCCAGTCATCTCTGTCAACCCATAATGCCTGGGTCTGAGTCTGTCCCCTGACTTTGAGCCTTCCACATTTCACGTGGCCTCAAATTCCACTTTTTCTGGCATAAGCACCATATTGGTGAATAGCAGCTGCTGGTGTATGCCTGTGTCTTGGTACCGGAATGTGCTTTTATGCATTTACACTGGATGTGTCACCCTTCCCCTTAGGTTGGAGGAGCAGCATGAGAATGGAGTCGGAGATCATGACCTCGATGGGGTCGACTCCTCGCGTATACCCCCACCACCTTTCCCTCTCTCCCCTCCCCCAGCAGCCGAAACAAACTCCATGGAGGAGGAGGTAAAGCCCCGACTTGGTCGAACACTCGTGCTGAGCCGACACAAATACTACTAGCACTAGCCCTGACACGAACACTTGTGCTGATCCTACACAAATACTACTCGCATTAGCCCTTATACGAACACTTATGCTGATCCTACACAAATACTACTAGCCCTGACACGAACACTTGTGCTGATCCTACACAAATACTACTAGCACTAGCCCTGACACGAACACTCGTGCTGATCCTACACAAATACTACTCGCACTAGCCCTTATACGAACACTTATGCTGATCCTACACAAATACTACTAGCCCTGACACGAACACTTGTGCTGATCCTACACAAATACTACTAGCCCTGACATGAACACTTATGCTGATCCTACACAAATACTACTAGCACTAGCCCTGACACGAACACTTGTGCTGATTCTAGCACCAGCCTAACCCCTGATGCTAGTGCTAACCCAAATTCCTTCACACCGTCCCTGATACTAATCTTGCTCCTAACACTAGTCGTCCTCCTACCTATAACGTGAAACATAACACGAATCCGTAACAACAACCCTACTACCCGAAGCACAAGCCCAGGGGAATTAGAGTTCAATAACTAACTTGTGTATGCGTGTTTGTCTCCATGCTGCCAGTGTCCCACCGTCACCGCCGCCCCTCCCCGCAGTGCTGACGCCATCAGGAGTCTCCCCGTGCGCATCCCCCTCAGCACTGTGCTGCCCTCGAAGGCACCCGCTGGTGGGGGGCAGCCACCCCCCAAACTGCCCGTGAGCATCCCGCTGGCGAGCGTGCTGTCACCCGCCCCCCCTAACACCATGGTGAGGAGCACATCGCTGTCTGCTGCCCCCCCACCCGTCCGCCCCTCCCCGCTGCACGATCACGCACACCTGTGTTCACTGCTGCTCACTCCTTGTCATTGCTACTTCACGAACACACGCAATTTTACCTTGCTGAGCTTGTCAAAGAGCATAACCATCACGCAAACTCCGGTCATCCTCGCAGCGGCTTTTGGCTAACCGCCGAACAAAGATGGCCACTATATCGCTCGCTTTCAGCTGCACTTCTGCAGCATCTGGGCAGCTCTTCCTTCTGATGTTAGGGAAGCCACTGGAGCTACGCTCTTTTAAATTTCATTTCTTGAACTGCGTTTGGTGTTTAGTTTTTTGTCCTCCCCCCCACCTCCGATTAGCACGGTTGGCTTTGTACGGTGCGAAAGAAGTTCAAGATGCGTACGTACACTTACATACATATCTGCTAGACGCTCGCACCCCTCTGCTGCGCACTGTAAAACGCTTGTACCGTTGCTCAGCACGCACGCTCCCACCTGCTGCACCTCACGCTCACTGCTGCGCATTCTGCAGCAGGACGACCCGGAGGCGGTGCGCTGTGCGTTCCTCCGCGCGCGCCGCCCCCCCCTCGCCTCCTCCTCCGCCGGCAACTCCACAGTCAGCCCCCAGCTCTCCCCCACACACGGCAACCAGGTGGGGGGGAGCTGGGATGGAGTGCAGCGCTCTAGAGGGGGTGGGGGGTTGGGGGGGGTGAGGGACCTGAGAGATCACGAGGGCCGGCCAGGGTAGAGGAATCGAGAGGATTGTGACGCTGGTAAACGGGGACCTCGGCAGGGACGTGCAAGGGAGCCGGGTAACGATGAGGTAACCTGGAAAAGGGGTGAAGGCTGAGGAGGGTTACCTTAGGAGGGGTGAGAGGGGGTGAGGAGCCCAAGAGCCGAGGGGGTAAGAGATGAGGGACCGGGTTAGGGGGTGACGGCTGGCAGGGGGATCTGGGAGGGGGTGGGCACATGAGACGGGTGAGGAACCTGCGACGGGGTGAGGGATCTGTGGGAACCTGAGCTCATGGAGACTTGTGCCTTGTGTCTCTCCTCCCCTGCCACAGAGGAGGACCCCTGCCGAAGGGGGGTGGAGGGGTCTGGGGGACAGCCCTACCAGGACACCCCTCGCCTGCCCGCCGAGGGGACTCGCATCAGGTACGTGTGTGCGCGCGAGTGTCTGTGTGCATGTGTGTGGGCGGTAGTGTAGCGGTTAGCATGCCGCACTATGAGCCCAGTGACCCGAGTTCTATTTCCGCTCACAGCCAACACCAATGACGATTATCTGAACCGGTCCTGGGCCTCCCCTAGGTCGACTCGGCCTCAAATGAGTAGCTGGTGCAGTGTGTAAACATCGCCATTGGGGAGGAAAAAGCAGCCGTTCGTGGTGCTGGACACCCACTCCCTCGTGTGCCGTTCCGCCCTTCATAGGTGCTCGCTAACAGCACTTGCCGCAACAGTTTGTTAAGGCTATACGGGGGATCTTTGTCTTTGTGCGAGCAAGCACGCACCTTGCCTGGCACGGACGGATTGTGCTTTTCCACCACTCAGCGGAGAAGGGCGGCTGTTGTGCATGCACGTGTACATGTGTGCGTGTACGTGTACAATAGGTGGAGCGGTGGCGCAGTGCTTTGCACACAGCGCTCCGAACCTGACAATTCCCGGTCACTGCTTAGATCAGTGACGGATCAGTGACAAGGGTTCCCTGAACTAGTCCTGGTGGCCTTACATAGATTAACTCGACCTCAAATGAGTAAATATGAGCACTTGGGATATAGAGGTGGCACTTAGGATATAGAGGTGACCACGAGTAGTGATGTCCATACATATAACAACTATTATGATGCTTTATTTTACCAGGTAAGGCTCACTGAGCTATATAGCTCTTTTTACGAAGCGACCTGGCCACATGATAGCTCAACGAAGCGGCTTATCATGTGGAGATTTATCACAGCCAAATACTCCAATCGCATGTTTGTAAATGTAGAGGGAAAAACAGGAGGACCTGGAGAAAAATCTACGCGACCACGGGGGAAAACATGCAAACTCCAAATATACAGGCGTCAAGGTCGGGATCAAACCCATGTCATCCTGTATACCTGGCTAGGTAGTCCATGTCTCGCCACTGTGGCGCCCACTGGCTCAAGCACTCGCTCAAGCACTTACTCAAGCACTATGCCAGCTTTCATAGGTGCTCACTAACAACACTTTTCCCCAACAGTCTACAAGGCTATTCAGGGGGTATTTATCTCTGGTTTTTTTTGCACTGCAGGTCTGCCACTTTCCTCCATCTCCAGCCAAGATGGGCCATGTGCTCCCCCTCTTCCCTGCCAGCCGGTGGCCCCCACCCAAGGCCCCCCTGGAGGAGGAGGCGCCCCCACCTTCTCCCCATCTCCGCTGGAGGGGGGCCCCCCGCTGCTCCTGCCCGCCAACCTCTCCCCTCCGCCGCTCAACGGCGCACCGCTCCTCTCCCACAACTCCCTGCACTTCTCCCAGAATGCAGCACACCTCTCCCACAATTCCCTGCACCTCTCCCAGAATTCCGTGCTGCCCCAGCAGGGCGGCTGTGACCCCTTGGCCGACCCCAATGGGCGGCGACGAGGTCGCAAACGCAGGGGCCAAGGCGGCTCCCTCGCCTCCTCGTCCTCATCATCCTCGTCATCATCGTCGTCATCATCGTCACTTTCCTCCTCTTCCTCCTCTTCGTCCTCGTCGTCTCCATTGCCCTCTTTGCCGAAGAAGAAGTCGCTGGGAGGGGTGAGGGGGATACGATGCCAAGCGTCAGGGTCCCCACTCAACATCACCGCTATGGTGAGTGTCCCCCACCCTTCCTCTGAGCGTCTCCCTCTATCCCAGTATCTCCTACCCAGTGTCGTCTTCTCTCTGTCCCTCCCTCCTGCCTTCTCAGTGTCTCCCAGTGTATTTCTCTCCATCTCTTCTCCTCAGGGTCTCCCTCCCAATGTCTCCCTCCCTTTCAGTGCCTCCTTCTCTTTCTCTGTGTCCCGTAGGTGAGCACCATTAACCAGCCGCTAGAAATAACGGCAATCTCCTCTCCCGAGACGTCTCTGCGGAATTCTCCGGGGCACAGTGGAGCAGGGGAGGAGGGTGGGGTCGCCGGGGGAGGAACCGGAGGCGGCGAGGGCCCTTCCCAGGGGGGCAGCCCCTGCAGGGGCCCCACGATGACTCCAGAGGCCGGGCAGGCGAGCGACGCACCCAGGTGACTGAGTGAGGCCATGTGTGAGGGTGCACCTCTGTGAGTTTGTGTGCTGTGCCGGCCTTCGTAGGTGCTCGCTAACGGCATCTGTCCCAACAGTGTGTTTAAGGCTATACGGGGGGGATCTTTGTGTCTGTATGCACAAAGTGCATTTCGCTTGCGTTTTAGTAACGTCGCTGTCACTTGATTGCGAATGGCGGTTGTTGTTATTGATGTCTGTTTACCTTTGCTGAGGCCGGGCGCGGTGCTGGCCACCCACCCCCCCATCTGCCATGTCAGCCTTCATAGGTGCTCGCTAACAGCACTTGCTCTTACAGTCTGGTAAAAGCTATATCGGGGGGCGTCTTTGTACAAGTCTGTGGGTATGTATTTGTGTGTCTTTGTGTACTTGTGTAGGTGTGTGTGTGTGCCGAGTCGGGCCAAGTGAGCAGTGGTGCAGTGGTTAGCACACTTGCGCTATGGGGCCTGAGTTCGATTGTTGGCCACGGCTAACATCAGTGGTGAATGATCTAAGAACCAGTCCTGGCCTGCCCTCACACGAGTACCTCGTGCAATGAATTTAACATCACAATTGGTTAGACAAAGCCAGCCGGGCACATTAAAACTCTCCTGCAATGTCCCTGTCTTAAATGGTGCTCGCTTAACAGCACTTGCCCCTAAGGTTTGTAAGGCCTTGTGGGGCTTTGCGTCTTAGTGTGTGTTTCTGTCTCTGCTTTGTCTGAAGGGGCAGGAGTGGTGGGACAAGGGAAGGAGCTCAAGACAAAATGAACCAGCCCAGCAATGGTACACAGACATGTATACTCACATAGACATAGATGCACATTCATAGACATTTAATGACATACACATATGGGGAGGAGAGGTGGCAAAAGGGTTAAACACCATCTGCTATGAACACAGCAATCTGAGTTCAATATCTTAACCTGTCCCTGAACCCCTACTTCACCAATCTGTGCCTGCTAGCGTGGTCAAGTATGGTCAAACAACTTCCATGACTGACACACAGTGAAGGGGGGTGTTTATCCAGCAGTGGATTGAAAGACACGTAAATACACACACAATGCACACGTACGCTGACATGTATGTATGTTGAACTTATTTTGCACTTTACGTAGCTCACTGCTAATTGGAGGTGCGAGGAAGGACAACAAACTAAACGCAAAGCGGTTTTAAAGAAACTAGTTTTGAATCTTTTGGTGTACGGTACGTTTTTATATATATGTAAAAACGTACCCTACATCAACACAGACACAAGTTAATATGCACACAGACGTACACAAACACGCACATACACAGTCCCACACTCCTTCACACGCGTGATGGTGCCATCTGTCTCTATCTGCCTCCAGATGCCTCCCCCATGCCCCCCCCGTGCCTCCCCTTGCCGATGACGCCGCTGTCCTTTCTGCCGCCGGTGCCCCCCCACGCCGGCGCCGCGGTCTTCCCTCCCCCACCCCCCCCCGCCGCCGGCACCAGCAGCGTCGTCGGCGCCACCCACACTCTTCCCACCAACGGCGACGCCTCCTTCCTTCTCCTTCCCAGTCGGCACCACCTCCTTCCATTTCCCGTCGAGCACCAACACGATGTTCGTCTCTTCGCCGTCGTTATCGTCGGCGTCGTCATCGTCGTTATTGTTGTCGTCGTCATCCTCCTCCTTACCGTCGTTGACCACGGTCCTCCGGACTTCCCCGGCGCCAGCGCGGCCCCCGCTAGCCTCCTTCCCTCGGTCGGCGTTCCCACTGCTGGGCACCACCTTCAGCTCACTGGTGCCACTGCTGGTGTCTCCTCCCCACAACAATCTCCATAACCCCTCGTCCCAACCGCCACCGCCGCCGCCGCCACTGTTACCGCCCGCGCACCACCAGCGCCACCAGTACCAGCAGCACCAGCAGCAGCAGCGGTCGGGCAGAGTGGGGGCGGCCGGGAAGGTGGGGGCGGCGCCGGCGAGGCCGGGCGTGGAACCGCCGCTCGGGCTGGACGGCGCAGTATGGGTGCCGCTCGGAGTTCAACCGCCGTTCCCCGCGAGAGGCTGAGGGGCCAGCGTGGCCTGACGGCAAGGTGAGGTGGTACTGGGTGGTCTCGAGTTCTAGTGGTGATAGTGCTGGGTGGTCGAGAGTTCTAGTGGTGATAGTGCTGAGTGGTTTAGAGTTCTAGTGGTGATAGTGCTGGATGGTCTAGAGTTCTAGTGGTGATGGTGCTGGATGGTCTAGAGTTCTAGTGGTGATAGTGCTGGGTGGTCTAGAGTTCTAGTGGTGATAGTGCTGAATGGTCTAGAGTTCTAGTGCTGATAGTGCTGGGTGGTCTAGAGTTTTAGTGGTGATGGTGCTGGGTGGTCTAGAGTTCTAGTGGTGATGGTGCTGGGTGGTCTAGAGTTCTAGTGCTGATAGTGCTGGGTGGTCAAGAGTTCTAGTGGTGATGGTGCTGGGTGGTCTAGAGTTGACTATCCCATGATTCATTGTCTCACTGCTCCTCCCGGTCTCTCCCTGCCCTTTCTCAGCACTCTCTCACCTCTACCTCGAGCTGTCTCGCCACCAGCTATGCAAGGAGAGTTCTGGTGCTCGAAGTTACTGCTGAAGACTTCCCCTGACTCTGAACACAAAAGAAGGTCTCAAGGGGGGGACGGGGGTCTTGGGGAGTAGACTGGGGTCTCAAGGTTAATGGGGGCTTAAGGGGCAAACTGTTTCAAGGAAGTGTTTAGGCCTTGAGAAGGTACGGGAGCGTGGGGGGGTTATGGGGAGGAATTTAAATCTTGGGTAGGCTCACGTTTCAAGGAAGAGACTGTGGTCTTGGGTGGGGGGAGAGAATGGGTGATTTTGGTGACGCGAGGGAACTGCGCTCCCACGGGGGCAAAGCGCGTTCAAGGAAACCTCGAAGGCGTCTTGGTGCTATTTCTCTCATCACTCTGACCTCATTCTGGGGCCCAGACGGGGCACCGCCAAATGCGACAAGCGCCGTTTCCTCCTGAAACAACAAAAAAAAACCCCGCCATGTGGCTGGTCAGGCTGAGCCGTAGAAACTTCTCCACCCTCCGCACACCGGGGAGAAGACATCTCCCCGGGAGGCTTGACAGCGCGCTGTCTTAAATCCAGTGCCATCTCGATATTGAGTTGTCCTGAGCCAGAATTATTGACTTTTGCAGTCGCAGTCAAACGCGACCTGAAGCGAATGGAGCGATTGAGTAGAATTTAGACGGCCTCGGTTGCTTGTCGTTAAAATGTTTTTAAAGTATAAATGTTTAAAACAAACCCGACACATCATCAATAGTAATGATAGCACGATGTCACCAGGCATGTTGGAACCATGCCTAGCAAACATCCCCAGTAATTTTCGTAATTTAATTATTTTTCACTCGTCAATTTGTCCGAGAGCAGTCACGAGCCTTGGTGTCGCGTTATTCCGTCTCCGCGACTCGTAGCGCTGGCGGTCACCAATGGTGGAGGCAGCTGACACCGCGTGCGCTGGTGTTTGTGTTTTCATACGGCGACGGTGGTGGCGATCAATGTGTTTTTTGCAGAATTTTAAATTCCCGTGCACAATTGAGTGTTTGTGTTTCGTTTGGTGGTTTTGTGAATGTGTCGCTGATATTTTAGCATTTTTTTTTGCGGTGGATTTCTTTGCTCGTACGGAAAACTTTGTCGCAATACTCAGCTTTAACATCAGGCCCTGATGTCGGAGGAAGACTTTTCTGCCCTTCGGGCCCCACTTGGGAGCCACTCCTAAAACACAAGTTTCTCTCCATGCAGCCAAATTATAGATGCAAGCAAGTCTTTTGTATGGCCATTAGTGAATGGGTAGAGATGTCAAAATCCCCGACCAATAGCTGGTTTAACATGCATGGCTGAAATATTTATTTAAAACCCTGGATCTCAGTGGTGTTGGCTTAGTGTCTCTGACACATCCATTATGGACCTCCTGAGAGAGACACAGCCAGTCTTGTGATTTGAAAGCAGCATCTCGGTGATGCGGACTCTTTCTTGACAGCCATTGGTGAAACCCCTGAGGCTGATGTTAAATCTGGGTGGTGATTTCTGCTTTCAGCCCAAAATGGAAGCTCACTCAACTCTTCATATCAAAAAACCATCAACCCTCTCACCCCTTGAATCCCTAACGCCTGCATTTATAAGCCCCATAACTACTGTATCGGAAAGCCCCCTAAACTCCTCATCCACATAGCTCCTGCAACATAGTTGCAGTTATGGGGAGTTGGGTGGCAGAAGATAGGACCAGAAGCGCCTTTTTTCCCCGATAACTGCGATGGTGCTGGCTGTGATGGTGCTAAACACTCGCTGGTGCTGTGTGGGTTGGGATTGTGGGACTGCACAAGGATGGGAGCACTAGCCATTGGGGAGCCGCGGTGCATTGTGGGGCAGGGTGCTAGAAGGGGTCTTTATCATCGCCATTCAGGGGTCTTTAACGTCACTAATAGACGTGCCATCTTGGTGAAAAGGCACATGATGTACAAATCCCGTGATGCACTGCTCCACCCAGAAACCCCTGTGGCTCCCTTAATTCCATGCAGTCGCCCATTGTCGCTGCAGACTTACTTTTATTATGCACACATGGTGCATTATGGGTGAGAAAGTGTTGGGGCAGCCGTTGGAGTAGATCTAGAGGAAGGCTAGACGACCTTGTACCTCAATGGGTTCCCGTGGGCCCCCCCCCACCCTCCGTAACGACCTCTTCCCCACCCCTCCACCCCCTACATGTTTGTCAGTATGAAGTCTTGCGACTTTTTGAGGGTCAATTGGTGACTTTCTGCTTTAAAGTGTTGGCAATGCTACACGGGGCAGGAAAGATAGCTAGCGGTGATCGGCTCTGGGTTAGGGAAGTGTGGCATGTGAATGAGTGAATTTTGTTTGCAGTTCAGGAATGTATTCAACTTTTGTGGGTTGTAAAAAACGTAAGTTAATTGATGGGTGAAATGTTTAAAAAAAATTTAAGGCAGTCGTATCATTTTGTACGTTTGTGGTTGGTTACGTTTTAACTGTGGCAGCTCAAGTAAACGAGAACACGACCTCAATAATGACAAGAAACACTCGGGAAAGGCCTGGGTTCTGAACTTGGGGGAGGGGGGGGAGTATTGTGGTTCTGAACATATAATCGTGTTGGTTTGAGAATCCAGGATCACGAAATCTGGGTTTTTAACCTGCAGTCATATTGGTTCTAACCTCAATATCTTCAAGTTATGAACCAAGGATCTTGTGAATCTGACTTTGGGTGTCTAAAGCAGCGGTTCTCAAAGTGTGGGCCCCGGTACCACAGGTGGCCCACGACGGTCCTCCAGGTGCCCCGTGGGGCTGTGATGCAAATGCAGGTTGTTAATGCGGGAATAATGACAACGGTTATATTTTTTGTCTTGGACGTAAATTCATATTTTAGTTACATTAAATTTCAAAATAAAGTTCGGTAAACTACCCTGATTAACCCTAACATCTAAATGCCCCCCCTCCCCCCAAATAAGAAACCGAACTGTTAATTCGAGTAATATGAATCCTCCTGTATTGGTATTTAGAGATAAGTGAACGTGTTTTGCCCTGGGTCTGGGTGGTTCACAGGAATGTTTGCATCGGCTGAGTGGTCCGCGAGCCAAAGCAGTTTGAGAACCACTGGTCGAGAGGGTCTGAGCAGTGTGAATCTGAGTCTTGGGTCACATTGTTATAAAATCAAGGTCTTGTGGTTGTGAAACCGCAATCTTTGTTGGCTTTGAAACGTATGTTTAGATGGATTCTGTGGCCGATGGTTTAAAACAACTTGAGTGAAGTTCATCCATTCGTTTTCTGTGTAGATATCAAGATGGGTGTGATGTGCATTTTCCCTTCAAGGCTGACACAACCCAAAACATCAAACGGCTCTTCAGCAGCTACGCTGGTCCCTTTTTACATCGGAGAAAATGAACTGTTTTACAATCTCCAAAAACTTTGCAAAATATTATTAAAATTAGTATTGCCAGTTTTATTTGCCATGTAATGGATCCGGAGTGGAATTGTTCTTACAACTCTCATAGCCTGACAATGCCGCCCGAATGAGGCTACGTGATTCCGTAGTTTTTATGAAAGTGCAATTGCAATAAAGTGCAGGTGGTATATGTTCAGCATCTTCTTATTGTATTCCTGTAAATTATACTTCATTTTGTAACATTGTAAGTCGTAAGTAAAAAAAATAGTATGCCGTCCCATTAGCTCGCTTTTGCTGGTCTCTTCCTGTTTACATCAAATCGCATCAAGTAATTTCCAAATGCTGCAGTGGCGTGTTTAAAAAATTGTTACCATTATTAAACAGTTGGGTGAACCACATGGTGGTTTAACTGAACGTGGTGGTTTTACACCAGCGAGCGTGACATCACGATGTCGGTAGTAAAACCATTTTTAAACTTGCGGAGTAAAGGACTAGCTCTGAAGGAGAACTTGAAAGTTTTTTTCTGCACGTGTATAAAGGGTCACTGTTGCTGTGCTATCCCACATGAGCTTGAAGATTTAGTTAGGAAGAAAAACAACTTTCAATTGACTTAGCGTTGTAGTGACGAAACTCGTGTGACTCACACCAGTATCACATTAACCACAGGCTTTTCTGCATTAAGGAAAGTTGCTCACTATCCTGTTGCCCACATGTCTTGAACGCAATTTCCCAAAGCATCTGTGCTTTTGACTCTGACCCTGTGAATATCCAGGCTCATTACCATCCATCGTTCCCTCTATATAATGAATGCCTCGACAAAATACAGGCCCACCCATTTTGTTTTTGGGTTGTGTCGTCCTCCATTGAAGGTGTTCTTACACGATCGGCCACTGCAGCTGGGGGTTTTGTGGTTTTGCCCAACGGTGTCACGTGATTTAATGTCTTGTGTGTTCTCTTCAAAATGGTGCTGTGGATTAAACAGGTGAACAGGTCTCTTCGCACGCGTTCTTGTTGCTCGGTCGCCTTGCAGCATCCCCCCCTTCACCTGCGTCACATGACCCTCTGCCCAGGTGGATGGCATGACGACACCCACCTAGGTCATGTGAACCCCACCCTGTAATCGCATGACCGCACTGGGTCACGTGTATGCTGCACTTCTTTTGCACCGTACATAGCCAATCGTGCTAATTGGAGGCGAGGTTGGGTCCTATCCACCTGGGCCACATGAGTTGCCCCCACCACACTTGACCTCAACAAAGTGGGAATGGTCTTCTGCCCCAGGTGTGTAGAATCTTGTGATCTCGAGGGTCAGGTCATGTGACACTGGATGCATGGAATGTTTCAGACGGAACATAGGAGATGTGGTAAAACCAAATCACGAGAGGGGGAGGGTTGAAGGAGTGGCAACCACAGGACAAACTCGGACCTGTTGTGTGTGGGTGTATGCGTGTAGCTGTGCAAACATTGCAGGGCTGTATAGTTGTGAATATTTCAGGCCTTAGCTTACAAGTCGCATCTCACACATTTACAGCTATCGCCACCGACCAACGCTAAACTCCCCCCCACCCTCCACTGGCAGGTACGCAAACAATCCTGGCAACCACATACACGTGCCAGCTGAACTCTCCAGCAGCACTTTTCCACCACAACCCTCAATCTCGGCCCATCACCACGAGGCATCTCATGCATTCGTTCCTCATGTGAGGCACTGACGTTGGTCGGTGTATGTACATGTGGTATGAATGCATAGTGTACATACGCGTGTGTATGAACACAGGAACCTCCCTTTCATTCACAACCAAGGCTAACTGGTGAAAGATTAGTCCCTCAGCCTATCAGTCTCCTGGAATAACATTTCTCAGCAGCATTTGTAGATGGTAAGGCCTTCACTGGTTTTGACTTCTCCATGCGTCACCAGCAAGGTGTGGAAGGGGTACAATTATTATTTTAAATAACATTTATATGTACATGAAATAGACGTGTTTCATCATTTACTGCCCACAGTCCACCAGACTTAAAAAGTTAATTTGTTCACAAGCAATTGTAAAGTACACCATCAGCACAGCACTGTTAACATGCGCATCAATTGGTGAGTTGTGGCTGTCAAGTTTTAAGAGGTCATATGGGGGTCACAAACACAATTTATTACAAAACCCAATTTTACAAAATATATTCAAGTCAGAACTAAGTTACCAAAAATGACTGTCATTCAACCCTCATTTACACCAGCATTGTGCAGGAGTGGGCTGTTCAGGTAAGTGTACTGGTGAGCAACACTGGTCAGGTTGGTTGGGTGAGTTTGTAAGGTGGATAGGTCGTTGTGGGTGAGTGTGAATAGGTGGGCAAGTGGGAGATTGGATCAGTGGATATACACCATGACAGCATTGAGTGCATGCTTAAAGGCTGCACGTGAAATCTTTGTGTATATGTGCCTTTGCATTTTCAGAATGCGCCCTATCTTGGAATCTCAATAGAAGTGAGCCTGGATGGTGTTTTAGTGGGTGTCCATAAACGCCAGGCAGTAATATGCTGCTGCATTGTGGGCAGCAGAGGGCAGTTCAGCAAAATCTATTGTTCTGAAGTTTTCTCCCACATCTATGCATCCCTACTTCACCAATCCGCAATGACCAGCATGGCAAAGTACAGTCAACTCTCAATACCCACGTGGTGCAGGGGAGGCGGTCATCCAGAAGTTGATTGACAAATGCTGTACATGCACACGTGCGCATACACAAGTCCACGTACATACGTGACCGTACACAATCTCCACCCGGTCCTGTTGCCTCGAAATGAAACCAAAGCTAGGAGAGCACACTATGGCCCTGCCGGCGACAAGAATTTCTCGCCAACAGCACTTGCCCCTGCAGTGTATGCAGGCTACATGGGGGATTATTTGCAGCTCCATGTGAATATACGTGCCCCATATACAAAGTCCACCGCCAGCAGTTTGATCACCGCCGGTAGCGGTACCTCTTAAAGTGGAACCACAGCTGGAAGATACTGTTGGCGAACTGGCAGCGGAACCCGTGGCGGTGGGAGTACTCCCACTCGCGGCTCACGATCTTGAAGGCGATGTCCTCGTAGGGCGGCCCCGCGTGGAAGCGCAGCGTCGCAAACTCGCGGTCGCCGTCGCTCGACTCCAGGAAGTACTGCGGCGTCGATTTCTTGTCGATGAGGTCCGGGTAGAAGATGTTGAACTTGTATCCCTGCACGATCTTGGGTGGCGGGTTGTCGAAGTCGTAATGCGTTTGGTTGTACTTGTTCCACTCGAAGCCCGTGTGCACGCGGTTGAAGAAGCGCGGCTTGCGGGGGCGGTACTTGTCCGACCACAGGTAGAGCTTGTCCGTGAGGGGCACCTCGACACTGAAGCGCGCCTCGTCCGTGCCCATTCCCTCACGCGCACGGCGCTCGAATGCATCTTCCGCTGTGTCTTCAGCTGAACCTGCGGGAAAAGTGAGGAGGCAGGAAAAGATGGGGGAAAGAAGAAAGCAGATGGCCAGTGAGGTGGAGAGGGGGAAGAGAAGGGAGACGGGGATTGATTATGAGATGAGTGTGAGGGGAGACAGAGTGAAGGGAGACATGGAGAAAGATGCAGGAGGGAGTGGGGTGTTGAAGTACATGTAAATATTAAAGACATAAGTACAGAGGTGGCTTGGTGTCTCAGTCGTTACACCACTTAACCTCTGATCCCTTCATCTGGCCCAATTCTAGTTGCACAAAAAAAATACATTTGACTGTCATGTAATTAACATTTCTTTTATCTGCAGTCATCCTTGTTGGACAGTGCTGCCCCCTAGAGTGTAGAAAAGTGGCGTTATCAAGCAACTTACTCTTATTTGCCATGTAAATAAATTGGTACAACAAAATTTTTACAAACATTTGACGGTACCGATTTCTGCCCTGGCCCATAGTCTATCTCCTGCCACAAGACACAGTGCCCGCCCTCCCTCCCTCCCCTCTCTCGCGCAACGCCGCTTCCCGCGGTGACGCACCGGTCTCCTGGAGCTGTTTGCGCGCCAGGTAGAGGCGCTGGTTGTCCTCTTCCGCCTCCATGACGTGCGCCTCCACGGGCAGCTCGTCGGGCGGCAGCAGCGTGGGGCTGTAGCGCCCGGCCTCGTATTCCTCGCAGCTCTGCCGAACCAGATCGGCCTCCGTCAGCACCGAGTCCCCCGCTGTGCCCGCCCCTTCGCCGCCCTTGCCGGCTTCGTCCTCCTCGTTGTCGTCCTCCTCCTCCTCGTTGGTGGCGGCGCTCGATGGAGTCGCAGCTGATGAGGGTCTGGGAGGGCGAGGGGGGGGCATGCGTGGGAAGTTCAAACACGTGAACGCGGGCTGCGCGATCGTTATACGTATCCTGTGTGAACTTGCGCGTGTCAGTTGTGTAGTGTGGTTGGCGTGGGACCTGCTGTGAGGAATTAAATGCCCCAACCTCTTTAAGCAACAGCGCCTGGGCGTGTGGGTACCACCTCCACACTCTATAGCAATGTCACTGGCATGTATAAGTGAGGATACATATGGAGTGAATGCATCGTATCAACCACATGACTATTACGTCCAGTACATGAACACGTAAGTATGAAATGAATGAATGAATTATGACCCTTTTGTCAATGACATATACAAGCTAGACCAGCATGGGGCTCTCACAGTACAGGTGGTTTTCCATTGGCTATTTCCCGACCTCAGCTACAATCAAACCGTGCAACTCTGGCTTCACAAAACATCTGTATATGGCTGGGGGCCAAGCACGGCAAGGGGTGTGTGTGGTTAAACATTTTTATCACATGTCGCGTCAGTCCGCACACAACAATAGGACCCAGGCTGCCCCACATACTCCGGAACTGCCCCACAAACCAAAACACATCCTCACACGTCCCCATACCTTCACATACCCCACACCACACCTCCACACACCAGGTACCCCCACACATCATAACAGCCTTAACAGACTGTTGGGGGAAGTGCTGCTAGCAAGCACCTATGAAGGCCAACACAGCACATGAGGGGGTGGGTGGCCAGCACCACGCTTGGCCACCTCTGTCTCCTGATTGGCGAAGTTTACACACTCTTATCAGGTACAAATTTGAGGCTGAGTCGATCTAAGGGAGGCCTAGGACCGGTTCAGATAATCGTCACTGTTACTAGCCATGAGCTGGAATCGAACTCTGGTCGCCGGGTTCATAGCAGTGCGTTAACCGCTACACGACCACTGCCCAGACACATAACACCCACATGCCCACACACACAACACCCACATGCCCACACACACCACCCCCACACCCCCACGTACCCTGGCAACAGCGCCCCTGCACTCTGCTGCAGTCCGCCCTCCCCCCTGCCACCACCGCCACGCATGATGGGGAAGAGGGGCTGGCTCTGCACGCCCTGCTCCTGCTTCAAGCGGAACAGCTTGAGCCGCAGGATGTCCTGGTGGCGCTCACGGAGTCGCGCGCGCGCCGTATACGCGCGCAGCTGCTGCAGCAGCCCCTCCCAGTAGCCGATGTCGAGCGTGGTGCCCCCCGCGACGATCTTGCCCGTGATCTGCTGGTTCAGCGCTGTGAGCTGTGCGTACGTCTTGCCCTTGAAGACGGCTGAGACGTCGCCCGCCACCGAAGGGTTGATGCCCTCGCGGCGGTCCACTGCGAGGGGGGGGCGGGAGTGGGGGTGGTGCCGCGGTTTGGCAAGGGAGAAGGGGAAGCGAGAGGGGAAAAGGGTTGAGAAATCAACAAAGGCTTGGGGATTCATAATTGATTTTTGGGTGAGACCTGACCAAATTTTTTACGTGAAAACCCTCCACCACATGACGTAGCCAAACAAATGAATTTGTCACGTGTGCAACACGCCAATTATTATCATTTCTGCTCAGAGTGAAGCTGAAGGATGTTTCATTTGAGATTGCATCAGGCATCCTCAGGTCAGAACCCAGGAAGTTAGAACACCCGTGTCACCTGACCCGGCTTCTTAAAAAGCAAAGGTAAGGGGGTTTGTGGAAAAAAGTTGCAGGAACATTTGAAGTTTACAATAGGGTTTAGGTTTGTGGAGTTAGAGCTAATGACGGGTTTGGGAGTTTAGGGGTAAGAGTTGGAGGATTGTTAGGGTAAGGGTAAGAGTCAGGATTTGAGTTAGCATTATTGAGTGAGGCAATGGAGTTTGGTTAAAACCCAGGGTTAGAGTAAAGTCTTGGGGTAGGGTTCAGGTTGTCTTTGGGGTTTGGGTCAGGGTTCTGATTAGAGAGATGGAAACAGGGAGTTTGGAGGTTGATATGAAAGAAGAGAGAGAGACTGGGCCTTAAGGAGGACATCTGTGAAAAAAAACCTTTATAGCTCATCGGATTCATCTAGTATAAATACATATTCTGATTCTGGGGTGACTGAGTGAGTGGATGAATGATTTAGTAGATGTATGGATGAGTGACTACAGAGAAGTTATAGGGCAAGTTCATGTATAAGTGGTGTGGTTAAGTAGATGGAAGATTGAGCGGTGAAAGAGCATGTGAGTCAATGTATTCATGGTGAGTGGTGGGTGGGTGAGTGAAAGCATGTGTCTGGTTAAGTGAGTGGGTGAATAGTGAAAGCTACGTGGTGAGTCAGGGGTATGTGGTGAGCTGTGTGTGGACAGAAAGGTGAATGGTAATTCTGTACCAGGCCCTGTGCCCTCCAATTGTTTCTTGCGGAGTTTTCCCAGTTCGTCCTCTGTGATGATCGTCATGTCCTTCCAGAAGTCCACGTTCTTGCCCTGCTCTAGCTCAATGTACACCTGCACATAGATGCACGCACATATGTACATACAAAGATCCCCAGTATAGGTTTAACATACTGGTGGGGCAAGTGCTGTTAGCGAGCACCTACGAAGTCCGGCACGGCACACGAGGGGGTGGGTGGTCAACACCAAGCCCGTCCCTCTTCGTCTCCCTAGTGGCAATGTTTACACACCGCACCAGGTACTCATTTGAGGCTGAGTCGACCTAGGGGAGGCCCAGAACCGGTTCAGATGATCTTCACTCGTGTAGGCCGTTAGCGGGACTCGAACTCAGGTACATACATACATCTCCCTTCACCTCCCTGCGTCTCCATCTATCCGTACCTCCTTGTATCTCCCTTCACCTCTCCGTGCCTCCTTTCTCCCATGTTTTTCCCCTGTGTCTTACCCGGATGTCTTCCAGAAGGTCCTCCAGGTCGGAGGCAGTGAGTCCATTGAGGAAGGTGTAGGGTTCGTGCATCTCCACAGCCAGGTCCTCCTCCTCCATGCCCACATATTTGGCCAGGAGATCGATCGGTTTGGCACGCCCATCCTTGATGCGGATCTTGGATCTGAGATGAGGGGTCAAGGGGTGGGCGCATCAGTCAAGGTAGGCGAGTCGACGCGTGCAAGAGTCCACGTGAGCACACGTACGAGTGCAAGTATGCGAGCACATTTGTACACAACCGCACGCACGCACACGGCTCCCCGTGAGCCTCCGTAAGTGACCTGTCGGCGAGCCTTCAACACGTCACGTGGATGGAGGTTGTCTGTGTATGCATGCGAGTGGATGTGGTACAAGTGCACCAAAAAAGACAGCACACTGGTACACTTTCATTTTTATTTAGCGAATGTTTTTACACGTGACTGTCACAGAGCAGCAGATAAGGAAGGAAAATACGTAGTTTAATACATTGTGTGAGTATTTAATTACTTATTTTTCTTCCATATCTGGTGCTCTGTGTGACAGTCATGTGTAAAAGCATTCTCTAAATAAAAATGAAAGTGTATCAACGCCTGTACTAACTCGTGTATGCGTGGCGCTCACCGTAGCTTGGCCTGCTGCAGGTGGAAGTTGTCTTCCTGCTGCTCCCACTGCTTGAAGTGCTCGGCCTCCTTGTCTCGCTGCATCATCTCAAGCTCCTGGTCACGCAGCGCCTGCTCCCGCTCGCGCTCCAGCCTCAGCTGCTTCACCTGCAGCAGCGGCCCCGGGGAATAACAGCATCGTCGCCGTCGTCATCATCATCGGCCTTGATCAATTCACCGCTAAATGCCTCTCAAAACCGTCGCTATCTATCACGGTGCTGCGACGCAACAATACACTTAGCTCCTGCACGCCAGCTCATTTTGCCACCATGGGTGTACATACCAATTCATCAATAGAAATATATTCGTGTGAAATTGCGTGGAAATCTATCCATATTGTATGCAGAATATATGCAAATACTATGCCATTGTTACACTGAAGCTCATGACATGAAGGAACAAATGTGCGAACCACAAATGACAGTAAAATCAGGCAGATAATCGATTTTTAAATCAAATCATGAGACTTTATAATCGCAGGGAAGTGAAGACAGATTGGTACAAGTCTCGAGCCGAGGCCAGAGGTGGGGAACCTGTTCCCGAGGGCCGAATACGACTGTCAAACTCCTTTAGCAGCCACACAAGCACGCACCTCATTCACTTCTGTCACTGTAAGAGGCCCTTGCAGTGACAGAAGTGATTGAGCACACTCATATTATTATTACAGTGTTTCCAGGCTTGAAAATATTGCCCTCCAAAACCCGATTAGTGCAACTAAGGTGCTTGTCCACAGATAAATATCGTTTGTGGGCCATTTCCAAGGTGTAGGCCTCGTGTTCACCCAGACCACATTAGACGCTGTCGCCTCGACAGACCTGGTTTCACCTGAAGACGGCTGCTTGCGTTGTGGCCGAAACGTCGTGAGAATTATTTTATTATGTTTTATTATTTTTATTATTTTATTACTCCCCTTCTACGTGACTTTACCGAAAAAAACCAAGAAGAAGAAAATTAAATGAAGTTGCTGAATGTGCAAACCCGTGGGCCCTTGGCTCCAGAGGGTCTGTTTGTGCATCTGGGCTGTGTCTTTGTTAGGTGAAGGAGGAGTTCCCACCTTCTGTAGCTCAATGCGGTTTTCCTTCTGGATACCCTTGTTGCGTTCTTTCTTATCCTTGTCGCTCAGGTGAGAGATGCCTTTTGTCTCCAGCGCCTGGATCATGGGACAAGAGTTGGACACGCATGACCCACACAGACGACACTCGCGTGCATTTGCATATACATACACATCTATACACACCGATACATAATAGAGACATATATTCCCATACAGTCTTAAGGAGGAGCACATCTATATATATACAAACCCAAATATCCCATGCATAGCCTTAACAGATTTTTGGGGCAAGCCCAAGCACCTATGAAGGGTGGCAACGGCACATGAGGGGGTGGGTGGCCATACACACATGCATCCACACTCATCCACCTTGTGCCAGATGAAGGTGCCTAGGAGATTGTTGTCTCCGAAGGGGTTGTCTGCGTTGGTGTAGCCCATGTACTCCTCGCCCCAGCCCATCTTCTCACGCCGCTTGCGCTCTTTGGCCTCCTTCTTGGAGAGACGGCGAGCTCGCTTCTCCTCGGGGGTCTCCAGCGCCTTCACCAGCTCCCTCTGGCGCCTGGAAACAACGGGCAGGGGGTTGAGACATGGAGATGTGGGGTACATGGACAAGTGCAGCGGGATAAGACAAAGCGTCAAGAGTTGATAGAATTATGAAATCTCGAAAGACAGGGAGTGGTCATTCATTTACAGAACTGCTGTAAAAGTAATTCGCGCAGGTATTTTATGCATTCAAACCGATGTAGTGATTCATACAGTTCATCATAGATGTGTGTAATAATTATACAGTTTCGAAGTAATTCCTTGTTTTGATTTATCATAAGAGTTCTGCTACTGTCCATCATGTAACCTGCCAGTTCATCATAATCACGCTGTGAGAAGTGAGCAGTGGTCATCCCGTGGCAACCCTGGTCCCCAAACACGGAATGTGGCTCAGGTTCTGTCAATGGAGATGATCGCCACCCATTTGCCCGTTTGGGTAGAATTTTTTCGTGAACGGAGGGGGTGGTGGTTTTCTCCAACGACAGATCTGCACCGGTGGTGGAATTCCTTATTTCATTGGCTGAGGCCCATATAACCAACCTCCTTCCCAAAATCCTCCTCCACCTCCCCTATCCACTGCTTCCATAGTCCCTTCTCTCATCTACCTTCATTCCCCTCTCACCCTCCACCCCTTCCCTTCACTACATCCTCCACCAATATTCCTCCAGATTCCTTCTATGCCCTCCAATCCTTTCCACTCCCCCCCCCGACTCCAATTCCCTTCCACATTTCATCCCTCTTAAACAGTAATCCCATTCCTCTCTCCACCTCGATCTCCGATGTTCCTCCCTCTTGCTCCTATTCCTCTCCACTCTTTATCTCATCCACCTCGCCCATACCTCCCTCTCGTTTCCACCAACTCTCACCTTCGCTCCTCGCGTTGCCGCTTCTTATCCTCTCCACGCAGCCGCACTCTCTCGATCTCCGAGCTCCTCGATCTTGACCTCGACCCGGAGCGGCCACGGACGCTGCCGCCAGACTCCGACCCCGAGTCGTAGTTGCGGGAGTCATTCGATGACACGGAGTCACTGCTGCCATCCCGATCTCCCTTACTCCTCCTGCTCCCCGGGTCCCCCGATGTCTCCCGCTGTCCCCCTGCCGCACCGCGCAACGGGGACCCCGGCCCACTCCAACCCGGGGGCCTCGTGCCCCAGCGCTCCCAGGTGCGCTCGCCCTCGCGTACCTGGGGCCCCCAGCGAGACACACGAGTACCGTGGTCTCCCCCTGAACGCTGCCCTCTTGCTCCAGGAGACTCTGAACGTTGTCCCCTGCATCTGGGAGACAGTGAGCGCTGCCCTCTGTGTCTGGGAGATTCCAACCACTGACCCCTGTGCTGGGGAGACTCCGAGCGCCTTCTCCCTCTGGGAGACGCTGAGAGCTGCCCCTTCTCCCGAGATCCCAGCCGCTGCCCTCGCTGCCCATTGTGTCGACCGGTCAACTCCAGCCGCTGACCCTTCTCGCTAGGAGACCCAGACTGCTGCCTTCTGCGTCTAAGAGGAGACACCGAGG
>CM025608.2:12222159-12248644 GCA_014621495.2 Entosphenus tridentatus | reverse complement strand
AGGGGGGGGGGTCAAAAATCGTCCAAAATCGCGTGACGTCATTTATGGACGGCCCCTTAGCCCCTATTCGTGTACAGGGGAATTGAGTTTTCAGGTCCATGCGGCGTACAGCCGTTTCAATACGGACAGCAACAACAAAATCAAGCAGCCAAACACAACAATCATACTTCTGGAGAGTTGCAATTTCGCCCCCCCCCCGGCACATTTGATCGGGGATTGAGACGCTCTCGGTAGAGGGATGGTGCTCATCGTCTTTGAAATCGATTGGCCGACACCAGCAACAGATTTACATTTTGTATTTAAAGCTTTCGTGACTGCAGGGATTCTTATTCTTGGTTCTTTTGGTAAAGTCACGTAGAAGGGAAATAATAAAATAATAAAAATATAAAACAATAAAAAAGTATATTATTTTTATAGTATTTTATTTTATTATTAATATTATTTTATTATTTCCCTTCTACGTGACTTTACCGAAAGAACCAATAATATAGCAACAGCTTTCTTTAGAGCCGCCTCGTCTCACCAGCAGTGTCAGACCAGAGAACGACAAAAGGCGACCAGCACAACGACAATGCCACTTTCAAGGGTAGTGATAACTCGGGGTGAGCAGCTACAGAATGACCGTCTTGCCAGTGTCAAAGCCAATATCATCAGAGCATCTTTGTCTGCATGTTCACCACAAGTACCGTGTGTGGTTAATGCGAACTTGATTTCTTGCAAAAGGTTTCTATTTGGTCTTTGAACATCTTAACACATCCTGTTTTATTGGCCGAAAGGGTAAACACCCGATTAAGATTACTCTTTGGTTCTTTCGGTAAAGTCACGTAGGTAGACAAAATAATCGATCACGACGTTTCGATCGCAAGCGATCGTCTTCAGGTGAGAGAGGAAGCCGGCTGCGAGACACGGGGGGGGGGGGGGCAGAGAACGAGCGGAAGAGAGAGAATTGCACCGATCGCAACACAAGTGATCGTGAGAGACACACATACACAGAGACACAGACACACAGAAAGACACAGACACACAGAGAGACACAGACACACACACAGAGATACCCACACACAGAGATATATACACACACAGAGACATACAGTCACACACACACAAGAGACATTCACACAGAGAGACACACACACATGGGTATATGGAGGATTCAACCTTTGTCTTCTATTTTCATACGCACATAGTTGTATTGCTGTGTGAAAGTTGACAATTTGTATTATGTTCCTCACTGGTGTTATAGGTATAATTGTTCTGCTGTTGATGTATTTCAATAAAATCAGATGCTCAATAAATGGTCTACAGGTTGTAAAGGTCTCATGTTCAGCAATTCAACTTAAAGACAATTTTCACAACTTGTTGGTGCTGGTGAGAAGTCTAAGACCCAACTGGTTTATCTTAAGTTTGGAGATGAACTGGCACAAGCTGTTACAGGCCGCTGGCAAAATAGTCTGGATAAGCAAGTCTGAATTTAGGGATGGCATCTTTTGCTTCTGTAGTGCCCCAAAAACACACATTTAATGTGTGTGCATTAGCCTGCATATATGTGCATCTGGTAAAACAGGTCGGCTACGATTGCTGGAGACCGTTTTTCCGGGTCAGGGTTAGTGACAGAAAAATCAGAGTATGCTGAGCTTGAGTGGTGATTAATCACAATATGATGTCATGATAATCACGCATGCATACAGCGACTATTTTGTATAATATACAATGTATCACACTGCACGTTGTGACACAACCGACCAAAAACCACATTATGTATGGAGACTGCTATTTGTAGCACGTCTTAATCATCATCGGGGCAGATGAGTCATTTGTTTATTTCCACACGCTTGCAAATATTTTACGAAACCTCTCGGCGTCATTCGGGATATACCATCGTAAGGTGGCGGACAACAGAGCATTGAGCTGGCACTGCCGAGATCCCGGATTTGAAATCCAAGCTGCCACCACCTGTGATTATGAGACGCGGTTCTCAAACAATGCATCGCAATCAATTAGATTCTGCAATTAATGGTGATAAATTTCAGGTCTGAGTAATTCAAATATTGATTTGACTGTCATGCAATAAACATTACTCTCGCATGCAGAGCGGGTGGGAAAGTGTGTGGATCAGAGGTCATTGTAAGGGATATCAGCAGTGCTCTGTGATGCTATTGGAAGATGACGTACATGGACATTTTCATCTGCCATCTGTATGCTTTTTTGTGAGGCATTACAATTCATTATGAACAAAGACGTAAACCCTTAATTTTAAGGTAAATTAATCGTTAAAAAAATGATTTGATCAATTCACATATTGCTACACACAAGCACTATTTGATTACATAAAAGTAAACATTTGCCCACAGTCATCAATTATTTTAAATGGGGTTATAACATAAATGGAAGCCCATCATCTCTCCCTGGAGTCATAAAATTAGAAACAATCACCGCTTTGTAGTAAATCACCAGTGGGTATCACTACGGAGACACTGGGTCACCCCCACAATCGGAGTGAGCAATGTCCACCATGACAGAGGTCTTCAACAAAGACGCCCACCTTCCTATTGTTAAGTTGTGCAGAGAGGCGCTGACACTTTGTATTTGCCAAAAAAATCCTTTATTCAACCATTAATAACGACATCAGCTTCTCCAGCAGAAGACCAGGTCTCCGATGCCAAAGTGAAGTTGTGAAAATCTCCACACAAAGGTTCAGGTTAAATAACGAATACAGGGCCGAGTCCCTGAGCCTCTCAAAGATGTGATCCACAACACAAATAGCTCTTCTCTTGTAACTACACAAAGCCACGCATGTCCACCACACGAGTTGCAAGTTTCGCTGATAAGAACTTATTACTTTAAAGTGACTTTCAGGATCAACCCAAGCGACGTGAGCACAGCGCAACTGTCGTTGTGTTTAAGATGTCACACGATCGCGTGATGGCAATGGCTCTAAAACATATCGCGTTCATCGTCATTATCAGCCTCCCCCCATGTGGGAATTTTCAAAATCGTGACCATCCACCTGAGCCACACGGTCTGTAGCCAGTATGTAACGAGGAGTTGATTAGAATCGATTGTGACATCTATGATACAAGCAATCAAGTATATTTGTTTAAACTCCAGCACTATTTGATGCTTAACTTCACCAAAATAGTGCACATGAGGATACATTTTTTACAATGTTTGAGAATCTATATACTAACGGTTATGTTGAGGCTGATGATGCCATGAACAAAACGTGGACAATCGAGGCATAAAAACCCACAGATTCATGAATCGAATCGTGAACCTGAATCATGGCAATTAATCAAATTGCTCACGAGATGAATCGTCACGTGTCTCCAACGTCCGCGCGTAACTACAAGAGAAGAGCCATTTGTATTTTGGGTTACATCTTCCTTGAATGGGCTCCTTATGAAAGTCCAGTCAAAAGTATTTGCACATACATATATATTTGCGCATGCATATACAATCAAACTATATATGAACAGGTACACGCATGAGCACACGCATACATACAAACATACAGACATAAAATGTACATAAATACAGGGAACACATACAAAACTAAACAATTTCAAAAGCTTAACTCTTTTTTTTGATATTACCAGGTAAGACTCACTGAGCTTTACAGCTCCTTTTCATAAGCGACCTGGCCACAAAGGATATCTCAACAACAAAATGGCTTATCGCGTGGAAATTGAATCAGCCAAATACTCGAAACGCTTGTTTGTAAATGTGGAGGGAAAAACCTGAGGACCCAGAGAAGAATCCATGCGGCCATGGGGAGAACATGCAAACTCCAAATATACAGCAGGCGTCAGGGTCGGGATCAAACCCATGACCTCCTGTATACCAGGCGAGGTAGTTAACATCTCGCCACCGTGGTGCCTCAAAAACAAAAACTGTGAAGCCCCCATTTTAGTCTCATAGACCACTGGGACAAGAAACTGCTGTTAACGAGCATATCTCAGTAAACATGAAATGTTGGTCCAATGTTGGCACGTGGTTGAAACCCATGGATCAATGTTGGCCCAAAGGTCCACGTTTACTGGAATATTAATACACACACACACACACATATCCTAACATTTACTCATGTACATAAAACACAAAATACAATGAATATATCCGTGAACACATGGACAGGCATATACGTAAACATTACAAAGGGAATTATTTCCTGTACAGCAGCGGTATACACTGTTGCAGCAAGAGTTGTCAGCGAGTACACGCACAATAAGACTGGCATGGCAAGTTACGGGATGGTGCGGCCAACACCACGTCCATCTACATTTGTTTTCCGAGTGCCGATATTATGGTACCGGCTATAAACTTAAGGCTGAGTCAACCTACATGAACACACTTGCACGTCCACAAAAGCAGATCCAAGCACAAACGCAGACAAGCAAGCACACAAATTCACTTATAAACAGGCACACACTAATATACATAAGAGATGTGCAAAAACTCGTAATCAGAGTCCACTATGCTGATATTTATACATCGTCACCCATGTGCATTTGTGCCATTCATGGAGCAAAGCCACGTGTTGCCATTCATTGCCAGTTATCATACAAAACACTCCTTGATGTGGTGGTGGGTGTCGTTCAAATGTGATCAACCTTTCCGGCACAAAAGGTGGAATTACGGCTACCAAATGCGGATAGCAGCTTTCATGCCGTTTACAGGAATACCTGTGCGTGTGAAAGCAATATCAGCAAGTGGGTTCAGCCATCTGCGGCGAAGCAGTGTCTTCGCGATAGCCCTGCACGATAGCAATGGCGTGAATACCAAATGGACAATATAGTTGGTGATATTATTGTTAAAAAGCCAGAAGTAGTGTCAGAACCGAGAACAGCAGCCATCCAAAGAAATATGGAAATGCCAAACCGGAGTTCTACCATGATGGCATTTTCAGATTGGTTTCACAATGGCACAAGTGCATCAACCGTGCTGGGAAGTGCATGGGGAATGTCAACTTCTTGGCATAAATATGATTTGTCATGTGCGACTCGGATAACTTTATCACCTATCGATGAGATGAAACTGGTCGAGCATTTGCCGCGTAACCAAAAGTCAATGCAAAACATTGGCCCAAAAACAATTGTCACCGATGGAACTCAATGTTATGTTGTGTGTGTGCGGAACTCAAACCTTGTCCATGTCTTTTATTTTAATTTCAATAAAGACACTTTCATAAATATTTTCCTTATGTCCCATATAGACTTTCACAACGACAAATATATTCATGGCACATGATGGTGAGGCATGGCCTGTTTCCCCAGTGCTGATGTTTTCACACCACACCAGGTGCTCAGTTAAGGCAGAATTGACTTTGGCGAGGTTCAAGGCACATTCAGATACCACTCACCGGTATCCACTGGCAAGAATTGAACCTAGGTCACAGCGCAATGTGCAGACCACAGCAGTGCCACTCACTACGCACACTCGCGCACATAAATCCATATACATGCACACACACGAGTCTCATCCATCTCCATACAAACTCTGTATTGATATAAGTCTCACCCCAGGGTGGTGATGACACCCAGTGAAAGCTGAAACACAGTCCTTCACATCAGGCAGCGATGCATGTCTGCATATGTCACTCTGAAGAGTCACTATGGGAATGGTGTCATCAACCTGCACACAATGTAGCAGCGAGTGGCTGACCACAGCATGCTGATGAACTCCAATGAGAACATCATATTATTTTAGTCAGGAAGTAACAGGAGGATGGCCAAGTAGTGTTAACGAACCTTTGTGGTCATAAAGATGACACCCAGAGATGATGGAATGGTACAACCACAGCACAAGGCAGCAGCAGTGAGCGATCATCTTATACACACAATGCACAAGGCAGCAAATGGCCATGTAGTGCTGATGAACCCCAATAAGGGCAGATGCTGTGTCTGTGAATCTGTCTGTTGAAAATGTGTCCCTCTATCTGTGACAGTCTGTGTAACTGCCTGTCTTGTATGTTAGTAGACGATTTGGGAATGGGTGAGTAGGTGGGTCAATGAGCGAGCAGCTGAGAGAACGGTCAAACGACCGAGTGCGGAGTGATGAGTTCAGCGAGTTGTCCAGTACGCGCAAGTGGTTCAACAAGTGGTTCAGCAAGTTAGTAAGTGAGTGGTCGAGTGAGCAGTCAAATTAAGTCACCGAGCAAAATGACCCGTTTGGACAGATCCATTAAATCGAAAATCAACCCTCTTCCTCACCCAAGCAAAAGGGCCCGGTTCACGGCAGACCTCCACCACCGTCATCCCGTCTGCTGCCCTCCACGTTTTCGTCATTGCGAGCCAGCTCCTCCCCCTTGTTCCCGTCGGCCTTGGGCCCGTTTTTCCGGAGGGACGTGATCTGCACCTCCTCCGAGTTGGTGGCGAGGTAGAGTGGCCGGCGGCAGCGCAGCACCTGCAGGAAGGTACTCTGCATCTCGTGGTCGCGCAGGGAGTAGATGATGGGGTTGACGCCCGAGTTGAACTCGGCGAGCAGGAGGAAGAACTTCTCGTAGACGTAGAGGTTGCAGCCCTTCTTGCACACGACGTCGAGCAGCAGCAGGACGAGGGCGGGCGTCCAGCAGATGACGAAGGCTCCTGTTGCGGTGACAAAGACAAATTGGCCTTAACAGACTGCTGGGGCAAGTGCTGTTGGTGAGCACCGATTATAATTGCTCACTCCGAGAATGACGTTGAGATCCTGCTGCTGAACCTGAAGTTTGACACAGATGCAGCCAAACCATTAGAACCCTGCTAAAAAAAAAAAACATCTGCCGATATATAGTGTCATCGAACATTCCACTACTCTACAACTCTCAATGAGTACTGAGATTGCTGTGAAGATGGTGAAGGAGCGCCTGTAATTTGAGCAGTGTGCTCATGGTCAGCTCTGGTTTGGTGGCAGAGGCCTCACTCGAAATCCATTACTGTAGAGTAGAATTTTTCTCTAAACCAGCTGTGCTCTATGTGAGCGACAATAACATTCAGGTATTCTCAGCCACAACTACGCATTCTCTTCTCTCTGCTTTCGAAAGGTGAACCCCCCCCCTTTATCGGAACACATGGGCTGGCAAAAAACCATCCAGGCCGTCCTGCCAATGACCCATCCTAGGTTTCTTCAGACTGTGTGGAGCAGCTCAAAGATCCTTGAGAGATCTGTGCAATTCAAGGTGGGGGGAGGGGGGACATCTGCCACCAGTGTGGGTGGCGCATCTGCCATTTAGCTCAACCAGTTAACCCATAACACCTGGGTGTTCCGTAACCTTCTTTTAGCAAGCCTTCACACCACTTCATGTGGCCTTACCTAGCTGTGGTAAAATCACCGCCAATTACCAAAGCATGGCGATTGTTGTTGTGTGTACTGTATATGTTTGTATCTATGTATATGTAGAGAGAACAGTGGCTTGTGCACTGCACTATGAATCCAGAAACCTGCGTTTGATTATCAGCCATTGTGAGCTAACCTAAGTGATGAGTGATATCTAAACTGGTCCTGGGCCCTCCTTAGCCATCCTGCCCTGACCAGTGAGGTGAGGTCAAACAACCCCCATGGCTACCATGCCATAGTGAGGCATTCATCCGGCAGCGGATCAACCAAGGGCTCTATGTTATTTTATTAACACTGAATAATGTACAGTATATATAGACATATCATTCAAATTTTCATGAGAAAACATTTATGAATGGAAAACGTGTACGTATGTCCATATACTGTACATGCATGCGTGTCTAAGTGTGCATGTGTGCGAGTGAGCGAATGAGTGTGTGTTTGTGCGACTGCGGTCAGATTTTGCTTCGGTACTTAATTCAGAGCAGATGGGTATAAAGACACGACCAACATTGCCGAGTCCCCACACATACTTCCATCCACACGCAGATCGCAGAGTCCATATGCACACACAAAGACAAAGACCTCCTCGCTTTAGGCTCAACTGACTGTTGGGGCAAGTGCTGTTGGGGAGCACCTATGAAGGTTGGCACAGCATACGAGGCGTTTGGTGGCCACCACGACAGCCGGTCGCCGTTGTCTCTCAAGTGGCGATGTTTACAGACTGCACCGGATACACATTTTAGACAGTCGACCAGGACTGGTTCAGATATTTGTCACTGGTGTTGGCCCCGAGCGGGAATTGAACTCGGGTCGCCGGGTTCGTAGTAGTGCAGCACGCTAACCGCTACGCTTCTGATCCCCACACACAAAACACTCCTCCCACACCCTCGCACAAACACACGTGTTTGTGCGAGGGTGTGGGGAGCGGTAGTGTGTTGTTCAGCCTCGCATTGTAATTGACATGAAATGCCAACACGTACAGTCCATTTTGTCAATCCACTGCAGGATTAGGGCCTCCCAACGCCTTGTGGGCCACGAGGGATATTTTACCATACTTCACCACGCTGGTCAATGTGGGTTGGTGAAGGTGGGAGTGGGGAGTGCAGAACAATGGATTTTTCTTCACTGCCCTCTGCTGCCTACAATGCCTACTGCATCGGTATTTTACACATGAAGGTCGCCCATCCAAGCACCGTCCAGTGTCAAGTCTGCTTAGCTTCCAAAGTCTTATGCAATTGGGCACTTTCCGGGTGATTCGGTCAGATGTGTTGTGTTCCCATTATATCTATACCAACAAACTGACAATCCACTAGTTCTGTCTTGGTATACTTCTCCATCGAAATGGCCAATAAAGACGTTACAGTATAGGGGCCAGAGGACATCTCTGGTGCAACTCCAAGGTGAACAGGAAATGGCTGCGATTTATGGGCCATGTAGAGTTTCAAGAAGAAAAGTTCAACATATTTGCATCTTAATTTTGAAGGGGTCTGAAATAGAATATTATAGTTATAACTCGCCCTTTGCCCGTCCAAGGACGACGGGTGTATTGCAGTAAATCTGAAACCAGCAAGCGAAAAGCAGACCGCGACGTGATACTCATTGCATCCGTCCGTGTGCAATTTGTAAGGCCGCGGTGACACAAACCTATTTCATTTAAAGGTTATAATCCCTTGTTCATCATGACGTCCTTTTTACGTCTATATGTCTCAATAGCGTGACGGAGATCGCGTGACGTGAGGGTTCTGCCTTTGTAGTGAGGGTTGTGAGTTGACGCTGAGGAGGGGGGGGAGGAGGAGGCGACTCGCCCACCCATGTGGAGTGACGTCACCCGCTAATTACACTGTGTAACAATTATTTTTGTTCCTGGGTAGTAAGTGTTATTTCCTAATTGCTTATGCCTCAATAGTATACAAAGTGGCTATTATTCCCCACAAACTTTTCTTTTGTGACCAGGACAGTGATATTTTTTAATTTACTTATTTTCAATGAGAAAACGGGCGAATTTGTCTTTTTGTTCACGTAAACTCAGAAAACAACAACATATGAATCACAATTTACATGTATTTACACTAAAGTAATACGGATCTGGATCGAACCCACGACCTCCTGGACACCAAGCAAGCTAGTTAACATCTCGCCACCATGGCCCCCAAACAGTCCGCGTAGGCTAGAGAGGATCTTCTTCTTTGTACCTCTGTGCGTGTGGACAGTGGCTGAAAATGGAGTGCTAGCCTCAGATATTGTGGAGTAATAACTCTGTTAAAACCCAGACACGTTTCAGCCTGGCTCTGACCAGTGCCAAGCCTTCGGACCTTGATCAGCGGTAACCATCTCAGAACGAGTATTTTCATTATCACAGCACATTTAAAACTCACAGCCAATTGTGACTGAGTTAGTGACATGGCGTACGGTTTAAAGATGCTATAGAAGGGCTAGAAAGCCAACGTTTGGGTCAAATATAGTGAAGTCCATGCTGATAACTAGGAAAATAAAGAAGTAAATAAACATGCTTTAGAATGTGGGCCCATAAAACTTTACGGGCCAGACGTTGATCGTCTTACTCAAAGAGCAGGGTCAGCCTCTGGCTCTAAGCATAAAACTAATTGCTGAACAGTATACAACCCTCCAAGCATTAGTGAACCAAGTAAGTTGCCTTCTTTGTAAGTGCGATGCAAAATTCTAAACATGGGCAAAGCCTGCTCCTGGTTACACATATAAATACTTGGGTGCTTGTTACGAGCACTTTCCCGAACAGTCTGTCCAGGCTACTCGAGGGCATTTTGCCTTTGCTAGTGGACCAGAGCGTGCATGCTGTATATGTATATTTGAGGGTACATGCAAGTATTTGTGAGCATATGTTAAACAAAAAAAAATTAACCCGTAAAAACAACGTTTTTCACTATAAATCCTTTATATGCGTGGCGGCTAGAGTCTTCTCGTCCTCTGGCTTAAGATGGCTGCCACCTATGGGTCAGATGATTGCAAGCCAGCATTAAGCAATAGGTAATTAAATATAATATTTTTGTCCTAAAAAGTGTAACATTTTGGAAAAAAATGTTCACGAACATTAATTGTCACACACAACGAGTCTGTGTGGAAAATGTCAGCTCGATTGGATCACGGGAAGTGGGTTAAAAAACGACCGGAAGATTTGCACGGTCGTAAGAAAGCAATTAAGCGCGCAAGTGAACTTAATATAAAGGATTTAAATATGTGCATACGTCTTTGCTCAAGCACGACCTCTCTCCTGAAGCCCTCTGGAAGCTGGCTCGCAGACCTCGACATTGGCATTGAGCTTCTTAACATAGCATATGCAAGCATGTCTATTTGTATGTGTGCATGTAAGCTATGGATGTCTGTGTACATTTGTGTAAAAACAGTATACAGTGTATACATGCGTACACATGCACGCACTTGCACACACATACATGCACGGTTAATATTGATTCTCTAAGCTCACGGTACACACATCGGATCATGTATGACCACCGATGATTTTCAATTCCTACAGGTCATCTGTCCATAAGAGGTTTTTTTGGTTATATCGCATAAATATATAAATGTGTCGTTGAAACCCGCCACCGCCAACTAGTAAGGGTTGTCACGTAAACAAAACATGCCAATTCGTCACTAGTACAGCACACCGGTGTGTTGGAGAGCCAAGCCACAACATTTACAATCTGAGTACGACGTTTCGCCAGTAATTACAACTAGCGTCATCAGGCGACAGCCAGATTTGTGGAGAAGTCCACCTGTTTCGTTCCTTTATAGAGGCGGAGATGTGGTGACCACGCTTCTGCGCTCTTGCCCCACGTGGTGGGGGGGAATTACTGAGGCACAATACATTATGCATCATGCAAGCCCTTTGAGCTTGTCCTTCCTGTTGGTTGTGCCTATAAAAATAGCCGTACCAACGGTAATCTGTAATGAGCACAGAGGTCATCTGTAATGAGCACACATGACCTCTGCAGCCACTAGAGGGCGCTACAATTACCACAATGTAACAACAAAACGAACATTTCACAAAGTCATCACCTTGAATCACAAAAATTCAGCGAACGGCCCCGACATTGAATCGTTATACCTCTCCTACACATTAATTAGAATTAGAATATTCATTTATATTGGAGGAATCCGATAAGCTACAACGCTCTTTTCCACAGATGTCCAGTTGGTACATCTCACAAAGTGAAGCCCACCGAGCGGTTAGCTTATGTTGCAGAAGCGAGCCGGCCACACTTGATAGCTGAACAAAGTGGCCCATGTGGAAATCAACCGCCGCCACCACTCACCGAGGATGATGGAGACCGTCTTCTGCAGGTTCATCGTCGTCTCCTTGTGCTTGCGCGGCAACGAGCTGTGCCGAGACATCCGCAGCGTCTGCTTTCGCACGTACACGTAGATGTGCACGTACAGCCCCACCATCACCACAAACACCACGAGGTTTGACGTCGCCCAGAAGATCAGGTAGCTGTCGCTGTACAGCGGCGCCATGTTCGAGCACGTTTTGATGTTGCAGATGCAGTTCCAGCCGAAGGAGGGCAGGGCGCCCATGAAGACGGAGACCACCCATATCATGACGATCACCACCATCACGCGCCGCTTGCTCATCTTCGTGTGCAGCTGCATGCGGAAGATGGTCACGTGCCTCTCGATGGCGATGGCGAGCAGGTTGGCGACCGACGCCGTTAGGCTGGTGTCGAGCAGCGACTGGCGCAGCATCCAGGTCCGCACGGTGAGGTTGCGCGTGTTGGGCCCCGTGTTCGCGAGCAGGAAAATGTAGGCGATGCCCGCGAACAGGTCGGCCGCCGCCAGGTTCCCAAGCAGGTAGTAGATTGGCACGTGGAAGCGCTTGTTGACGTAGACGGCGGCGATGACGAGCCCGTTGGCGAAGAGGACGAGGGCCGAAACGAAGATGCCCAGCACCAGCGTCACCACCTGATGGCCGCAGCCGATCAGAGAGAGAGGGACGTTATAACGACCGAACGCAATCGGCACTCTGTGAGCGAAGACGGTACATGCAAGCCTTTGCTAAACATTTAAAGCTAAACGACATCGGCGAACGGACCTCAATATAGTGAGATAATTGTTGCTAGATTGGCCTTCCAGAGTCGTCAAAAAGGTAATTCGACGTTTACTAAGTATTGGATATAGTAAACATATCCGGGATCCTTAATACTGACTTGAAATAATTATTCACAATGTCCTCACTTGTCGTTTTGGCAACATTTGGTTGCTAAGGATATCTGAACCAGTCCTAGCCCCTCCTCTCTTCACTATTATACCATGCTGACCAGCCTGGTGAAGTATGGTCAACCAAGCCCATGACCAACATGACATGGGGAGGCCTTCATCCAGCACTGGACTGGCAAAAAGGTTGTACATGTACACAATCACGATCATCCCTCCACGATTAATGAAAAAAATCTACATATTTGGACCACTTTGTGGGAAGTCCATTGGACAGACCCCCCCGCCATGGGGAATGTGAAATTTCCACTGCTAGCCCATGGCGCAAATGGAGGTGAAGAGACCCCCCCCCCAACTCCTCCCAAAGCAGACTCCCCGACTACAACACTGTAAATTTCGATTTAAAGCATTCGTGACTGCAGGGATTCATCTTCTTGGTTCTTTCGGTAAAGTCACGTAGAAGGGAAGTAATAAAATAATAAAAATTATTTTATGTTTTATTTGTATTATGTTATTACTTCCCTTCTATACGACACTGTAATGAACCTGACAATGGTTTCCGTTACATACCACACCAATTTAAACACGTAGACTTTAGCGACCAATATTATTCATGAAAGGTTTGTTTTTAGTTAGATCACGTGACACAAATGCGTTAACCCACCACCACCACCCGACACAGATAATTAATTAGTCAAGTTTGTCACGGAAACAAAATCTGCCAATTAGGAACGTACATTACGTTCCTACGTTACGTTCCTTCTTTTAGCCCCGCCCCCCTCCCTCCCGATACGTCCCATTCATTGGCTACCGCATTCTGATGACCCCCCCCTCTCCTCCCCCCCTCAACTTGCTTTTAAGGGCTTACATCCTGAATCCCTGCCTCACTTGATGCAGCTAATCTGGCTGTGACGGTCCCACCTGATGACGGAGGCTTGTGTTGCCTCCGAAACGTCGTGATTTTTTATTGTTTTATTTTTATTAATTTAATTTTTTACCTACGTGACTTTACCGAAAGAACTAAGAATATGAATCCTTGCAGTCACGAAAGCTTCAAATCTAGAATTCTTGAAACAAGTCTGTGTGCACCTCGAGTGCTGTCCTCTAGCATGCGTGGATTTTCCCTAAGTTTTATTTGCCTGTGCGCAAAACACTCATTAAGGATGGAGAATTGCATTTACGTGCTCAGACTTGCTTTTATTAATCCACTGCTGGATGAGGGCCTCCCCATGCTGTGTGAGTCAAGGGGATTAGCTGACAATATTTCACCACACTAGTCAGTGTAGTTTGGTGAAGTTTGGGAGCAGACGTTGGGAGCATAGTACAGTACAGCAATGGATTTTGCTACATGGTCCTTTGCTGACCACCGTGTTGCCCTGCATCACCTGACAACAGCTGTCATGCATGCTAGTCCCTGGGGATGGGCAAAAACACATCGTTTTCTAGGTAGCATGCGAGGTTTTGGGTCCGACAGATTATTCTAGTACTGCCGCTGGTGATGATCAATATGATGATGATGTTACTGACAGAGATGGGTACGATTAATTGAGTCATGCCGATTAATCGGGGCTCACCTGAAGGGTGCCCCACTCGTGCGGGAGCTCCTTGTTGCTGTTGTTGTAGAAGAATTCGATGGAACCATTGTAGTGGCACATGTTTGACATCTTGCTTGCACACTCGCCCACTCACCAATCCGCTCACTCACACACGCGCCCACTCACACACTAACCCACCTACTCTCCACTCGTTCACTCGTTCACCTATTCTCCCTCGAGTCCACTCTTCCACTCGCCCACTCATCTACTTGCTCGCCATTTGCCCAACCTACTTGTCGACTTCCCCGATAACCTACCCACCTACCCAATTCTAAACTAGTGTGCCTACTCTTGTACCCGCTTTCTCACCCAGCCAGTTGTTCACTCACTCACCCTCCCACCCACTAGTTCATGCACCAAACCACTAGCCCACTCACACACGCTATCAGTCAGTAACTCGAACAGTTGCCCAGTCACCCACTCACTTGTACAATGTAGAACCTGCTCACGCCAGACACATGGGCAACATCACATATTTACAAAATTATTTTATATTTTACTTTTTACTCCGAATTAAATTCTAAATGCGCCACCAGCATTACAAATTGTCAAGAAACACAGCCGTGTTTGAGATCTCGCATAGTAAGAAGCATAACATTATATCATATCAGAGCATGACCTGGTCCTCTGTTTCCATTACTATTCAACAGTGGCCAAATTCCAGCTTGCAGAATGTAAAATATCAGTTTGACTCTTATGCGCTGAACATTAATTTGGGCAAGCAGGGGGGCAGGTGATAAAGTGCTGCCTGCCACTGTACAAAGGGATCTCAGAAGAAGCTCTGTGATATTCACTTATGTCGGCCTTTCTCTAATGTGAAGGCTTACGCTGCCATGTGATAGCACAATTGAGTTCCAATTGGAGGAAAATTACAACAAAAACATCCCATCTTTTGACCACATGGTTTTAAGAAACAATCCATGCATCTATCAGCGTCATTTCCATCTGGTACAGATATAATGGGAGTCAATGGATGTCAGCGCACTCTGCTATGCATGCCGATGACCTGGTGATTAGGAGACAGGAGAGACCATACCGCTGAACCTGGATAGTCACAATGAGCTAAACTTACCGACAGCACCACCTAAACAAAAGATTTGCCCAGATATTGTTTATGACAAGCTCTGGTTTGGCAGCAGATGTCTTGCTCCGAATCAGTAGAGCTCCATTATCTTTTTTATTGGCTGCGTAATACTGTCACTGTCACTCCACATGAAGCTCCAAGTGTCTTTAGCCACGAAAATATCCCCTCGGTTCGCAAAATACGGACTCCCTCTTACAAGAACACCTGGCTTGAAGCATTCAGGCTGGTCTGCCAACAACCCACCCTGGGTCTACCCAGGCTATATCAGAAGAAAAACTAAAATATACCTGAAAGATTTAGACACATTTCCAACAGTGGGCTCCTTGCCAAGGCAAAAAATGTGTTGGTTTGGTCATGTAGCCCACATGCCCAGCCACTGCATGCCCACACAGATTATGTTTGGCCAAATGGAGGTGGTTAAATGGGTGTGCGTCACAGGCTAGAGAATAGGGAAGGGCCGAATTGTCGAATTGGAGAGGAGTTGTCTTGTACCAGCAGTGTCAAGATGGGCCTCTATGGAGGAGACTCATGATAGATGCTTGGGCAGGGGAAGAAAGAGCAACCCTCACAAGAACAAGCAGAGCGCCAGGAAAATAAAATATAGCAAGTTGGCACAGCGGGGATTACAGATGGCACATCTGCCCAGTCTTCTTAATAATTTAACAGGAACACACGAGTATGTCCTATGATCTCCTACCATTGGTCCTCTGGCACTTTGTGCGACTTCAAATCATATCTAGACTGGCACAAATACAGTGGCGATTTCACTACCAGTTAGTAGTAAATGTCGGATGTTGCTGTGTTGTCGTCATGTGTTTTGTGTCTGCCTCGATGTATTCGTTGGGAGAAGGGCAGTGTGGTGGTTAACGTATTGCGCCACGAAGCCAGTTACCCAAGTTTCATTCCCGCCCACTCCCAACATCAGTGATGCATATCTAAACTGGTCCTCGGCTCCTCTAGGTAACCTCAGCCTAAAGTGAGTACCTCGTGTGGTGTATACACATCGGCAATCAGAGAGACAAATATGCAGAGTGTGGTGCTTACCACACCGCCCCCTCGTGTGCCGTGCCGGCCTTCATTAGGTGCTCGCAAACAGCACCTGCCCCAACAGCCTGTGCAGGCTCTGAGTATTTTTGCTTGAAAATACTTGCATGTATACATCTTGATGTGTGTATGTACGTGCACGTGTCTGTGTGTATATGTTGGGGGTAAAGTAGTGGAGCAGCGGTTCGCTCACTGCGCTCTGAAACCCGGTGACCAGAGTTCGATTCTCGGCTTTGGCTAACATCAGCGATTCTGGGCACACTCTTCCCTAAACCACACTGACCAGCGTGGTGAAGTATGGTTAAACAACCCCCATGAGTGAAACAATGGGGGGACCTTCACGCAGGAGTGAATTTTTAGGTCTGTAAAACATGTTTTTATGATTTATATGGATGTGTGTATATGCGTGTGTGTGTAAGAGGGCAGAGTGGGGCGGAGGGAATTCAGGAATGCGGTCGGACAAGACAAGGCAACACACCTGAAGCACACCTGAAAAACACACGTCGAACACAATTCTAACACACATACAAATAAAATACAAAGATCCCCCATATAGCCTTAGTAGACTGTTGAGGCAAGTGCTGCTAGCAAGCACCTATGAAGGCCGGCACAACACACGAGAGGTGGGTGGCCAACACTACGTGCGGCCACCTTCGTCTCCCTACTAGCGATGTTGACTCACAGCACCATGGACTCATTTGAGGCAGAAGTCGACCGAGGGAGGCGCAGGATAGATTCAGATAAATCGTCACCGGTGTTGGCCGTGAGCCAACACCAGTGACGATTACCCATCACACCCAGACACACACAAGCACGCATACCAAAACACTCAAATGCACAGTACAGACGCATAACCAAACCCACGACTGGCACATAAATGTACCCCCCTTAACGCATACAAACACCCACCATTAACCCACAGACACACTAACACAGATCTCGCAAAGAGCGAACACAAACACACTAACCGTCCACACACACTCACCACAAACTCGTATGCACCTGGTGCACAACTAACACAAACCCACCTAAAATATACTTAACACACCCAGACAACACACACGCAGCATACAATGATATGCTGTCTACATGCACACACAACACACGCATATAATCAAACCTGCAAAGCTAAAGCATAGAGGCAAACAGACAGAGGTCCTCCTATACCCTGATGTACACGGGGAAAACGGACGTTAAGGGAGCACCTATCAGAATCAGAATATGTATTTATACTGGAGGAATCCAATGAGGTATAAAGCTATTTTTCACAAATGTTCAGAAGGGGCGGTTAAGAACGTTACAACAACAAACAGTACAACACATGATAGGAGTACAAAGGACAAGCAAGGTAAACAAATCACCCAAACGCATACAAATACAAATAAACCATCCCCATCCTACTAGGCAAACCCCAGAGGCATTCACTTATTTTTCCAAATCGACCTGGCCACAAATGATAGCTCAACAAAGTAGCTTGTCATTTGGACATTAATAAGCACCAAAATAAGCTAAACAGTGTAAACGCATATTTCTGAATGGAGAGGAAAAAATCGGAGGACCCGGAGAAAAAAATGCACACGACCACAGGGAGAATATGCAAACACCAAATATACAGCAGCAGGCGTCTGGGTCGGGATCGAACCCCCGGCCTCCTGCATAGCGGATGAGGAAGATAACATCACACCACCGTGGCGCCCCCTAAATATTCTTGGTTCTTTCGGTAAAGTCACGTAGATAGAAAAAAAGAACCAAGAATATGAATTCCTGTAGTCACGAAAGTTAAGTAAAAAAAGATATAAGTTCCACTTGCATCATCAATTCCCAAGCTTCGGAAAGGCAGTAAAACAACAGCAAAAACAGTCCCAGACCACATCAAAACAACACACAGTCCCTTAATAAAAATTGCATGTTCAATTTGAATTCTCAATACATTTGTTAAGGGTTCAAATGCCATTGGCAAATGTGACACTAATCTTCTGCTTCCGAATATTGTGAAGTGAGGAAACAAGCTTGTTCCAAAACGTTGGTGCTGCAATGCCAAAGCGTTTGTCAACTCTTCCAATTCGTGTTCTTTGGATAGTTAAAAGGTCGGCACTGCATACCATCTGGTTGGGGGTGGTGTGGCCATCACCACAGCCGGCAAAATTTCACTCCCATTTGGAGATGTTGCCATACCACCACCCACCACCCACCACCCACCACCCACCACCCACCACCCACCACACCGAGTACTAATTTAAGGCAGAATAAACCGAATTAAAGGCTTTGGACCAGATATGAAGCTACGTGGAAATGACGTTAGCCATGGCCCCTGAATTACACCTAGGTTACAGAGTTTGAAGCACAGTGCAACAATAAATGCACAATCACTCCCACATACATACAGAACTCCCCTTCATCCACAGCCCTATTACCCGCGACTCCCATTATCCTCGGACGCTGTTAAAACCTGCTTAAAACTCCTTTTGCCCGCAAACCATTTTCTTCCTTTTATCCGTGATATTTTACCCCGCAGATAAGAGTGAAATTGCAAGTAACAGGACCGGCGATATTGGTCCCTCATATCAATATGGATAAGAAATAGTTCTATATAAAGACAATAGACAAATATACCATGCACAGGTTATCCCTCTATTTACGAACGTTCAGTTTAACAAACATTTCGTGTTCTTGGTTCTTTCGGTAAAGTCACGTAGAAGGGAAGTAATAAAATAATAAAAATAAAACATAATAAAATAATTCTCACGACGTTTCGGCCACAACGCAAGTAGCCGTCCTCAGGTGAAAACCAGGTCTGTCGAGGCGACAGCGTCTGAATAAAAAAGCACACGTGCTTGGAGCATGTATATAAGCTGGGTTGGAAGGGAGGAAGAAAGGGGGGGGCCTTAACAAAAGAATATGGATATCAAGAGGAATTTAGCATATTTATGGGAAATGCAGGTATGTGATTAGTACTGCATATGCCCGTGCATTATGCAGGACTGGCAGCATCAAAGGGAGGGGATATGGGAAATGCAGGTATGTGATTAGTGCTACTTTGCCCGTGCATGATGCAGGATTAGCAGCATCACAGGGAGGGGATAGGGGTAGCATTAATAAAGGGAAGAAGTGTTAATAGTATGTAGCTGCAGTAACTAAAACCACCACGTAAACAACTAAAGTATAAATTACATAGTATCATCATTATACAAAATATACTCTACAATAAGCTGAGTTACTAACAGTAAGTAATACATTACAATTCTACGTCGTAAAAAATATATAATATGCTTCCATCTAAACTTTATTCTCTTACATCGCACGAGTCTACACCGTACTATATACTGCCATAGACACACCCAAACATTAAATTATATACTGTATTGCTATAAACCACCCTATACCTTATCCATTGTAATATTACACTATGTATTATTATACCCACCCTAATGTATATCACACTGCTGTATATTCACTATACAATTACGATACTATATATTACTTTGTACATTGTATTAAGCATATACATTTTAAAAACTATTTGTTATTATACAGTGTGAAAGATACTAAGAGGAAGCAACAAAATATGTCAATGCAGCGGAGCAAAGAACGAGAGGTGGGTGCTTTTTATTGGACGCGTGTGCGGTGATGGCTCAGCCATCGATGGAGGGTAGAATTCGAACCGCGTTGTGTGATCGGCATCGCGCTCGCTGAAGGTGTTGATGCCTTCAGGGAAGTCGTGGACCGTATACGCAACTGCGCACAATTCTGAGAGTCACTTATAACCGCTTTGCTGTTACTTATTGTCCTATTATCTCATAGAGTCCCTGGCACATAATAATATGCTACAGAGTAACAGCGGCGGTCGAAAAATGCCGATTTATTACTAATAAACCCCAATGATCCGATCGAAATTAAGGATTTCGATCAGATCATTGGGGGGGCACGTGCCATCCCCCCTCCCCACTCCGCCAGTGACCCCTGCCCCCACGCAAGTTATGCTTACTGCCTCCACATCACCTTTCCATTCAATATTTTTTTTCAATACATTATTCAATAGTTTTTAATATTTACGTTATTTATTATCATTTTGGATTGTGAAAAGTGACATAGGTGAATATTTTTCGATTAGGAGTACAGTTGGAACGATTGTCCGAAATTCATCCCAATTTCTGTTTTTGTTATTTTTTTTATTCATAAGAAAAGCCATTCCGATTTACGACATTTAGTTTTACACGTGTTTTTTAAAAAACGCATCCTTTTCGTAAATCGAGGGATACCTATACTGTTAATGACTTTCACAGCCTTTTGGGGCGAGTTCTGTGAGCGAACAGACGGTGTGATCAGAAAACACTCCTAGACACTTTTGTCTCCCCAGTGCTCATATTTACACATCGCAACTGCGACTCATTTAAGGCTCATCTCGGGCAATTCAGGACCATTTCAAATATTCATACAAAGACAAAGATCCCCCCCCCGCCCCCCATAGCCTTAACAGACTTGTGGAGCGAGTGCTGTGAGCGAGGGCCTATGAAGACCACCAAGAACACACGATGGGGAGGGCGGTGCGTGGGCAGCACCATGTCCCACCGCCTTTGTCTCCCTAAGTGGCGATGGTTTACGCACCGCAACAGGTACTCGTATGAGGTTGAGTCAACCCAGAGGCAGCCCCTGACCGGTTCAGATTATAATCGATAATCGCCACGAGTGTTGGTCGTGAGCGGGTCGTCGGGTTTGTAGAACAGTGCGCTGTCAATCGCAGACATTCACACAATGGTGCAGCCCATGCACTGGTACCGCCCACCCCGCAGGGCACCACATCCACTAAACAACCCCCACTGCGCGGTGTGCTGCTCATTGCACAAGGGGGGGCAACTCCATACATGTCACGTGTATGCGCAGTGCAACCACAAACGCCGAACCTCAGCTATAATCGCAACACTAACTCCACAAGACTAGCCCTACCCTGAGCACACACCCTGCGCAAACACCAACTCCCCTCTGAACCATAATCTTATCTTGAGCCAGGCTATTAGATTATTTAAGTGATCACTTGCTCTACCATTGTTTGGGCTTAATTGCTCGACAAATCAGATAGTGCGAAAAAAGATAAGAAAAAGTTTCACCCGATCTCTCAAGCTTTGCCTTTGGAACGGGAGGGGACGAGCAGGACTTGGCGAGGTCATTGACAATTGCCGTGCCTAACTGGGCATGGTTTGTAGGGGGCTCGAACAATCGACCACACAACAACGTGATTAGATTAGTAATCTCCAGTTGATCAATCGACTTATGCGACCAATTGTCGCGGCAGTAACCCAAACAACACCAACGCGACTTAAACCCGAGCTACAATTACTATTCTAACCCCGGCTGTTACATTCTCACACGAGTATGGGTCCTAACCCTACCTCCGATCGCCAATCTTAACTCCCCAAACACAAATTCTGACCCCACCATCAACACGGCGCATAACCCATTAATATTCCTCACTCACAACTCTAACCCTTCCACTAACCCTAGCACCAGTCATAGTTCCGATCTTCGCCCGAACACAAATTATAGCCCTGTCGACATCTAACAACCAAACCTTATTACCTTAACTCTAACTAAAACACTATCCCCAACATCGTTGACAGTACTAGTCCTAACTAGCATAAAATCCTAGTGCCATCACTAGCATGGCAGCGTGCCCATGATAGGGCCACCTGACGGCATCTCATGGAGACTGCTATTCTCCAGCCAGGGGGCAAGTGACCGATGTGACGAGTCCTAATGCTGGCTGAACACTAACCACAGCACTTGGAATCAGAATCTTTATTTATCCTAGATAAATTGGATGAGCTACGAAGCACCGTCACAAATGTCCAGATGTTTTAAAACTCAGCCTTTACTGGAACTCTAAAGTGAACCACAACCCTGTCTTCAAAATCCTACACTGTACTAGTCTCAAGTCCTATATCCAATGTCACCATTAACCCTAACTCTTGCTAGCCCTAATATTCACCATAATAATAATAATAATTGTAACCTAACTAATTATACCCTGGGCCATGGCAGTGTTAAGTCCAGATAACATCTAATCACCTCCTCCGTGCAGGGGCTACGTCTCTGTTGGGATCGTAACCCACCACGTACCGTTAAACCAATCTCATTTCCTCTCCACGGCACCAGTAACAACATAACTCTTGACATCTGACCGCTTAATCTGAGCCACCGGAGTTAACCGGCCCAGCCCCACGTAACCACAGTGCAGACTGTGCCAAAACACACGCTTCTGTACAAGTAGAGTTTCGGTTTGTCAGGCGTACGTCTCATCTTTGAGGTCATTGCAAAGGACACTCAGCATAATAGTTCACTCATAACCTGTCTCTAGGCCCACTCAGAACCAAGTTTCCCCGTCTCTTGGTCCACTCAGTATGTGCCAGGTTTCCACGTCTCTCAGTCCAAGCTCCAGGTTTCCTTTTGTCAGTCGACTTCCGTGTCAGTTAATGGTGTTATTGACCACACTTTGCCACACTAAATAAATTAGCAGAAAATATATCTCTCCATATAGCAAATAAAAGTACTTACACTTCCCGTAGAACAAAATGCCTCGTGGCAAGCATAGCTTCAGAGCAGCATTGGTTCAACACAAGCAAACTCTGGACCGGTTATGACAGTATCTCATCAGCAGCCAGGCTTGCTTAACAAATGCTGGTGAACGACCAGATATTACTGTATAGACAAGGCCCGCCTCTTTATGATATGGAACCAAGACGTATATAGAATCTAACTTAAATAAGAGAACTGCAAGCGAGAGAATGCACGCGTCTTGAAATGGGGTTTAAGCACTCCCGTTGTCTCCGAATTGTGAACAACAATGGGCAAGGCATTCCACAGACAGGAGGAGCAGAACAGAAGGGACGGCCACCAATTGTGCGGAGGAGCCACATCCGGTAAAATGCGCAGGGCTCATGCCATAAAAAACTAAGCTTTTGGGATGGCGACTCATATGGGTTTAGTACATCAGGGAGATCAGAATCAGAATATGTATTTTTACTGGAAGAATCCGATGAGCTATAACGCTGTTTTCCACAGATGTCCAATAAGGGCGGGTTAAAATGTCCAATAGGGGCACGTCAGATAACTTGGTCGTCCACATTTGAGAGCCTTATATGTCAGGAGGAGAATTTTACACTCCACTCTGAACTTTACAGGAAGCCAATGAAGAGGGGCAAAGACCAGACTATTATGTTCACAAGCTGGAACTCTTGAAAATATTCTGGCGGCCAAGTTCTGAACATTTTGCAGTTTATCCACGACTTGGGCAAAGGCACCAAACAGAACGGCATTGCAATAATTGTTGTTGGACAGCTGTGAAAGAGAGCTTTATAGCGCATCCGATTCCACCAGTAAAAATGCATATTCTTACTCGTTGGTTATTTCGAACATATTCACGTCATTACTATTAATTCAGCTGTTAACACAGCCTACCCTGTCATAATGTGAAAAAGTTAATCACTTCTGCAGTTGGCACGATATTCCAACAACGTACACTGGTAGCAATGGCATCTGGAGGTATTCTGAGAAAAAAAAACACACATCGGTGATCATTACACAACAGTTTCCATAGGTTCTGCAAAAAATATATAAACTGTCAAATCATAAATAATCCTCACCAAATCCTTCAAAAAATGTCATTGAAATTTATTCACTGCTGACATTGATAACACAAATTGAGCATAGGTCTTGGTGTCTGCATGGTAATCTTAATTAATAACCATTTGCCCCCTAAAAATATAACGGACAGAAATACACCATCAGTTACGACACAGGTGATTGTATCAGGCAAGGGAACTTAGCTTGCTGAAAAAAAATGTGTGAAGACCACCAAGATTTAATATAGCTTAGAAATCTTTAAAGATTTCCAAACATATGTAAATGCCCAATCAAATTACTTGAGAAAGGAAACCGACTGTCAAAATAGCACCCATAAAAGTATTGGCTGGTGCTCCCATTTATTAAAAAGGAACGCACTTTTATTTCAGTCAGTCTTGCGGTTCACGGCAATGATGCAGTGGGTGAGAAGAACAGCTCATGGGCGTTCAGTTGATAGCATCTTGAAGTGGGGAATTCCGCCATTGCCTGCAGAGGTCTTGCCTCATCATCCTTTCCTCTGCCCACACGTGAACCTAAGGTGTACGCTATTTAACACGGGGTCGAGATGTTAACTACCTCGCCTGATGTACAGGAGTTGTGGGTTCGATCTCGATCCTGACCCCGACGCCTATATATTTGGAGTTAACATATTCTCCCCGTGGTGGCGTGGATTTATGTCTGGGTCCTCCGGTTTTCCCTCCACATTTAGAAACATGCGTTTAGAGTATTTGGCTGCGGCCATACATTTCCACGTGATAAGCCACTTCACTGAGCTATCATTCGTAGCCAGGATGCTTCTGAAAAGAGCTCAATATGTCGGTAGGTCTTACACATTTCCTTTAAGTTAAAATCTTTCAGTCTTCAGGCAGCGAAGAAATTTTCTTTGAGTAACAATTAAAGCCGGAACAGACCACGAGGGTTGTTGTGTGACCATAATCACGGCTAACCCCATTTCGTTTCCCCAGTGCTGATGTTACACTACACTAGGTACTCATTTAAAGCTGAGTCGACCGAGGCAAGGAACCAGGACAGGTTCTGATGTTGGCCATAGCAGGGAATTCGATCCAAGGTCAGCGTATTTTCAGCACCACCGCCACTGCCCGTGTCATTGCATACACATGCACTCGTATGCAGACAAACATGCAGTCATTCATATAGTAACATGTCAGATATACACGCAGACATATATACTTCATATACACATGCCTATACTGTACTCACAAAACTATATACATGACACACACACAAATAAAACGTCAAAGTGATATCTGTTTCCAGCGGTGGAAAATCTACATTGCTATGGTGGAGTGTGATTCTATATATGAAAACCACCTTCCCACAAATTGGTACACACTTTATACTGGCATACAGTAATGGGCCGAGTCAACTAGGAAATAAAATTGTGACCATTTACCGTAGATTGCAATCAACTCGCTCTATGGTGAGTTACCAGGCCGATTAAGTAAGTGCGTTTTTACTACCGAGTCCATGATTCTTTTTCGGAAGAGTCCTACAACCACGTTTTATTGTCAGAGGGGCGATGATTGCTATGCAAATACTAATTTGCGTCAATTATGGGGGTTAAATGTATCACATTTCGCCAATTTTGACACGGATGCTGCAACAGTGGCCGACACGTGGAGATGCCACTTGCGATAGGTCACATCACCAAAGACAAAGATCCCCCGTGTAGCCTGTAACGGACTGTTGGGGCAAGTGCTGTTAGCGAGTAGCACACGAGGGGGTGGGTGGCCAGCACCGTGCCCGGCCGCCTTTGTCTCCCCAGTGGCGATGTTTTTACACAGCGCACCAGATACTCATTTGAAGCCGAGTCGTAAAACACCAGCTACACATCGTCTCACTCATAACGTAATAAAACACATGTACACAAGCATGTGTATCTAAATTACATATCCTGTACACTGTAGTTAGACAAGCAACACAGAAAAACTAACACATACAATACAAAGACTCAGACACATAACACACACACATACAAACACACACAGTACTAGCATAGACAAACATATACGGAACTCGCATAAACTTTTGGTCTAAACATGAACAAAAGTACAAATACAGGCACGGTGCACATAAGGAAGCTGGTTACATAATAAGAGATTTACAATTTTACGCTACCATCGCATAAATTCACCATCACAGACTGCGTCTCACACACACACACCAACTCACATCACAAACATACCCCCCCCATGACACCCCATGTAACTCACACCCCATGTAACTCACACATACCGTGACACAATCATACAACACAATCATACAACACAATCTCTCACGGCAGAACATGTCAGAACACACAAAGACAAAGCCCCTCCGTATAGCCTTGACAAACTCTTTGGGGCAAGTGCTGTTAACGAGTAGCAGCACCTATGAAGACAGTCACGGCACACGAGGGGGTGGGTGGCCATCACCACGCCCGGCCGCCTTTGTCTCCCCAGTGGCGATGTTTACTCCACACAGCACCACGGTCATCGTTTGAGGCCGAGTCGACCCGAGGTGGAGGTCCAGAACCGGGTTCGAGTAATGGTCACCGGTGTCGGCCCTGAGCGGGGATCGAACTAAACCCGCGACACCGATGGAACTCGGGTGGCCGGGTTCGTGGTGGTGGTGGTGG
>CM025608.2:12203914-12221759 GCA_014621495.2 Entosphenus tridentatus | reverse complement strand
AACCAAAGAATAATTCCTGCAGTCACGAAAGCTCCAAAATTAAGATGAAATTAACTTGGCACCACAGGCAGGAGTTTCACTTGAGAGCTATGTAACAATGAGAACCCTGGAGGAAGGCCTTGAGGTTGGCTCAAAATGCGCCAGAGACACCCTCCCACTCCAGGTGCTCATGATAAGAGCCGAATGGCTCACAGGGCTATACCTAATAAATGAACTTGAACTTGAATAGTGATCATCAAACTGCTACGGACCCAGAGAAGAAACACAAGGCCACACATACACTTCTTTGATCTCCGTAAAAGGAGGATACATTGTGATGGCCAAGCTGTGGAGGTCCAATTAAATTGGCAAGGTCTACAGTGTCTCACAAAAGAGGGAAGCGAGAGACCACTTATTTTTCTCATGGGAATGATCGGATATCAAATGAAATAAATATTTGGTATACATTGCTCAATTCAGTTCAATTCAGAACTGCTTTTTGTGTTTCGTTTGTTGTCTTTCCCCCGCACCTCCAATTAGCACGGTTGGCTATGTACGGTGCGAAAAAAACGTTCAACATACATATATCCACGCATGCCACGACTAAACTGTGGGCAGACCAGCACTGGCTTGCGCACTGCGTGGTTCACGTCGACCGAGTGGAATAGCTCGTGGCCGTTGGAAAACCGCCTCATCATCTGCGACAAAGAACGTCACAGCTCATCGGTTTTCTCCAGGATAAATACATGATTTGGATATGCGTGACCCAGGTCACTCTTGCAAATGAGACTATATCCCGGTTCTCTTGAGTTCCCATCCGGAAAACAAAATCAACGTTGACCTTGGCTTTGTCAAACGCATCGATGGCAAATTGATGAGAGGCTCAGTTAGTAAATGTTGTGGCTTGGCTTTCCAACGCACCGGTGTGCTGTACTTGTAACGAATTGGCACGTTCCGTTTACGTGACAAACCTTACGAAATTGGCTGTGTCGAGTGGTGGCGGATTTAACGGCACATTTATATATTTACGCGATATAAACCCAAACACACACCTCGATCGTGGATGATGAGAGGCTCCCATCGAAAGCCACGTGGGGCCCTCCCTGGGAGCGGCCAGCCCCATTGCCACACCTGAGCCCCCCACCCACCCCTCCGACACCCGCGAGTTGCGATTCGATTCCCGTGCCACACCTCCAGAGACGCTCGATTCCCTATTCTCTTTGGTGTGGTTACGAATTGGAATGTTCAAAAGCGATTCCCGAATCGAATCGCCTCGATGAGGATGGGGTTTATTAGGTGTGGTTGAGCGGCGAAGTTGTGACGCTTTTGCTTTCTTCCATTTATAGAACTCCTGTAGCGATTCCGATTGTTGATCCCATTTGGGGCCGTCCATAAATGACGTCACGCACCTAGGGGGGGTCAGACATTTGTGATGATGTGTGACGAGGGGGGGTTTGAGAAATGTGACGTCACATCAAAATGCGCAACTTTAAATTCAAGTTCATTTATGAGGTAAAGCCCTGAGCCATTCGGCTCTTGCATCGGGTGCAACCGCAACAAACAAAAAAGTAAAACATGAACAAGAAAACATCTTAAAGTGACTATGTGACTCTGTGCAAATAGAACATCCAAGAAAAGACAGAAAAATATTGCAAAAAAAGCACCGTACACCAACGCTGTGTGCAAAAATTCCAGTGGGATGCAAGTCAAACAACAACCACAAGACAACTTAGATTAAAGCCATCAGTCTAACTCCGTACTACAACAAACATGGCCAAACCAAAAAACGCTTTGAAAATCACCAAAATAAAGCCATAAAAGCAATGCAACAGTGATCATAGGAACTGTGACCGAATTGTCACAATAAACGACGTAAACAACATGTACCACCAAACTCTGCAGCCATAGCTGGCTGCATGAGTCACTCCACAACAGCAGGAGCATCAGTCGGAATATCAACATTTTTCAATGCACCTTTGAGATCAGCACACTAAATCAAAACACACATCATACTTTGTAGCGATCATCCGGAGCGAAACATTGTATTTTAGGCCACTGAATAGCAGTGGCAGCTAGGGGTGTACAATTCCTCTAAAGCAGTTTTGAGTGAAGATCTCATAAATAGTGATTCAAGTTGCAGTTTATTGGCAATAGCATTTCAGACCCTGGGGGCATCAATAGCAAAGGCCCTTCCTCCAGTATTTGTACGGCAATAGGGAATGTGAAGCTGGTAAATGAGCGAAGACCTTAGGTCAAAATATAGACAACACGTTCTACTTAATTAAATAGGCTTTTTGATAAATGTTTTCTCCTACAACAGCAGAGTGCAGCGCCACATTAAATACGCACTACAATGACAATAGTTTAAAGCGACTTGAAGCATGTTTTATTTTTTTTGGGAGGGGGGGCAGAGCTTTGGGACGTCATTTTTGAGGGGGGGGGGGTCCGACTTTTTGTGAACCCGTTCTGACATGTCGGGGGGGCCGACAAAAAATCGTCCAAAATCGCGTGACGTCATTTATGGACGGCCCCTTTGCAATGACTGAACCGATCAGAAAATGCCGATGGAGCAGAGGAGTGGTGGTGGGGGCGGGGGTGGGGGTGGAATTCACGTTCAGATTCTCCAAAGTAACTTCGAGATCATCATTAGACCTCCTCTGCCAGTATCAAAATATAATAATAGGGGTTTCCCCTTTTTTCTGGCAACATAACCCTATTATTATATTTTGGTACTGGCAAAGGAGGTCTAATGATGTAGATGCTCACCCCGAGCTCTCATTACTTTGATAGTGCAGCATTGTCTTTGAGCTGTAGACGCCTTTTGGCGTCTTCTGGTCGAGCACCAATTGAGACGAGGCTCAAAAGAAAGCCGTCTCTGGTGTGGACCAATCAGTCTCAAGGACAATGTATATATTATCAGTGTGTTTTTTGTTTGCATTTTGACCACAAGTATTGTGGTTAATGCAGACATGATTCCTTCTTAAACGGTTTCAGTTTTGTTACTCTTAGGTTTTTTCCGGTAAAGTCACGTAGGTAAAAAAATAATAATAGAAAAAAAAATCATTTATTTTGATTTCTATCATTTTTACCTACGTGACTTTACCGAAAAAACCTAAGAGTATAAATCCTTGCAGTCACGAAAGCTTAAAATCTTCAGTTTTGTTGCCAGAAAAAATAGAGAAAAACCCCTATTATTATTCTAACTCTGACATCTCATCAATGTACCCAGTAAATAATCACGATTCTCGATTAGTATCACGATTATCGTTACGTCGATTCCGACTCCAGCTGAGGTCGCCACGGCAACCGTGTCCAGGCAGCGGCGCCCCACGCACCAGGCGAGGCGACTCGGCAAAAGGCAAAAAAAAGTTTAAATTATTCCTAAAATTCCGTTTTTGTTGTTGTAAAGTCTGAATTGAACGACGCCGAAGTGTTTTTTAGTTTTGCTGTTGTTCTTGAGCGCGCGTCGACTGCCGTGCAGTGTTCAGGTATTGCACTATAACAGTGGGAATCGTCCACTAGTGGAGCGGTGGCGCAGCGGTTAGCGCACTGCACCACGCTGTCATCCCGGGGAACACCCCAGATCGAATTCCAGAGAACGGCTAACATCAGTGGCAAGTGGTGGTATCCTGCCCTCCGTCGCCCCTTCACCAATCCGCACTGACCAGCGTGGTGAAGTATGGTCCAGCAAACTCCCCCCCCCCACCAGCCTACACGAGTACCTTTATATTGGTAAATCAATATCGATACTCTTTTGTTCAGCGATCATACTTGGGGTGGACTCCCTCCTGTCATGGCAATGTGGGATTTCCACAAGGTTCTGTTTCAGAGCTGTAATTAAGAGATGAGTACTGCGCAGACGCAGTGGGAAACCAATTGACTTTAAACGTAGAATAACTACCTGCATTATTGTTATGCTATAGATGGGGTCAGCGTTTTGTGTGTAGAGTGCATGAGTTGCCTCGGGCGATCACGTGTGCGCATTCATTCATTTGAGTGAACGAATCCACACCGACTCATTCAGCCACCCACTCATCCATTCACTCAATCCCCCACGCACTTACCTAACTATAGATACTAGCTCAGTTACTCTCCCACCCATATACTCATTAATTTATGCATCCACCCACTCCTACATTCATTCACTCACCTACCCATGCACAACCCCCACGCAGAAACTCATCATTTACCCACCTAATCACTCACCCACTCGTGCACTCTCACTCACATATGAATTTGTTCACCCACATCACATGGCTCATCCGGGTAGTCACCCACTCATCCACTCCCTAACCCACTGATTAATTCATTCTCCCACACATGCACTCACTCATCCAATCATTCGCTGACCCACTCATCCACTCAGTCATTCATTAATTCACTCATCCAGCCATGCATATTCACTCGCTTCCTCACCAACTCTCATAAATATAACGAGTGTCATAATATTTTGCCTCTGCTAGCGACGATGGGAGATGAAGTGACCGTCTCTTCAAACAGGCTTCCTCGGGCTCCAGGATGCCAGGCATACGCAAGGAGAAGCCGGACGGCGTGGTAAAAAAAGGGTCCGCCAGGAAAGAACCCAAGCGTCCTCGCAGCAAAGACAGCTCCACATCCGCGCGTTCCACGGGCCGTGGCACGCAGCGATCAACGGCCTCCACCGGTGAGCGGGCCCACGGCAGTGGCATGGTTGTCGGGTGTGCAGGTGGTTGCGCAACTGCACTGGGGGTTCATGGGCCACAGGGGCCTCAGACACTGGTCTGCACAGAGGGGGGCATTTGGACAGGGGTTCTCATTCCATCGCTCGCATCAGGGGTGTCCTCTGGGTATTTTGGCTTTTTCCCATATGCCACTCGTTCGTAGTATTCGCCAAACATTCCAATACAGGACCCTGCTGAAATAAGAGTTTTAAGACTCGGTAAGGTTTTCCTGCATAGGCAGTTATTCGAGGCATTGTTATGATCATCAGCTACACCAGCATTCTAAACCTGTTGCTGCTGATGAGTGTTGCAATTATGCTGCTGTTGCTGCATTTGTTTGATCGATTGATCGGTGATGTCGATGATTGGTAATGATGCAGATGTTTCGTGTTTCAGACCTCAAGGATCAGCATGGCCAGGAGGAGATGATTGTGGAGTCGGGTGGGTGACAGCAACCATCACGGGTGCTCCACCCATCAAATTCCATCCTTCCTGGATGCACGGCCACCACTTACAAACCCATCGACACCACCACCATCTTGAAAATCATAACCCCCATTAAAATCACCACCACCTCTGTAATCATAACCCCACCTTCTTCAACTCACACTCATCGGTTTGGAAAAGTTTGTTTGAATAATCCCCGATGGGGAGGCATTTTGTTCAACAGTGTATTGACATAAGGGCTGTGTATGATCAGTGCAAGCTGGCACTGGTCTGAGTGCTCAAGCCTTAACCAGAGGGTCACAAGTTCAAATCCTGTTTGGGGGTTGATTCATCATCAAACATCAGTAATACTCGTCGAAGTGTCATCTTCATTCTTTCAAGTGATCACAGGGGTAGCACACAATTTGTTGTAGGCCAACAGTAGCTGTTTCATAGAGGCAATTCTCTACTGTGGCAATGTGGAATTTACACCCTGGCTCCAATGCCAATGTGTACAGGCTTTGTGTGTAATATGTGCAATGTGTATATATGAGGGAATGGAATGATACGTTGATGATATCCATTCTTAAGCTTACGCTACACGCTTAAGATCACCTGCGTTGTGTAATATGTTCACATGACTCCTTAAGCCACTAGAGGCACTATCATTACCCGTAGGTGAAATAAAATAATGGATTTCTGCATCCGTAGCAATTTAACGAATCACCCGTTGTGGTTGTGGTAGTGTAGGGCAGAGGTCGCAGTCGGGTACCCGATACCCGTTCCCTACCCGATACCCGGCTACCCGTACCCGACTGGGTACGGGTACTCGTTTGCGACCCTGGTGTGGCCGGGTACGGGTACGGGTAGGCCGTGAGTCACTGGTGAGTAACCGTTTGTCACTCATTTCCCAACGTCTTGTCTCTTCTCACAATTCAAGTTCCTAGAATCAACCCACCCGCGCCTGCAACATGGCTTCATCCCAGAGGTCGCAATCGGATACCCGATACCCGTACCCTACCCGATACCCGGCTACCCGTACCCGGCCGGGTATCGGGTAGGGTACGGGTAGGCTACGGGTACCCGTTTGCGACCCTGGTGCGGCCGGGTACTGGTAAGGAATCAAAACCCGTTTGCGACCTCTGGTGTAGGGGCAGTAAATAACCGTACAACTGGTACATATGTGCGTGTATGTGTTTACTGCGTGTATGTGTGTACCGTGCTATGTGTGTGGTATGTGTAATTATTCCGGTGCTATGTGCGTGCAGCCCCTGCGGGAGTGTTGCCCCTGTTCCTGTCCACGCAATCTCAGGAGCTGCTGGGGCTGCGTGCAGACGAGGACGTGACGGCGGCGGCGCCTGTGCGCCTCCTTCCCAAAGAAACGTTGCTCGCAGACGTGCGGCAGCGTGGAGCCACATCGGACCTCCACCCCTTCAGACAGACCCTGCTGGTACTGGCATGGACACGGGGGCGCCGGCCGGTCTACTCTCTAGCTTACACATTTACTAGCTCACTCACTGACTGGCTCACTGACTAGCTCACTGGATAACTCGCTCACACAATCGCCCACCCACCCTCTCATTCACTCAAGCACTCATCCACGAACTCGCTCAAACTCTCACCCCTCGAAACACCTAAACACTTACTTCAACCAACCACCCAATATTTTGCTCATTAAAATTTTCACTCAGTCATTCACTCCATTACTCAGTCATGTATTCACTGAATCACTCCCACATTCACTCATTCACAAATGCATGCACTCTCTAACTCATGCACGCACTTACTAATTCACTCACTGTTGTGCCTCAGGACTCTGAGTGTGAGGAGCTGCTGATCGGATACGACCCTGATTTTCGCTATGGACAGAAATTTTACCTTGTCGTGACCAAGGAAGCCCAGGAGAACATCTTAAATGTAAGTACGTCAGACATGGTAGCATGGGGACATAAGGACATGGGAGCATGTGTACATGGAGACATGGGCTTATTGGGGTATGGGGGACATGAAGACACAGAGACACGGGGATACAGGGGCAATAAATGATCTACAGTAGTGTAATTTAATATGGTGATGCTTGTGATGATGATGCTGTTGATGTTGATATTCGGCCTTCTACTACCGGTGATGATGTTGATGATAGTGTTGATCATGGTAATCTTCACAATGATCATAATAACCATGTTGACAATGTTGATTATGGTGATAGTCACGTTAATGCTGGTGGTTATTAAGATGATGAAGACGTTGGTGTTCCTGCTGCTGATCTTCAAGATAGTACTGATATAACATTCATTATTGTGTTGCTGCTGCTATAAGTGGTGATACAATCAGCGACGATGCTAATGATTGTTAATGTGATCACAGCCACCTCAGGCCCTCGATGAGCCCTCCTCCTCCCCGTCGGTCCCAGCTGGCAAGCTGGACTACCGCCCGCCATCGTCGCATCCGTGGGTCTCCCTGGGCAGCGACGCTGACATCGACGAAGCCTGCAGTCTCCCAACCAGGCCCCAGGTGGAGCCTCCCTAGCCAGCGTGCTCTTGACTATTACCCTCACAGCAGTGCACTCACCTCCCAGCCAATGGTTTCCCGTTAACATCCACCCTCATGGCACTCACTACCCAGCCAGCAGCGTCCCCTTAATATCTGCCCTCATAGCCTGTGCGCTCGCTGCTGACCTAGCAGTATGCATGGGCTGCAAGTCTCAAGTTTGAATGCTCATAATGGTCAGCTGTAATATGGAACAGCAACAACAGTGCAGCTTTTTAGTATTTCACCCCAGCCTTATTTCACTTGTGTTGTCGGCTATGTTTTGGGCAGCACAGGGGAGTGCAAAAAAAATCCATTGTTATACTCTAATGTACTGCGACATCTATGCTCCCTGCCTTGACCAATTCGCAAAGACCAGCATGTTTCTCTGTGTCCCCATGTTTCAGTGTTTCACGTGTCCCTGTGTCTGTGTGTCCTCGTATCCCAGCTGCGGTTCAGTGTGAGCCGTCCGAGGCGTGAGTTCGGGTCACCCCTCAAACTCTCGGATGCGGAGCCCGGACGGATGCGTGGGGTCGACTGTGCCTCGTGTCAAGACCCCACATTCTCCCTGCGCCGGATGGAGGTGGACGCAGACACACAGGCCGTGCCGCTCACTCGTGAGCAGGGCAGCCAGACTACTTGGTGAGAGACACCTCGCCCAAACACTCACCCATCCACTTACTTACTCAACCATACACAAACCCACCCTCTCATCCAACTACTCACTCAATCATACACTCAGCCAAACCATGCACACAATCACTTATTCATCCATCTGCCATTCACTCATCCACCTGCCATCTCTCCCGTTTCTCACAGGCGGTACCCACGTAACGCCTGCACGCAAAGCGAGCCACGCACAATGTCTGAGGAGCAGCAATCCACCCTCCTCTCCTCCAGCAGCGTGCAGACCTTCCTATCCGCTGCACTGCCTCGGTACTATATGCAGAGGAGAAAGGAGAGGGGAGGCGGAGAAGTGAGACAGGGGCAGAAGGGAGATACAGGGAGAAGGGAGACATCGGTAGAAGGAAGACATTCCACAGACAGTGCTATGATCCTGGAAACCTGCATTTATACCTAGCCATTGACAACATTAGTGCCGAGTGGATTCTTAACCTATCCTGGGCCTCCTTTAGTTCGAATCGACCTTAACTGAGTACCTAAAAGAGTGTGCATTGGCACTGGCAAGACAGTGATGATACTGAAGCTGTTGCCAAGGATGATGATGATGATGCTGCTGGTTATGATGTTGCTGCTGATAATAATGCTGCAAGTACTACTGCTGTTGTTGATAATGATGCTGCTGATATTGACGATTATGAAAGCAGTGATGGAGCTGCTGCTGGTACCACTGATGATGATGCTGCTGGTATTGATAATGATGGTGGTGATATTGCTGCTGATACGAATGTTGCTGTTGTGGCTACTAATGGTGTTGATGATGATCACGATGAGGCCATTGTTGTCACTGATGATGCTTCAGCTCTCGATGATGATAATGCTGCTAATGCTAATGATGACAATGGTGACGGCGACAACGGTGATGTTGATTATGTGTGTAGAATGGAGATGGTCCTGCAGCAGGGCGTCATCGCGAACGTATTTGTGGACGAGTGGGCGGCGCTGGTGGATGAGGAAGGCTCAGGGTTCGGGGGTCATGCCCTCACTCAGTTCCGCGAGCACCAGAGTTTCAGTGACCTAAGGCGCGGCAAAGGGCGTGCGGTGTCCTGCGTGGACTGGCACCCCAGCCTGCCCGGTAAGACCACTCGAAAACACCGGGCACTCGTGTACGGCTGAGTGCACCTAGGGGAGGACCAGGATCGTTTCACACGTCACTCGCCAATGATGCAAGTCAGTGGTCAGGTTCATAGCAGGGTGTGCTAACCACTGCACCGCGACTCGCTTTGCCAGACTCAACACTCACACTATACTCCCACGCACCCAAACTCATGTAATTATACACAAGTAAAAAAAAGATTCCCATGTAACCTTCAATAGGCTGTTGGGGAAAGTGCTGTTAGTAAGCACCTATTAATGCCGGAAATTACATACAGGGGGGTAAATCTTGACTTAAAGCTTTCGTGACTGCAGGAATTCATATTCTTTGGGTCTTTCTGTAAAGTCACATAGATAGGTTAAAAGGAAATAACCAAAAACTACGACGTTTCGATTGCAACACAAGCGGTCACCATCACCGCTTGTGTTACGATCGAAACGTCCTAGTTTTTTGTTATTTTCTTTGAACCTGTCTACGTGACTTTACACAAAGACCCAAAGAATACAGGAGGGTAATTGGCCAGCGCTCTACTACTGCTTCCCCCAACATAAGTCTACATACACACGCACTAACCCACACACACATTCAAAACACAAAGATCCTCCATTTAGTCTACATAGAATGCTGGTGAAATTGCCGTAAATGGGCACCTACTGTGGCCAACATCGCCATCGTTATGGCCCGGATGGCACACAAAGAGGAGGTGTGGCCTGGACTGATCTTAACATATTGCATGAGGTTCTCATTTAAGACTTAGTTGATCTAGCAAAGGCCCAGGCCAGAGTCATTCATTCACATATGTTCATGCCAGTGACGTGCGGTGAGGTCAATGGCTGGGGAGGCACTGGCTCGTGTCAGAGCCAGATTCACACACTGAGGGGGCGTGGCCTCACGGAGGGGGGGCGTGGCCTAATTGAGGGGCGTGGCCTCGTGGAGGGCGTGGCTTCACTTAGGGGGGCGTGTTAGACACGTCCCCCTCAGTGAGGCAGATGTGATAGCTGCCTCCCCTGGTGCTTTTTCATTGCAGTTTCATGACGAGACCAGCGAGCCTAAATAAAATAAATATCTTTATACACATACATGATATAAGTTACCTGGAGTATGGAAGGCGAGGACATGAAATAAAGGGGTCTACAAACATTAAATTGGTGAATACTGTGATAGCTTATTGCCCGCGCTCCATCCAGTTACTGAGGGGTTGTGCAATCAGAGGGGAGGCTGAGCTCGTTGCTGCCTCACGTCTCGTCTCTTCCTGTATTTGAAGCGAAGCTCCGCAAATTTAATGATTTGGACTATAAAATGATTGGAATCGTACAGAAATGATATTTATAACACAGATCAGTGGAAAAATCTTAATATTTATTTGATTTGATTATTCTTTTTTTTCGTAACAGCTATTTTCATTGGAGTATGACAGGTGACGCTCTCCCTCCCCTGCCTCCCCTGACCGCACGTCCCTGGTTCATGCACACACATGTTAATTATGATGCTGCTATTTTGTTTATGATGCTGATGATGGTGATGCTGGTGGGTCCAGGAGTGGTGTGTGTGTCAATGGTGGAGCGAGCATCATTTGACGAGAGGATTGACCGCTCCTCACACCTCGTCGTGAGCCCCTCCTTGCTCCTCATCTGGAGCTTCACGGACCCCATTCACCCCCAGGTGAGCATAGCCCTGACATTAACCCTCACGCTAACAGCAGCCCTGACTTCCACTGCGCTGACCTGAACACTAGCACAATAGCCCTGACCCAAACACTAACCCAAACACTCAATGCAACATCTCAATTTTTGTTCCCGGCATTAACCGAGCCATGAGCCTAACACTAATTTTAGTATAAACAGTGCCAATAACATTCACCCTAACATATACATTAGCACTCAATTTTACCCAAAAACTATCAATAGCCCAAACACTGATCCTAACACCAAATATAAAAATTCCCTGTCCATAACACTAATCCTTGCAAGATATTACCCCTTACACTAGCCCGAATACTCAACATTAATCTCAATGTGAAATAGTGTGTGTCGGTGTGTGATGGTATCGTCCGGCATGTGTTGATGTGCACTGGTGTGTGATGGTGTGCATGAGTGTGTGATGAGGTGTGTTGGTGTGTGACAATGCGTGTTGGGGTGAGTTGTTAGTTTTTCGTTTGTTTTTGGATGTGTGTGTGTATGTTGCTAAGTGATGGGGTGTATGATGGTATGTATTAATGTGTGACCACGTGTCATGTTGTGGTTTTGTATGATTATGAGTGTTGGTGTATGATGGTGTATGTTGGTGGGTGATGGTGCATGTTGTTGTGCGATTATATATGATGATGTGTGAAGGTGTGCGATGGTGGGTGATGGTTTTTACCTCCGAGTGCAGCTACTTCTGGAAGCACCAGAGGACATCCTCAGTTTCCAGTTCTCTCCCACTGACTCCAACATCATCGCTGGGGGTTGCTTCAATGGACAGGTGACGTAAATCTCGCCACACCGCTCCGTCCACGCCACCTGTCCACATCCTCGTAGTAGCCGTTGTGGCCACCCCACTCAGACTATCTCACTATGGCTATACCACTGTGAACACACCACACCACCTCCACCACCCCGCTTCAAGAATATTACTCTGACCAATCCACACAACCACACCTCCTTGACCACACCACCATAGCCCCCCTATCCCCCCGGCACTGACCACACACCACTTCCACCTAACCACGCCACCCACATCACTCTGTGGTTTTTTTGCAAAGCGCTGGCTGACGCTCCCCATTGTGGCAGGTGGTTTTGTGGGATATCTCGGAGCACGTGGAAAAACTACAGCTTGGCCGGACGGGCGGACACCAGAACGGGCTCACCAGAGGAGCACGGGTGAGAGGGCTCCTACCTACCACACCACAGGTCACCTCACCACTCTGGGCCACACCACCCAATCCTCGCCACGCGACTCAACACAACATACTGGGTTCCATTACACCACACTACGCTAATCTCACCGCACAACGCCGCCAGATATCCGAGAATGGCACCAAAACCCACCAGTTCCCACCACATTGTAGCACGCTTCACCACAATAACCCCGACCACACCTCACCACATCTCATCTAAAGACACTGTCTCTGTCACCTTTGTGACTCTGTGTCTCCATGTCCGTGTGTCTTGATGTCCGTGTGTCTTAGTATCATCATGTCCCCATGTCTCTATCTCCCTATATCCTTTTATCCACATTTTCCCATGTCTTTGTGTCTCTATTTCCATGTACTGTATCTCCAAATATATCCATGTTCCCTTGTATTTCTAACCCCATGTCTCTATAGCTCTATGTTTTCCTTGTATATATGCATCTCTTTGTCTCCATGTCTGTGTGTCTCTATCCCCCCATAACCTAATGTGTCAACATGTATCCGAATCCTCGTGGTTATATATTGTATATCCATGTATCCTTGTCCCCATATCTTGTTGTCTCCGTGTTATCATGTGCTTGTGTCTCCATGGCTCTATCGCCTCATGTATGTGTCCTTGTCTCCAAATTGTCATGCCTCTATCCCATTCTATGCCTGCTTCTCTCAGTCTCTGTGTACCTATGTATGTTGAATGTCTTTCGCACTGCATGTAGCCAACTGTGCTAATCGTAGGTGCGGGGGAAGGACAAAGAAACTAAACACAAAAAGCAGTTCCCTCCCATCTCTGCGTCTCTATGTCCTTAAGTTCCCTTGTGTTCACATGCCCGTGTCCCCGTGTCCTCAGCGCTCGTTCGAGGAGGACGAGGCGTCTGTGGAAGACGTCCGCCTGCGCTGGTGCGCCGTCTCCGCCATTGAGCACGGACACAGAGCGCCCGTCTCGCACGTGCAGTGGCTGCCGGCGCACTTTGAGGTTGTGGCACCTACCGCTGCAGCGCGAGTGCTGACACGATGTATTGGAAATCACTAGCATGAGCACAAGCATTTTATAACTGGAACTCACGCTAACATCCGAGCAGGTGCCTCCGTGGTAGAGTGAGCAGCTTGCAATCGGAAGGTTGCGAGTTCAGATTCTGATTGAGGGTTGACTCAGTTCATCGTCTCTCTGGGATCATTAAAATGCGTACCAGTCCATCGTGGGGAAGTCAGCAATGGTTGCCCTTCATATAGATTCACCCCTGCCATTGGAATTTCGTATTGAATTTCCACCACTGGTTCAGGTTGTAATTAGGAGCTGTACACAGCCTTAATGCTCATTTGGGCAACAAATTATTGTATCTATTAACAGTAGCACTTGTATTCACACTAGTAGCACGGGTAGTAGTTTCGTACTAACAATATAGCAATCGCAGTAATACTGACACCCAGTTCTCTCTTGCTAGAGGATTCTCTTTGGTCTTAAACTCAGAGGTACTCGAATGTATAGAGGACACCAGGCCCATGAGACCTTGCCTGGCATCAGGAGCAGCAAGCGGCGTGGAGGATCTCGAGGCATGCAGATGCTGATGCTGCACATGTTATGGATTCCCCCGTGGGTAGGTGACGCGGGCGGGTGCTACTGTGGAGAACGAGAGCCGGATGTGCCTACAGCTGCTCACGAGTGCCACAGACTGGTACAGCGATCCCCCCGCGCCATCTCCAACAGTAACAGCTGGCAGCTAATCCTGCTCTTTTCTGTTGTTGCTGCCGTTGTTTCTCCGAATATTGCTACTACTGCTGCTGTCACTGCTGCCTCTGTTGCTGATGTTACTGGTGATGCTGCTGCTCAATGCTGCGTCTACAATTAATATTCTTGCTGATGTGAATGTTTTTGATGTTACTACTGCTCCCGCTTACAGCTGATGCCATGCAGGCCTCTTGGTAGGCGCTGCCACCCAACACTTGCTTCAATAGTCTTTGAAAGCCGACATGGGTTTGCTTTGACTTGTGTGTGATGATGTGTTTGCGTGAGGTGCGGTAATGTAGTGGTTAGAGCACCATATAACGAACATGGTGAGCCAAGTTCGATTCCCATCCATGGCCAACGTCAGTGGCAAATATCTGAACCAGTTCTGGGCCTCCCCTAGGTTTACTCGGCCATAAATTAGTATCTGGAGTGGTGTGTTAAACATCACCACTGCGAGGAGACAAAGGCAGCCGGGCGTGGTGCTAGGCTCAGCAGCCGTGTGTGTGTGTGCCCTGACAGCCTTCATATGTACTCGCTAACAGCACTTGTCCCAATAGTCTGGTGAGGCTATAGGTTTGTCTTTGTTGTGTGTGTGTGCGGGCACTCAGCTCCATCCTCATGTGGGACGTGCGTCCGGGCAGAGCAGCGCCACCCGGGCCCGGCGACAAGAAACGCTCAGAGCATCGACAGATCGACGATCCCAGCGGGGTCCCCACCACCTTCAAACACCTGAACCTCACCTGGAGACCTCTCCTTAAGGTCACCCAACTCCCAAAGGGGTGCATGGGGAGGTCGCTGAACAGGGCCTTACCCCAACACTCATGCACGTGCGGAATATGTGTATGCTCGTCCCAACTGTGCAAACTTCGCATGATGGACAGCACAGGTGGTGCATCTGCCAGTCATTTTAGTTAACTGTTAACACATGAGTATGTCCTGTGAACTCCTTCCAGTAAGCCTTCGATACTTCACATTACATCAAAGTGCACCTATTTTGGCACAAATGCAATGTTGATGTCACTACCACTTAGTCGCACATGCTGGTTCTTGTTGATTGCACAGAATTGCTGGACAATTTCTGCAAGACTTGTATTTGTGTTCCATAATTCCACCGTCGGCAATTCCTTGCAGAAATCGTGACTCTTCTGAGAGTGATTCCCATAATGACATCTCCATGAGCTGTGATGATATTCTGACGGGGTTACTGTGCCATCTCATGGCTATTCAAAGAATCGCCGCTAGAACCCAGGACCCATCCAGGAATTGTCTCATGAATACAGGACACTCGGATCCAGTTGACAGAACCTTTCTAAACAAAGTCTTGAGACTCGGTGAGGATTTCCTAGGTAAACAAGTGCAATCCTATTCATTTGAATGGGAATTCCTGCATCTCTATCGTCGGAAGAATTCCAATTGATTTTAATGCAGATTATTGGATTTCAATTAAAATAAATGTAATTCCATTGCATGATCATTTTACAGCCAAGAGATTGTCCATGGATCCCCATTGATTTCAATGTGTGTGTGTGTGTTATGTATGTATGCTCTGTGAATTGTGTGTTGTTTATAAACGTGTGTGTATGGTGTCTACATCAGGGGTGGCCAACTTGTAGTAGACCAAGAGCCAAAAAGTACCTATGAGTTCTGTAAAGAACCAAGTGGATATATAATGATGTGTATATATTACTCTTTGGTTCTTTCAGTAAAGTCGCGTAGGTATAAAATAAAACAAATCACGACGTTTCGGGCGCAACACAAGCGTCCATCATGTATGGAGTCCTGCAGTCACGAAAGCTTCAAATCAAGATTATGTATATATGTATATACTGACAGTTTTCGGCACAGCACAGGAGACATTCATTATTCTTTGCTACCGTGATCGCACGTTCTATGTTATGCCCCTTCGATAGAGCCGCATGTGGTGGATTAAATAGCCACATGCAGCTTGGGAGACGCCAGTTGGCCATCGCTGGTCAACATGCTATGTACTGTGTATATGCTGTGTGTGCTGTGTATTACGCGCTGTGTGAGCTGTACACTGTGACATGCTGCTGCTGTGTATGCTGCTTGTGTTGTGCTTGTGTTGTGCTGTACTATGCTGCTACAGGTGACCCTGCCGAGGCTGGAGTCGGGTGGGGAGTACAACCCCGTGTGCTGCAGCCTGCAGGAGCGCAGCCTCCCAGAGCCCTCCCACGGTCAGTCCTATCACTATCCCTCACCCTAACACTAGCCCTGACACTAACACTAGCCCTCACCCTATCACTAGCTCTGACACTATCACTAGCTCTGACACTATCACTAGCCCTTACCCTATCACTAGCTCTGACACTATCACTAGCCCTTACCCTATCACTAGCCCTGACCCTATCACTAGCTCTGACACTATCCCTCACCCTATCACTAGCTCTGATACTATCACTATCACTAGCCCTGACACTATCACTATCCCTCACCCTAACACTAGCCCTGACACTATCACTAGCTCTGACACTATCACTAGCCCTCACCCTATCACTAGCTCTGATACTATCACTATCCTTAGTTCTTTCGGTAAAGTCACGTAGGTAAAAAATGAAATCAAAATTAATAAAGTCACGTAGGTAAAAAATGAAATCAAAATTAATAAAATATTTTATTAATTTTGATTTCATTTTTTACCTACGTGACTTTAATCAAAATTAATAAAATATTTTATTAATTTTGATTTCATTTTTTACCTACGTGACTTTACCGAAAGAACTAAGAATATGAATCCTTGCAGTCACGAAAGCTTCAAATCTAGAACTATCACTATCCCTCACCCTATAACTAGCTCTGACACTATCACTATCCCTCACCCTATCACTAGCTCTGACCCTATCACTAGTCCTGACCCTATAACTAGCTCTGACACTAGTACTCGTCCTCACCCTATCACGATGCTTGACCCTATCACTATCCCTCACCCTATCACTAGCCCTGATACTAACACTAGCTCTGACACTATCACTAGCCCTGACCCTATAACTAGCTCTGATACTAACACTGCCCTGATCCTATCACTCTCCCTGATACTAACACTGCCCTGACCCTATCACTATCCCTGATACTAACACTAGCCCTGACCTTATCACTAATCCCTGACACTATTAATATCCCTGATGATATCACTAGTCTTGTTACTATATAGCATTGTGAAGTACTGTATGTTAAAACAATGTCATGACTGAAAGTTGTAGACAGGTCTTCATCTATCAGTGCATTTATAAAGGGATCTACATTACAATCATGTGTATTATCTATCATTCTCATTATATGAGCTTTTATTCGTCTTAAATGACATCACCTAGGTTACACCTCTGTTTTAATTTAAACTGATATATATTCTTACGTTGGTCATTCATGTATATACTTCGTTTTTGTAAAGTGCTCTGAGATGCCTGAATTGTTGATGTAAAGTACACTATATAAATTAAGCCTGATTGATTGAAAACCACAAGCCCTTAACCCCCTTACCCCGACCCAGAGCGGGGAGGTGTGGGGGCCCAGCGAGGGGACGTCCCTGGGTATGGGGCGATGCACAGAGTGGCCTCCGCCAAGCAGCCACAAGCCCTGGACGCAGTCAGCACGCGTCTGCTAGTGGGCACGCAGGCATGCTGCCTACACGCAACGTGCACACGCTGCTTACACGCAACGTACACACGCTGCCTACATGAAACATGCACACGCTGCCTACATGAAACATGCACACGCTGCCTACATGAAACATGCACACGCTGCCTACATGAAACATGCACACGCTGCCTACACGCAACGTACACACGCTGCCTACACGCAAC
>CM025608.2:12183197-12196425 GCA_014621495.2 Entosphenus tridentatus | reverse complement strand
AATCTGTTGAAGCAGCAACAACAACTGCAGCAGAATCTGTTGAAGCAGCAGCAACAACAACTGCAGCAGCAGCCGCTGGACTCCGATAGAGACACAAGCAGCAGGGGGAGCAGCAGCAGCAGCTCCACCTCACCTCGCGTGACCTGCTGCTGCTGCCTGTGGCTTGGGCTGCTGCTTCTTGTTTCCTTCTCGTCCCTCGGGGTGCTCTTCCTGCTGCTCGCCTTGTTCAGCTGTTCCTTCCTGCTGCTGCCGCTGCTGTTGATGATGTTGAGCCTTCTATAGCTTCAGATGCTGGTTATCCTCTTGCTGATGCCGATTCTGCTGCTGCTTCAGATGTCTCCCTCTCTGCTGCTCTGTCTGCGACTCCCTGCCGCTCTCTCTCTGCTTCTCTCTGCTGCTTCTCCCCCTGCTTCTCTCTGCTGCTTCTCCCCCTGCTTCTCTCTCTCTCCCTGCTTCTCTCTGCTGCTTCTCTCCCTGCTTCTCCCCCTGCTTCTCTCTCTCCTTGCTTCTCTCTGCGGCTTCTCTCTCTCTGCTTCTCTCTCTGCTGCTTCTCCCCGCTGCTGCTGTCACGCAGATCGCGGAAGTGCCCCGGAACTGGATGGCGTTGACCCCCGGAAGTTGATTTTATTTGTTATTCGAGGTCGTACACAAATTACGTCACGCGATTTTGGATGATTTTTGACGTCACAAAAAGTCAGAACCCCTCAAATATGACGTCACAAAGCTCTACCCCACCCCCAAATATACAACATGCTTCAAATCGCTTTAAACTATTGCCATTCTAGTGCGTATTTAATGTGGCGCTGCACTCTGATGTTGTAGGAGAAAACATTTATTAAAAAGTCTATTTAATTAAGTAGAACGTGTTGTCCATATTTATTTAAAGTTGCGCATTTTGATGTAACGTCAGATGTTTCAACCCCCCCCTCGTCACAAATCGTCACAAATGTCTGACCCCCCCTTTCCCCTAGGTGCGTGACGTCATTTATGGACGGCCACTTATTTAAAATGTTAATTATTTGGTCACTTGTGTTGATTGTCATGTTATCATTATTGAGGGATACAGTAAATGTGTTGACACTGTTGTATTCACTGCTAAATGTAAAATAATGACGACAATGACGATGATCCTGTTGCCGCATGGAACTTGCCACCTGATGGCATCTAGGGGGTGGGGCTTCCGTGACGTCACACACACTCCGCCGTGACGCAAACGGTGAGCTCGGGATCATTGACGTTTCGGGCAACGGCCCTTCATAAATGTATACGCTACGAAGAAGGGCTATTCCCCGAAACGTCGCCTATTATTTATTGTTTTTCGTGTAAGGCCACACGCGGTGTTATTGACGAATGTTACGTGTTGTTGTTGTTCGTTTGTGCTTGGACACTGCCACCGTCAACGCAGCAGCATCACCAAGTGATGTGGACATGTACTCATTAGGCAGAGGAAGTCATTAATTAATGCTTGAACAGGGGCTTGGGCAGGGGCAGGGAGTCCCAGACAGTGGGGGCAGCAGAGGAGAATGAGCGACCACCCCACCACGACAGAAAGCCTTGGTTGCTGGAGCAGAGAGTGCGTGGAGGGGTGTGGAGTGAGATGAGAGGGGAGAGGTAGGAGAGTGAGATGAGAGGGGAGAGGTAGGGGAGTGTGTGGAGGGGAGTGGAGTGAGATGAGAGGGGAGAGGTAGGAGAGTGAGATGAGAGGGAAGAGGTAGGGGAGTGTGTGGAGGGGAGTGGAGTGAGATGAGAGGGGAGAGGTAGGAAAGTGCGTGGAGTGGAGTGAGATGAGAGGGAAGAGGCAGGAGAGTGCGTGGAAGGGAGTGGAGTGAGATGAGAGGGGAGAGGTAGGAGAGTGAGATGAGAGGGGAGAGGTAGGGGAGTGTGTGGAGGGGGAGTGGAGTGAGATGAGAGGGGAGAGGTAGGAGAGTGCGTGGAGGGGAGTGTAGTGAGATGAGAGGGGAGAGGTAGGGGAGTGTGTGGAGGGGGAGTGGAGAGAGATGAGAGGGGAGAGGTAGGAGAGTGCGTGGAGGGGAGTGAGATGAGAGGGGAGAGGCAGGAGAGTGCGTGGAGGGGAGTGGAGTGAGATGAGAGGGGAGAGGTAAGAGAGTGCGTGGAGGGGAGTGAGATGAGAGGGGAGAGGCAGGAGAGTGCGTGGAGGGGAGTGGAGTGAGATGAGAGGGGAGAGGTAGGAAAATGAGAAACCCACGATGCGTTCACCAATAAACTGCCACGGCACTGTTGACAAGGCCGGTTGCACATGACGTCACGCACCCCCGAGGTGACACTGAGTGTTCCCGCGAGACATGACGTCACGCACCCCCGTGGTGACACTGAGTGTCCCCGCGAGACATGACGTCACGCGCTTGGGTGGTCCTCTCGGTTCGAACTTTGACCCCGAGCGCCAGAAGCTGGATCTGTTGAGTTAAACTCGCGCTCGCTCATACAAACACTCTAATTCGTCTTAATTCGACTTAATTAATACACTCTAATACAAACAATCTAATTAGTTTTATACATACACTCTAATTAGTCAAATTAAAACACTCTGATTAGTCCGATACACTCGAACTAGTCGAATACGTCCACTCATGCGTACACCCTAACGCACACACACTGCAACTTGGTACCGTCAGGGTGGCCGTGGCGTATGTGCCAGGCTAGGTGCACTTGGAAGGTTTCACTTGAAGTGTGGGAGGCTATACGGGGATATTTGTCTGTTTTATGTTTCAGGTGTACGTGTGTGTATAGAGATGTTAACGTGTGTGCAATTGTGCACAGTTCAACTGTGCAAGTTTTTAATTTGTTCAGCGAGGCGAGACCAGGGGATGTCTGTTTGTCTCATTCGCAAGATGTCCCTGGGTCACCAAATTTACAAAAGCAATAACAATAACAACAATACAGCAATGAAGCAGTATTGTGTTGTACAGGTGTGGCTGGCCATGTGTGTGTGTACTGGTTCGATCCACGCTCACGGCCAACACCGCCAGTGACGATTATCTGAACCAGTCCTGGGCCTCCACTAGATCGACTCAGCCTCAAATAAGTACCTGGTGCGGTGTGTATACATGGCAACTGGGGAGACAAAGGCGGTCGGGCGTGGTGCTGGCCACACACCCCTCGAGTGCCGTGCCAACCAAAAGTGCTCGCTAAACAGCACTTGCCCCAACAGTCTGTGAAGGTTATAGGGGGATCTTTGTCTTTGTGCGTGTGTACAGGTGTGTCCAGGTGTGTCCAGGTGTATGCGACAATGGCGATGGAGGGCGAGCCGGGTTTTGTGGTGAAATTCCTGTACCTCCTGACCCTCTCCACTGCGTGGGGCATGGGGATCTGGGTGACATTCATTTCAGGTATGAATGCTTTACCATCACCATCATGAGCTTTAGCCAAATATCTCCCAACCAGGTGGCTCCTTGTTTCTTCCAGTGTTAGTATGTCTCTTCCCCAGCGTATCCTCATCTCTTCTCATATTCTCCCCTAACATTTTCATCATACCTTCATTTGTCTGCACCTACATCTCCACCGGATCTCTCAGTTTCCTTGTGGCTTCAGCCATCGCTTCCTTATCTGGTCCCTTTCCATATCCCCATGTTTCCGTGTCTCCCCAGGTCTACTCTTTCACCAACACATTCCAACCCCCATGCTTTCTCACCTGTTCAGGTTTCATGATACATGGATGCCGCTAGATGTGAACTACCTCGCCTGGTATACAGGAGGTCGTTGGTTCTATCCCAACCCTGACGTCTGTATATTGGGAGTTTGCAGTGTCTCTCTTCCCGTGGTCGTGTGGGTTTTTCTCCGGGTCCTTCGTTTTTTTCCCTGCCTTTTAGAGTATTAGGCTGCTATTCATTCCCAAATGATAAACCATGTCGTTGAGCTATCATGTGACCAGGTCGCTCCTGAAAAAGACCTATATAGCCCAGTTGGCCTTACCTGGTAACATGAAAAGTTTTAGTTTAGTTTACTTCGCCACTCCATTCCCACCCCCATGCACCCCCCCCCCCTCCTCGTGTTCTCTCTCCGCAGGTCTCATCATGCGTCAGCACCTGCCGCGCAAGTGGCTGCGCAGCGTACAGGGCCTCCTCTTCCCCATCTACTTCATGCTCGGCTCGTGCTGCTCCATCCTCAACCTCGCGCTCTTCGCTCTCTACCACCCGCGCGAGGCGCTCGATACGCACGACGTGGTGCAGGTCAGAGGTCGTAACTTGCTTCTCGCTTCTAACGCGGAGATCACGGATGGCGTTCGCTTCTCACTTCCTCGCAAATCGTGTACTGTGACCGGTTCTTGCTTCCCACCAATCACAGATGGCTTTTATTGTGTTTCTCATCTGATGAGCTCATGCTGATAACACAATTGCAAACTTGACTTGAAGCTTTCGTGACTGCAGGAATTACTCTTTGGTTCTTTCGGTAAAGTCACGTAGAAAGAAAATAAATTAAAGAGACACAACATAGACACACAGAGTGTATCTGCTGTGTCTCTCTCTGTGTGTCTCTGTTGTCTCTCTCTGCTTGTGTGTCTGTCTGTGTCTCCGTGTCTGTGTTTTGTCTCTCTCAAATTTAGCAATCTTTGGAAGAAGGTAATCAACCAGGTAAGGTGCTGACTGTTGTGTTAGCCGACTCTGTGTTGTATTGCATTGTATTTCTAAGTTCACTCGGTTTGTTATCAACTTGATGACGATTGCTTGTATTGCAATCGAAACGTCGTATTCTATTATTTAATTTATTTTCTTTCTACGTGACTTTACCGAAAGAGTAACACAATTGCAATTAATTAAAATAAACCATTCATTTTTGTGAATTGATAAAACTTCATATTCCAACCATCCACAGGTGTGTCTGTGGCTCCCCCCACTCACGGTGCACGCCCCCCCCCCCCCAACCTCACATCTGTGTAGATGTGGCTGTGGCTCGTGTCCGTGGTGAGCTGGGCTCTCAACGCGCGCTGGTTCAGCGACACAACCATCGCGAGCCTTGAGAAGATGACCGCCATAGAAACAGAGCACGGCATTCTGGGACAAGAGCCCGCCCAACCGATCAATAAGGAAGGGCCGCCGTCCGGCCAAACACAGGTGGGTGTGACAGTGGAAATTTTAAAACTAATTTTTGCATTTTTTTATTAGACCGGTGGGGTGTGTGTCATTGTGGTCACAGCACTAACATTTTCTTCTTGGTTCGGTAAAGTCACGTAGAATGGAAATAATAAAGTGATAAAAATAATAAATAATAAAATAATTCTCACGACGTTTCGGCCACAACGCAAGCAGCCGTCCTCAGGTGAAGAACAGGTCTGTTGAGAAGACAGTCTGAGTGAAACACCCCAGACTTGGAGCATCTATTTAAGCTGGGTTGAAGGGGGAAGAGCGCCTTGACAAAATAATTTGCATATCAAGAGGGATTTAGCATATTTATGGGAAATGCAGATATGTTTTAAAATTCATGTGTTTAATTCCCAGTAGGGGGTAAGATCAGCTCATTCATAATTTATGATCCACATGTAACATCATCATCGTCATCACCCCCTTTGTGGGTTAACAGTAATTGTATTACACATAGCCTGACCAGCACCAAAGTAATGTGGAATATTTACCACCGGCTACAAAAGATGTACGCTGCCCCACGGTTATTGAGAGTAAGGATATGTTAACTTTCTGATCTGCTCTTTGAGCAAGGGTAACCTGGTTTCCTACAGAGATGTAGGTGTTAGTCGATCCAATTAAAATGGTTCAAGTATAAAATACACAGTACAGCAGTGCGACAATGACCCATGACGAGAGATTGATTTCAGCTGGGACTATCTGGGTCGGTGGCCTGGAAAATATTTCCACACCTGGGACACCACATCTAGTAGACATTTTGCAATTACTGTGGCTACTCTTCACATGCCACCTCTAGTTCAGCAGCAACCCAGGAAATATTCAGTGAGAAATTAAGACCTGCCTATGAACACTGACCCCCAAGAGTCGCGTTTTTTCACCATGCAGAACGCGCAGGACATGAAGGAGAAGTGTGCCCAGCTGGAGGAGCGCGACCAGAAGTACAGTCGCGCTGTCGGGCGATTCCGTCGATACCACAAGGCCTCCCTCTTCGCAAACTTCGTCAGTCTGGGCTGCACGGGGATCAGCCTGGCACTCGTAGCACAGCACCTCGGAGCTCTCTGAAGAGGGGCCCGAGTTGGCGAGTGGCCAGGAGAGTGGCTGGATAGGTATAAGGGTGGATCCATGAGTAGAAAGGTGGGCTGGTGAGTGGGTAGGCAGGTGATTGGGTGGGTAAGTGGGTGAGCAGGTGGGTGAGTGAACTGTTTTTAAATCCTTTATATTAAGTTCACTTGCTTGCTTGCTTGCGCGCTTACGACCGTGCAAATCTTTCGGTCGTTTTTTAACCCACTTCCCGTGATCCAATCGAGCTGACATTTTGCACACAGACTCGTTGTGCGTGACAATTAATTTTCGTGAAAATTTTTTTCCAAAATTTTACACTTTTTATGCAAATTTTTTTTATATTTAATTTCCAATTGCTTGATGGTGGCAGGCAATCATCTGACCCATAGGTGGCAGCAATCTCAAGCCAGAGGACGAGAGGATTCTAGCCGCCACACATATATATAGGATTTATAGTGAAAAACTTTGTTTTTACGGGTTAATTTTTTAAGTGTTTAGTTTGTTGCTCTGACCCGCACCTCCGATTAGCGCGGTTGGCAATGTACGGTGCGAACGAAGTTCAACTAACATACATTTGGTGAAGGTGTTTGTAAATGGGTGAGTGGGTGGGGAGATGGGTAACATTAGTGAGCACTGAATGAGCAGTGAGTAGGTGGATGAAAGCGCTGGGTCTTGTAGTTGTTTTTGAAGCATGTCTTGATTGATATCTTTCTGTAACATTCCGTCCAATTTTTTACATCCAATTGAGGTCACTTTAACAGTACTCCTAATCGCGCCCTCCCCAAATCCCCAATTGTGAAAATTAAAACACTGAATCAGAGTCGTTGTCGTCCTTGTTATATTTGCATACATTTTTTTATTTTTTTAACAAAAACCAGATGCGCATGATCAATCGCTCCAAGGCACGGGATTTTGAGTTCAAGGTTAGTTTGGAGTTGTAGGTAGAGAATAGGGGTAAGTTAGGGTTGGTGTTTAACTATACAAAAGAGTCCGAAGTGTCCACCACAACTCCTACAGCCAGAAACAAATACCCTGTTTAGAACGATAGAGCACCTATTGAGGTCTGCATGGCTCACAGAGTTCATGAGGCCAGTACCAAGCCCAGCCACCGTCTTCTCCCCAGTGCTTAGGTTTAGATTCCACACATTTATGGCCCAGTCAACTTACGAGACGCCCAATACAGGGCTCAGATACTACGTATCGCTGATGTTATGCATTGCAACTTGGAATCGAACACAGGTCACTGGGATTGTAGTGCAGTGCGCAAACTATTACACCATTCCCTCACCCCACAAACACAAAGGTTGCCCATATAGCCTCAGCACATTGTTGGGTTAAGTGCTGTTACCAAGCACCTATCAAGGACAGCACGGGACGAGGGATTGGGTGGCCAACACCATGCCTGGCCCCCTTTGCCTCCCCAGTGCTGATGTGTGTCGACACTGCACCAGTTACTCATTTAAGGCTGAGTCGACCTACCACATACACACTCGCACACACACACACCTTGTTCCCTTCCAGTGTTCAAAGCAAGATAAACATTTTGTATAACAAAATAAAACTTAAAAATATATATTTTTTAAAACCCAGTAAACTTGTTACCCCAGTAGTGTTCAGATTAAATGTACAACCTAAAGATAAAGCACACGTATACATATATTTAGATATTTACATACAGATACAAAGACATACACATGCAACACAGTCGAGATGTTTTTAGAATGTTTTGAGAATATAACTGTTAAAATTAAGCATAGTGAACACTCACTCTTACTCGAATACCAACCTTATCCCTAACGTGAATGTATACTAACCATAAAAGTATCCTGAAAACCAACATCAACCTTAAACATAACTCAATTGTTAATCCTAACTTTAGCCCTACCTCAAATACTAACCTGAACACTATAACTGTGAAACCTAACTCGAAGCCGAACCCATTTGCGCTAAACCCAACACCAACCGTAATTCCCACCTTGAACGCCTAATAATACAACAATCCCTACACTTTTTTTTTATATATACGGAGATATTTTTCTTTCTCTGCTCCGGGTGCCTGGAGGAAGCCACAGTGGCTGAGATCACTAATCTCATTGTTCCGTTTGCCGCTCGGAAAATGTGTTTTTTTGTAAAATTCTAAGATTCATCAATCTTCTGTCAGGAGTGTAAATTCAATATTGGCCAAACAGTGCCATCTCAATTGCAGGCTCAGACTTTTGCAGTAAATGTTGTTTGCGAGCACCTATTAAGACCGGAATGGTGCACGAAGGGGTGGTGTGGTCATTGCGATCCGCAGCTAACTGCAAGTACTAATATTTACACCCCCATGTCAGGTATTCATTTAAGGCTGAGTCGACCTAACCGAGGTACACGGCAGGTTCAGATTCCTGGTAAGAGATGTTATTCATGGCCAGATATCGAACCCAGTTAAATTGTGTCGCCTGTCCATGCATTCACATACATGTGACCTACACACAGATACATGTACACACGCACACACACACTTGTACACAGAGATATACATAAATAGACATTTACTGGAAATACACCCCACAAAGACCTGTATACATGCATGTACAGCACACATGCGCACGCACAACCGGTACCTAGGTCAGTTTTAGCGTTAAGCTCACGTCAAATGTCCGGCTGATAGCCAAGGCGAGCCACTTGCCCAGACCCAAATTTAGTACAGTGTACAACTCAGTCCACAGCCTAAATAAAAAAAAACAGCCCCACTAAAATCTCATGTCCCGGGCCAGTGGGAACAGTGGCAGCTCGGAGCCAAAATGTGCCTCTTCCACGGACACTGATCAGTGAAAGTAACCGCCGTTCACTTGTATCAAGATATCTCTTTGCACGTGAGCCAATGTCACATGTCTTCCGACTACATTTGAGTGGATTTGGGTTTTTTGATTATGGTGATTGAAGCGAGTCGATGCAGCCACCTGCATGGTCGTTTCCATCATCTTTACCATCACCATGTTATAATCATGATCATGATCTTTCATCATCATGGTCATTCACTGTTAACGGCATCATCTTAAATTTCATCATCCTCATCACCAGAATTCATTACATCATTGTCGTCGTCGCCATCATCCACACCTTCACAGTCTCGTGTGTGCATTCACAGTCTCTTTTGTGTTCTTGCATGGGCACTGGATGGGTCCTTGAGTCACTCCTGCTTGGTTTCTTGGGGCTTCAGTCAGAGGTGGTGCGTGGGGGGGGGCAGTCCCCGGTTAATCCCTCTGGGCGGCGGCAGCCGTGTACGAGACGACCGTCCCGTTCCGCTCCGACTTGCGTTGCTGGCGGCAGCGGTGACAGAGCCACACGATGAGGATGATGAGGGCGACGCCGATGATGAGGGCGGCGATGCCAGCCGCCACCAGGAATATCCACGCGTAGTCTAACAGGGAGCAAAGAAGGAGAATGAGAATAGGGACAGGAAGAATAATGAGGTTGTGGAGGTTTAGATCGCGTTATTTATAAATGTGTCGTAACCCTCCATCACCCGACACGACCAATCAGTAAAAAAGTGTCACGTTGACAAAAGACAAATAGTTCACTGCTTTAGCCCACCGGTGTGTTGAAGCGTGAAACCACAACATTTACATAACGCGATCTAAACCCGCGATCTAAACCCAAAAACGTTGATTATGAATAATATTGGTCGCGAAAGCCTACATGTTAAACCTGTGGAGGTTGTCAGGATGTGAATGAAAAGGGGAGATTGAGAAAGAGGGGGATGGAGGACATGGAGGTAAAGGTTTGGTATTACGGAGACAGGAAAGTAGTGAAGATGGGAGACATAAGTGGTGATATAATCAATGACGTGAAGGATGTGGAGAAGGTGGCACAAGCAGTGAAGGAAGAGGTGGTGTGTGTGTGTGCAAGCGCCGTTGTGTGTTTCGCTGTATACGTGTACAAGTGTGGTAGATGCATGCACACACGTGTGTTGTATATGCATATACGTGCGTGTGTGAAATCAGCCTTAAATGAGAACCTGGAGCGATGTGTGAACATCGTCAACGGGGAGGCAAAGGAGGTCCGGTTCTGGTGCTGGCCACTCACCCCCTCGCATGCCGTGCCGGCCTTCACTAGGTGCTCGCTAACAGCACTTGCCCCAACAGTCTGTTAAGGCTACACGGGATAACGTTGTCTATGTTGTATATGTGTGTACGCGCGTGCACGCGTGTGCACTACCGGGCTTTGCGAGCCCCGAGCGTGCACACTTCACGTCGCTCTCCTCCCCACGGCGCTCAGTGTTGTCAGCGTCCACCAGCAGCTGCACGTGGAAGCAGTACAGCTCGCCCTCATCCAGCCCCGTCAGCATGAAGGCGGCCTGGTGCGACTGGTATTCCTTCTACACACACAGACACAAGATCGACAACTGCCGTCGTGTTACTCTGGTGCTTGTGCCAGGCTACGTGCACCTTGAGGCTACGTGTCGAAGGCTTACTGGCAGGTTAAGGGACACACCCAGGTATGATAGGTTTACTGACTGAGTTGACTGCCAGATGCACTGCCTGTGCTGCACACAGTACAAACTTGCTGTGTTTTAGCCGCTCGTTCCTTCACGAGCCTCCTCCACAGAGGACGATCTTGATTTTACTGGTACCAGTTATCGGTGAGTTCACTCAACTCCACATCCTCCCGTACTGCATCAGCCCATCTCTTCTACAGCCTTGCCATGCCCGTTTATCCCCATGTTTGGCCAAACACAAGCTGCTTGGGAATGTGTTGGCTGTGAACGTGGGCTACAACACCCAGCCTCGCCTGCCGGAGCTCACCGATGGCACCGTGTCCAGATCTGTCAAGGTTCTGTAAGCTCCTCGCACAATCCAGCCAGATTATGAACCCAGGATGGATCTCAGGCAGGTCCTGCTGAATGTTTCGAGCTGGCTCAGGTATTCACTTACAGTGTCCACGTTTTGCAAGCATTTGAAAAGAGGCAGCATGAGTGTGGTGAAGACTCGGGACTTTGTATGGAATGATGGGCGAGGCAGCTGCCACAGGGTATGCCACACAGTATGCCACGGTCGATTAAAAGACAAAGCAGAGCTGCGCCCATGAACCACAGTGCGTACATACGGGTCTGCCTCCACCCTCCTTTCCCACAACTATCCAAAACAAAAAAACCTGCCCCTGTACTTTGTCTCACTCCCACACAAACATAAACACATACACACATCTACACAAAGATCCCCCCATATAGCCCACATCGCATGTTCGGGCAAGTCCTGTTAAAGCAAGAGCTGTAATTTACTTTAACTTATTTATCCATGAGAGCCACGGTGAGCCATACGACTCTTCGGCAGGAGGGTCCTGCATTGGGTTTTATGTTTAGATGTTTCCAGCCAATTAATGACGAGCGTTTATTATACGTGCGGGAGAAAACCGGAGCACCCGGAGAAAACCCGTGCATGCAAGGGGGCAACGCTCTATCTCCATACAGATGGAACGAGATGAAGATTCATCCACTTGCTGTACCGCCTTCTTACCCTTCTTAAAATTTATATAGCACCGTGATGAAGGCGCCGAATAAAGAATTAACTATTTGTATAGCAGAGATGAGATGAGTTGATGAGATGGGTGGCAGTACATGAATGTGATGATCTGCGAAATAAACGATGATAAAAGTGACAATGAGTGGTTAATGACGAGTGAGTGTGATGAATGGATAGGGAAGTTGTGAAGAGTGGATGTAGTTGGTGATGGGGAAAAGAGGGAGAAGGGGAGTTTGCGCAAGCAAGGGGAAATAAGTGAATCTTGATTTAAAGCTTTCGTGACTGCAGGAATTCATACTCTTTTGGTCTTTCGGTAAAGTCACGTAATAAGTGAGTGTGTTTTACGGGAAGAACGAAAAATAGACAGTGAGGCTGACTGCTTGGTGTGTAGGGACAGCTTGTTCCAGTGTACGGGGGTCAGAGGCGAGAAAGAAAGAATGAAATCGTGATTGGGCACAAGAGAAAAGGGGGAACGGACAGAGACAGCTGGGATTGTGAACAGAGAGGGCGAGCCAGGGGTACGGCACCTCGACACCCACTGGAAGGCAGTTTCACCACTCTCGCTGCCTCCACAGGGCCGGATTACAGGCCCCGAGCACAGCCACCACCGCCCGGCTGGATACGAGGGGTGGTGTGGCCAGTGCCACACCCGGCAGGCAGCCTTCATTTCCCCAGTGCTGATATTTATGCCTGTATCAGACACTCATTTAAGGCTGAGATTACATCGGGGAGGCCCTGCACCAGTTCAGATGTCAATTAGTTGTCACTGATATTAGCAGTGGCTAATTAACTCAGGTCCCTGGCTTCATAGTGCAGAGTGCTACCACTCTGCATACACATAGACAAAGGGGCCACGTATAGTCTTTAATAGACTATTAGGGCAAGTGCTGTTGGCGAGCACAAATGACTGACGGCACAGCATAGGAGCGAGTTAGCCAACACCGTGCCCGACTGCCTTTGTCTCCTCAGTGCTGATATTTACACCATACCATAGACTAATTTAAGGCCGAATTGACCAAGAGGAGGACCAAGACTGGTTCATATATTTGCCACTATTATTGGTCGGGTAGCCAGGTTCCGCAGCACAATGCGCTTACCAACGCACTGCTGCTCCACAAGAGACACAGACACCTTCTGCACATGACAAATGCATGCCAAAAGGCGATAGGGAAACCGGTGAATCAAGCAGCCAGATTACAGAGTGACTAGATGACTCTGTAACCAGATGACTAACCAAGACGCTGACTAATCAGACACCCATATAAAAATGATATTCTCTCTTACGCACGTGTGGCTAAAACAGACGATCATACGAGCAAGGAAAGTGATAACAAGATGGGACAACAACCGGTCAACAACCTCCTCACATGCACGGGTGTTGGGAAACAACAGCTACCCAGCGACCAGATAAACTCACGCACATGCAGGGATAACGGGCTCGATAACCAGATGAGGACAACCCAATCACCATCGCAACCAAATAACAAGGGCACTCGGATGACCGTAGCAATCAGATATAGCGAAGAGAACCTGGTGAGCATAGCAACCAGACATAGCGAAGAG
>CM025608.2:12162624-12183187 GCA_014621495.2 Entosphenus tridentatus | reverse complement strand
CATAGCGAAGAGAACCTGGTGAGCATAGCAACCAGCCATAGCGAAGAGAACCTGGTGAGCATAGCAACCAGACATAGCGAAGAGAACCTGGTGAGCATAGCAACCAGACATAGCAAGGGCAACCGGATGACGGGTGAAGACGTCGATCCCTGAGTGGCTTTGTTTTGGAGGCAATTTTCTTTTGATGATGACGACTGTGATGATGGTGAATGATGATGATCTTCTTGGTCCTTTCGGTAAAGTCTCCTCGACAGACCTGTTCTCCACCTGAGGACGGCTGCTTGCGTTGTGGCCGAAACGTCGTGAGAATTATTTTATCATGTTTTAGTTTTATTATTTTATTATTTCCATTCTACGTGACTTTACCGAAAGAACCAAGAAGATGAATCCCTGCAGTCACAAAAGCTTTCAATCGAGATGATGATGATGATGATGATGTTTTTACTCCAGCCGATGATGACTGTTCACCTGCAGCTCGTGTTGCTGAGGGTGATGATGTCGATGATGTCGATGATGATGATGATGCTGCTACTGCTGATGTCAAGAATCATTCGGCTAGGATGACGGTAGCGACTTTCCTGCTGATGATGGCACAATGGTGATGGGGAACGCTGCTCATGATGATGCATCACTGTCGAGGCCAGAGGAGATTAAGTGGTTTTGCATCTTGAAGCGCGTCGAAGACCTCAAAGGAAACTTCGTGATGAGTAGGTCAAGGGCGCCGCTCCCCAGAAGAGGGAGTGGCGGTGACGCCACCTCAACGGAGGTGAGTCGCGATAAACTCACACAACAGATAACACAACACCGGCGCAACAGGAGGAGGAGGACCGCAGGAATGCAGCGACTCCTGTTTTGCAGTCAATAGATTGACCACATTGGGAAAATCCAGGGATAGGCTCTGCCCACACTCGCCCCACATGCAGGCGCACACGCTTGCCAACTCGTCCGATTTCACGCAGGCCCAGCTCGCCCATTCACTCACTCGCTCGCTCATTCACTTGCTCACCCGCTCGCTCACTCGCTCACCTATTCACACGCGCAATCACTTACCTACTCGATCATCCATCCATCCACTCACTTATTCCCTTGCCTAACCACTAACTCATTCACCCACGCACTTACCTGTTCTCTCACCAACCCACTCATCCACCCATGCAATCTTTCATTCTCCCATTAACTCACTCAAATTTGGTTTAATTGCATGAGAGGAGTGCTCCAGTATTGCCAGAGCATTTGAGTAATACAAATCAACACCTAGGCATCGAAACACCGAATGGTATACTCTTTGGTTATTTCGGTAAAGTCACGTAGGTATAAAATAAAATAAATCACGTTTCGGGCGTAACATGAGTATCCATCATCATGGTCTGCTGCCTCAGCAGCAGACCATGCTTTCCTACCTGATGATGGACGCTTATGTTGCGCCCGAAACGTCGTGATTCATTTTATTTCTACCTACGTGACTTTACCGAAAGAACCAAAGAGTATGTATTCCTGCAGTCACGAAAGCTTCAAATCAAGATTGAACCGAATGGTATGTTTGGCTAACACCAATCGCTGAGGATGTTTTTAGCTATAGGACGAAACTGGAGAAGCCAGAGGAAACCGCATGCAGTGGGAGACCATACAAACTTAACGCAGAAAGGCACCCATGTCAAGAAATGAACTAAGGCTCTTCTTGATGCGAGGCAAGAAGTGTTATCGATGCAAAACCCTGCCGCCCAGGAGTCCATGTTTCCCGAGATCTGATGGTACTGCGTTGAACTACACAATAGCTTACTGGACAGTTTTTATTACTTGAGCATTTTGGCACAACACAGAGAAAAGTGGAAATAAAAGACGAAATTTGCAGTGGATGACCATGGATCGTGATGATGATGAGGACAGTTGTGATAGACCCTGGGCTAAGAAACGTATCTAGGTTTTCTCTGTGGAAAAGATGGCGACGCCATGAGGTGGCAACGCTCGGGCTATGACGGGAGTCCCGTGTGGGCCCAACAGTTCTACCTTCTTGCTCTTCGAACGTTCGTTCTGTGAAAAAGAGCTTTATAGCTCATCGTATTCCTCCAGTATTAATACATATTCTGATTATGACCAGTTTATCTTTTTGGTTCTTTCGGTAAAGTCACGTAGAAGGGAAATAATAAAAGAATAAAAATAAAACGTAATAAAATACAATTCTCACGACATTTCGGCCACAACGCAAGCAGCCGTCCTCTTTATAGCTCATCGTTGTGGCCCGAAACGTCGTGAGAATTGTATTTTATTATGTTTAATTATTATTTCCCTTCTACGTGACTTTACCGAAAGAACCAATAAGATGAATCCCTGCAGTCACGAAAGCTTTAAATCGAAATTTATGACCAGTTTCTTTAAGAGTGACTCACAAATTGCGGGGAAAGAAAATAATCTCTTGCTTTACTGTAGATCCGTTTGTTTCGACCTCTTCCGGATTGTAGTTACAACCGCGCAGACCATTCTCTCCGGCAGGCTCAGGAATGTGTGTGTCTGGCCTGTGTCACTGGTGGACATGTTTGTGAGTGTGCGTAGAGTGTAAACGTCTCAAGACACAAAATAAAGGTCAATACAGTGGTTTGTATGCATTACGAGAAGGAGCCCAAACACAGGATGTGGTACTTGGCAATGTTGCACACAATAAAAGTTGAATTAAACAGGTGTAGATGAAAAACAGAAATCCAGGCAGATAGATGGAGCCATTAAGTGTGAGTAGGAAAGGACTGAGAATGAGCGAAGCAGTGACTGGCTACAGAAAGACACCTCTGGCAGAAATTTGTTCAGCGGAACCTGACAGAAATAAAGGAAGCTCATCATGAGGGTATAAATATGGCGGTGTAATGGTCACCGTATCATGCTACGAACCTGGTCACCTGGGCATGGCTAACATTACGAAAAATATTTCTTACTCGAATCTGGGCCTCCCCTAGGTTCACTCATCCTTAAATGAGTATCTGGTGCGGCATGTAAACATCAGCACTGGGGAGAAACAGGTGGACGGGGGTGATTTTGGCCAATCCATCCCCCTCGTGCGCCGTGCCAGCCTTCATTAGGTGCTCGCTAACACCACTTGCGACAAAATAATGCATGCACAGCTGTTAGCAACGATGCGCGTCTGCTCGCCGCAACTTCATAATAATTTACAGCCGTCAGGGTACACAGGGAATCTCTATCTTTTTGTAGGGTGTAAAATATGGTTGGAGGTGTGTCAAGTTTGGTGTTTGACTGTTAGGCGTTACACTATGCGCGTGTGGTAAGCACGGACAGTTTTCAGGCACTGATGAAACTTGCAGGATTTGTTCCCCAGATTACTGCGACTCGGTAATTCTTTGGGTAAAATGTGTTTACACATTTATTGGTGGGGGGTTTTAAGCCACGGATTTCAGATCTGACAGAAACACCTACCTCTCAGTATTAGCTTAAAGCAGGGCAGGGAACCTATCGATCGTGACTTCATTTCGCACGGCCCGCAGGCAGATGAGGCCTACCACTTCAAGACGACCCGCAACCACAATTACCTGTAACTGCATGCATCATAGCCACACCAGTCAGGTAATGGAGGGGAACACGTTCAACTTGATGAACAGCACTGTGATAATAATGATTAAAATGAACATTCGCGCTCAGCCACTTAATATGAAGAAGTGACCGAGCTGTGTGTTTGTGTGGCCACCAAAAGGTATTTGAAAGTCCTCTTTCAAAGCAGGCCCAGGCTACCTCTCAAGCTGGACTAGCCTGGGCCTGCAGTGTCCGTCCTCGAGTTGCTGATTGCTGTGATTGGGCCCCGAATTTGGTCTCACATGTTTCATAATGTGATTGGAGAGTTCAGTGCTTATGTCTTGCAGTCTTTAGTACCTGCCTTAGTCACTCACCCACCCATTCACTCTCTTGCTCACGCACACTCACTCACTCCCTCTACCCACTTCCTCACCGACCCATCCATTCACTTCATTGTCCACTCATACAACCCATCTACCCATTATCGCTCTTACACACTCACCCAACTCGCCCATCAACCCACTCTATAATTTACTCATTCACCCATTCAACCACCCGCTCATCCACTCACTTACCCACACACTTTCTTATCCACCCTTTCACTGTTTTGCTCACTCACACACTCCCCTACCCACTCACCCATACACTCCCTCGTGCACCCACCCACCCGTCCGCTGCTGCCGTCTTTCCAGTAGGTGAGGTGGTAGCGGAGGTCTCCCGTGTAGATGTCGCCCATGGTCTTGTGGCTGCCGTCAATGTTGAAGTAGGGCGTGATCAGGTCTGCAACCTTCAGCTGGATGCTCCCATTCCGCCCGACTGCCTCGAACTGTGGCTTCCCAAGCTCAGCTGCTCGTGGAGACATGTAGATATGGGGACATGGAAACACAGGATCAAGGGGACACAGGGACATGGGAACAGCAAGACACGCGATCAAAGGGACATCAGAAATGCAGAAACAGAGACAGGATCAAGGGGACACAGGGACATGGGAACAGCAAGACACGCGATCAAAGGAACATGGGACATGGGGACATGGAGACACAGGATCAAGGGGACACAGGGACATGGGGACAGCAAGACACGAGATCAAAGTGGCACAGGGGCATTGGAAGAAGAAGACTCAGGATCAAGGGGACATAGGGACACGAGGACACGGAGACACGGGTTCCAGTATACAAACACATTTGTAGATGATGCCATCAGCGCAGAGATATGGAGACGTGTGGGTAAGGCAGTGTTTGGTGTCCCGTTTGTTAGTTTTGCCAAGTGCAGTAAGCCTACCACCCCATGACCAGCGCAGTCGTAATGTTACGCCCAAGATGACGGAACCGCTGTGACTGGTGTGCGTGTGGGACCATGATTGACATGCCTCTATGTATGTGTGTGTATGTAGAACTTTATGGAGTCAGAGCCATTCCCTGTTCACATTGAGGTGCGACAGGGATGTCCTCTGGCTCCCACATTTATTCTACATCATCTTTGACCACGTAGTTCGAGAAGCTTTCCATGGCTGTACCGGGGGAATTTCCATCTGGTACAGATACAATTGGAGGCTGATCGATGCATGGGTGCGGTTGAGGGATGGCTGCCTATTCGTCAACCATGTTATGTGTGCTGATGATCTGATGATTGCTGCTCACTCAGAGGAGGAGTTGGAGGTGGTGCTGGTGCCACTAAGAGGTGGGGTCTTACCATCAGCGCCACCAAAACTAAGTAACTGCTTGGGTATTTTGTGCCACCAAACACTCCACCCCCTCAGCTCCCCATTGGTGATTGAGCAGCCGTGGAGAGAGTGGAGAGTTCCCATACCTGGGCATTGTGCTTATGACTAGCTCCGGTTTGACAGCAAAGGTCTCACTCCGTTTCAGTCAGGCCGCATTATCTTTTCATCGGCTGCGTAATGCTGTGTGGAAGCAACCTGGTGTGTCGGTCCGCACGAAGCTTTGGGTCTTCTCAGCCACAGTCATGCCCTGCCTTCTCTATGCTTGTGAAACGTGGACCCCTCTAATGGCACATCTTTTCCGGTTAGAAACATTCAGGCAGGCCTGCCTATAATCCACCCTGGGTTTAACCCGGCTGGATTGTGTGAGGAACTCACAAATCCTTGAAAGATCTGGACATATTCCCATCAGTGAGCAGGCAAGACTGCGTTGGCTGGGCCATGTAGCCGCATGCTCAGCCACTGCATGCCCAAGCAGCTTCAGTTTGGCTGCATAGAGGGGGCTAAACGGGCACGAAATGGGCTGGAGAAGAGATGGACTGATGTGGTACGGGAGGATGTGGAGCTGAGTGGACTTGCCGACGACTGGTACCAGCGGTGTCAAGATAGGCCTCTATGGAAGAGGCTCGTGAAGGACGCTGCTACTGGGCAGTTGGAGGCAGATGCCCTCCAGCAACAACGGAGGGCAGAGGAGTGACGCTCACAACGAGCGGAGTGCCGGGTGGCTAAAATACAGCAAATTGGCACAGTAAGGGGTATTGCTCGTGCATCTACCAGTCAGCCAACCCATGGCACCTGGGTCTGTCTCGAAACCTGTCAGCGAGCCTTCGACACTTCACGTGGCCTCAAAGTGCGCCTGACCTGGCATAGGCACCATCGTGACATCACCGTCACTTAGAGTCGAATGGTGGGTATTGGTATTGGTATGTAAATCTTCTTTAGCACTGTATGTAGCCAACCATGATAATCGAAGGTGCCCGTGATCTCATTGTACACCTGCTAAACCTGTGGTACAGGTGTGAAATTGTCAAATGCACCTGCTGTCATAAAACTGCGATATCATTGTACAGTCATCCTATGTCTGTGGTATGCTATGGAATGCCGTGGTATCACCGTACTGTTGTCGTAGGGCACGAAGGAGGGCGACATGACCCAGGGTACGGTGTGCACTGCGCTGGAACCGCCCGGGATGGCACGCACACGAGCGCGGTATGACAAGCGCGGGTCGGCCATGATGCTCGTGAGGTCACAGGTCGTTTCTATCGAGTCCGTGCACTCTGCCTTCTGCTTCCAGGTCGGCCACGTTGCACTGACGTGCACACACACACACAGGCATTAGATGTGTGCACACGCACGAACACTCACAACAGATACAAAGACTCCCCCCCCCCCCGCCACTGTCAAGCCTACACAGGCTTTTAGGTCAAGTGCTGTTAGTGAGCACAGGTGTATGACCACCTTTGTCTCCCCAGCGGTGATGTTCACACAAATGCACCATATACGTATTTAAGGCTGAGTCGACCAAATGAAGGTCAATGACTGCTTTAGATATTCGTCACTGATGTTGGCCGTGAGTGGGAATCGAACTCGAGTCGCCGGGCTCATATTGCAGTGTGCTAACCACTACACTCCCAAAAAACAAAGATATCCCGTATAGCCTTAATATACTGTTCAGGTAAGTGCTGTTAGTGAGCACCTATAAAAGGTTGAGTCGACCTCGGGGAGGCCCAGGACTGGTTCAGATAATCGTCACTGGTGTTGGCCGTGAGCAAGAATCGAACTCGGGTCGCCGGGCTCTTATCGCAGGGCACTAACCACTACACTACCGCTCCCCACTGCACAAAGGAGAGTGTCACCTCCTCACCCCAATAACTCCACGTCGTACGTGACGGGGATGCCCGTGTCCTCCACTTGCCACTCCAGCAGCGTCTTGAAGTTGACGGAGACAAAGGAGAGGTTTGTAGGGACCGGGAGAGACCCAGAACCTGCAGTGTGAAAGTTAGAGTCTAGGTCAGGGGTATGGCTAAAAACTACAGGTCAGCATTAGGGATATGGGTTAAAGGTTAAGGCTGTTGGTCATGGTTAGGGTTGTGGGTTAGTAGTCAGTGCTATAGGTTAGGTGAATAGGTTATGGTTAGGGTTGTATTACAGCAGTGACTCTCAACCTTTTTAGTACCAAGACCACTGATCCCCACTCCCCCAGCCGCCCCCACAGTCCCTTCCTGGTAACTAAGACCACAATATACATCACATGTCAATGCTGAAATTAGTATAGGCGCTATGGATATCCAGTTATTGTTAGCCAGTGTCTATTAAGAACCCCCCCCATACAGTGCAAGGTAGACTGCTGTGCCGTGGTCTTGTTAGCGAGCGCCTATTAAGGCAGCACCTGAGCCAGGAGGGGCGCACGCCATGAGCAGCAACCACGTGACAGCAACGCGCGTCGTCACAGACTCCATCCCCCTCCTCCCGCTCACCTGGGGCAGACGGCAACATCACTCAGCGCTGCGTGGGTAACGAGAGTTTCGATTAAAACGTTAAGGGAGACGTCCATTCAAATCTTAACGAATGATCCATTCGAAATAAAATTAAAACGGTAACGATCCTTCCATGAGCATCCATTCTTATGAGGTGGCTGCGTGGCTCGGAGGTGACCGCTGAGATCCTGGGTTCAAATACATTTGTTATGATAATCACAACTATGTGACAGAAAATCAAGGCTGTAGAGGAGACCAACATTAGACACGAGACAAAATAACGAGGCAGACAGTGCACCAGAGGTCGCAAACGGGTTTTAATTTCTTACCCGTACCCGGCCGCACCAGGGTCGCAAACGGGTACAGGTAACCCGTACCCGGCCGGGTATCGGGTTACCCGTACCCGATACCCGGCCGGGTACGGGTAGCCGGGTATTGGGCAGGGTACGGGTATCGGGTACCCGATTGCGACCTTTGCAGTGCCCAAAAGATACAAACGAGACTTATACAAACATGCCAGACAGCACAGAGGAGACAGTGCAAATGAGAACGACTGTGCAATCAAGGCAGATACAATTACATATAAACAAATTTGATAGAACAGACAAGACAGGCAGTGCAGACTATACAGAATAATAGAAACAATACAAAAGAGACAAATCAAACGAGTTGCATAATAACACAAGATAGATGTAGCGTACAGTACAAAGACGAACAAGAAAGGCAGATGATGCACATGAGATACTGTAGAGTAAAGTAGAGATGCAAATCGTGATGGTTAATACATTCGCTGAGGGACGTTGGAAGTGAATTGGTGTATTATACTCAAGAACCTGGACAATTATGAATCTACTGAGAGAGCGAGAGATTCACAGGACTAGGGATTACACCACGGGGACCCAGAAAGATTCTGGCTTGGCGAAAAGGCCACACAATGAATGCCCTGACATCATGAAGCTCACGCGAGTCACTAAAAACACAGGGCTGAAAAGCCAGAAATTCAGTGGCGCCAGCTCAGTGACACTGACACAGCCATTATGGACATCCTGAGAGACACCCAGCCCCAGGGCTTGAACCCCTCATTAAATTAATCTCAACTTTTTATTTTATTTTAGCAGGAAAGGCCCGTTGAGCTGTATTGCTCTTTTTCAGAAGTGACCTGGCCACAAATGATAGCTCAATGAAGTGGCTTATCATGTGCAAACTCATAGCAGTAGCCAAATGCCATCAACGCACATTTCTAATGGGTGGCATTGAGTTACTGACATTCCATATTTCCATGACAGGACCTAGGTAGTCCTGTGTTCAACAGTGAGGTTCAAGTTAAAATATCTCCCTGCCAAAACAAGTTTGGGGTGGCACTTAATTCTGTTGGTAGACTTGAGTCAGTAGTGGACATTCCACATTCCAATGATGAGGATCAGTGTATCATCTTCATATTACATTTTCGAAAGTAACAATTCATTTTTAAATAACCTCCTTGTTGAGAAATATTCCTAAGCTATATTCGGGGAAAATAAACATGGACAAAACCCAACAGCGCTTACAGGAATTACATATCCAAAAGATTGATTGCAATGATTTAACGGGTTATAGCATTCCTAGTGGGGCTTGGTCCATAAATAATCTCAGTTGGGATGAGCACAGAGCATCGACGGTGATTCATACGTAAAAAAATAATAAAAACCCTAAGACAGTATTTTCCTATATATATGAGCCATTGACACAGAACCTCAGGGAGCCAAAGTCTGCCTCTATGAGCTACTGATACTATTCAAGTAAAATAAAAAATGGACCTAAAAGAGCCTTCGTCTGGCTTTTTGAGCCAAGGAATCCTAAGAATCTCATGGCTGCACGAGGTTACGTAACAAGAACTCCCAATGGGACTTTGAACCCCACTCCCTGTCCGGCCTAATGGTGATGGATGGCAAGGTCACACACAGACTCATAGATCTCAATTATTTTCTTAAAGACTGAAGTGCTGTTAGCGAGCACCTATTAAAATGTACAAGAAGCACTTATTAAGGTTGTCATGGCGCACAAATTGGTGGCGTGGCCAACATCACGCTTAGCCGCCTTTGTCTCCCCAGTGTTGATGTTTACACACCATAGTAGTTACTGATTTAAGGCTGAGTCGACCTAAGGGATGATCTAGACATATTCAGCTCTTACTTGCCACTGATTTTGCCTGTGGCTGGGAATCGAACCTAGGTCACCGGGGGACACCGTGCAGTGCGCAAACCACTGCTTTCCATACACACACATTGATGTCAACAAGTACATACCATACAAATAGACAAAGATCCTCCATATAGCCTTAACCGACTTTTGGGGTAAGTGCTGTTAGCAAGCACTTGTGAAGGCTGGCACAGCACACAAGCGGGTGAGTGGTCAGCACCACGCTCGACCGCATTTGTCTCCCCAGTTGCGATGCTTACACATCGCAGACGGGAATCAAACATACATACATATACGCACGTGCAGTGCACAAATCCAAGAACACGAATTGGAGTAGGTGACGAAGCCTTTGACGTTGCAGCACCAACGTTTTGGAACAAACCTCGTTTCCTCCCAAAACATCGTGAATCTTCCTTCCAAAAAATATCCCGAGGCAAAAGATTAGTGCCGGATACAACCCCATTAGCAAATGCCAATTGTAACTTTGCTCCTTACCCGTGTATCAAAAGTTACATTTTTTACATCCAATTTTATCGAGGGATTGCAATTTGTATTTACATACTTTGTTTTATTTCTCTTTCGTGGCTTTCTTACCTTTCCTACACTTTGCTCTCCTATCGGTTGTTGTATTGTTTGTTGTTGTTATTGTAACTTTCTGACCCGCCCCTACCGAACATCTGTGAAAAAGAGCTTCGTAACTAATCGGAACTCTCCAGTCGAAATAAAGATTCTCATTCTGACAGCACACACTTACTGACAAACATCTAGACACACACGTATATGCACACGTCTTATATTTTGCTTTAGTGAAGCATACAACTTGAGTGAGCGCTGCAATTTTCTCTCCCTCCCCTCCTTGTGTTTCCATGGTTGTGGCAATGCCATTTGGCTGCCAATTCTGGCAGGAGCCCCAATCTTCTCGCACGATTTCGCTCCTCGGACTTGGCCTGAATTCTACACCAGAATTGAGGCCTAAGGGAAACATAACATCCCGGCACAGACCTGCCCCACTCCCAAGTGGAAAATCGAGAAATTCAGGAAATCATGGAAGTGTTACTTTCGTTAAACAACTGGAGTTGTTCGTAATTTGAGGATAAGCCACTTCAGATCAACTCGAGATCTGACCTCAAGTGGGCTGTCCATGGAAACGAAGTTTGTTGGTGTTTGTACAAAGACACGCTGTGTTGCTTTAACAGATGTTGAAGGCAAGTGCTGTTAGCGAGCACCTATAAAGACTGGCACAGCACACGAGGGGTAGGTGGCCAACGTCATGCCCGGCCGCCTTTGTCTCTCCAGTGGCCATGTGTACACACCGCACCAGGTACTCATTTGAGGCTGAATCGACCTAGGAGAGCCCCAGGACTGGTTGAGATAATCGTCACTGGTGTTGGCCATGAGCGGGAATCGAACTCGGGTCGCCGAGATCGTAGCACAGCAGGTAAACCGCTACACACACTTATGAAATGTTTTTATACTTACACGTACTATCATACATACAAGCACTGTCAATCAACAGACTAATGCGTATAAACTATTATAACTAGCTTTGTGGACAATCAAAGGGCATTTGGCTCACTGGAATGTATTCGTCATCCTCGGTCTCACAAACTAAGGTGTAAAAAAAATAACATTTCGATAACATTTAGATGTTTCAAAATACAAGAACAGGTCGACCGAAATTGCATGAAGAGAGTAACACAATCCCTACCAGGAGGGGAGTCCGGTAAGGTGACACGCTCTTGCCAAAGTTACTCATGGCGACAATCAAAGATGTTTTACAAACATCGGGGTTGAGAAATAAAAGGCATTTAACAAAAATGAAATAATTATCAACCTTGTTATACTCGCTCATAACAACCAATGGAAATGACCTCCAAGGAAATGACCGGAGGACTTAAGAAAGAAGGCTGCTTAGTTGGACTCAAGATGAATACGCACAGGACCCGGGTGAATTGTTGAATCACGAAAATGCGAGGGACGGGCAATGGCTTGGGAAGGCCTCGTCTGACAGTGAATCGTTGATCACGGCTGACAGTGAATCGATGATCACGGCTGACAATGCCGCTGCTCATCATCACACAGAGAGGTAGTGTCGTGGTTCGCGTGCCGCACTACAAACCCAGTGGCCCGAGTTCGATTCCTGCTCACACCCACCAACGCCAGTGACGATTACCTGAACCAGTCCTGGGCCTCCCATAGGTCGACTCAGCCTCAAATGAGTACGTCGTGTGGTGTGCACACATCACCATGAGGGAGACAAAGGCGGCCGGGCGTGGTGCTGGCCACCCACCCCCTCATGTGCCGTGCCGGCCTTTATAGGTGCTCGCTAACAGCATTTGCCCCAAAGGATATACACACATATATAGCCATACACAGTTCAAGTGCGATCATGAAGGGGTTCATGGATCCAGGGTAGAGAGAGGACGTGATAGGTGCTAGGGATGTAACGATGCATCAGTCAATTAATATTGATTGTTAAGCTCATGACACATTAAACGCATCGCCTATCATGTTGCGTTTAGGATGCGTAGAATATAATGAGCTGCATCCATGATGAGGCACTACAATTCCCGACAATCTGAGTCGTGTGACTGAATCGCGAGAAATGATCAAGTCACCAAAGGATTGCATCGTTAGAGCAGTGTTTGAGGGAAACTGTGGATGGTATGGGAATGCTGCATTTTTTAGTCGACCCAAGACGGGAAAGCATGTGTCAACATATATAGTCGTGGCAACGAATGCAAAAACAAGTACAGGAAATAACTGAAGACTTTAATTGGCGGTCCGCAATGTTGGACACAAAATAAATACGAGCAGCAAAACTAAAGACACGTGTCACGTGTATGATAAGAGGCAATCGTTACTGGAAGGGACAGAACTGGAAAATACATCAGGACATTATTACCTAGGGCAGGTACCGAAGGCGGACCAGGATCACAACGGTGACTAAAATTAGGTGAGTGAGAAAACGCTGGGAGTACTTTTGTAAAACTGAAATAATGAAAAGCAACGCACCCAGTCCGCCTGGAGAGGAGAGATTTCAATCAGTGCCTGTTGCCCTGATATGGATCAGAATCTTGGGTACTTAAAAAAAAGATAAAAACTAAGCTGAAAAAGAGTTGAAAGAAGCATGGAGATACGCGTAGTTGGAATTACGGGAAACAGATGTGAAACGCGTTGATCAATGGGCGACAGCGTGTTATGGGAGACTGGTGTTTAGATGTCGGCAAGCGCCTTGGGTTTTTGTAAACATGACAAGAGACAATGCACACGAATCGTTGGGGCACGTTGATGCAATGATGCTTCACGGGCTGTGCTTCGCAACCACAGTTTTAGGTCACGAGTGTTCATCACAGGTGCCTTCAGGGGCCGCACTGATAGCCGTGTCTTCTGACCCCATTCAGGGGTCAGGGACAGAGGTCGCAACCGGGTACCCGATACCCGTACCCTACCCGATACCCGGCTACCCGTACCCGGCCGGGTACGGGTACGGGTACCCGTTTGCGACCCTGGTGCGGCCGGGTACGGGTACGGGTAGGCTGTGAGTCACTGGTGAGTCACCGTTTGTCACTCATTTCCCAACGTCTTGTCTCTTCTCACAATTCAAGTTCCTAGAATCAACCCACCCGCGCCTGCAACATGGCTTAATCCCAGAGGTCGCAATCAGGTACCCGATACCCGTACGGCCGGGTACGGGTACCCGTTTTCGACCCTGGTGCGGCCAGGTAAGGGTACGGAATCAAAACCCGTTTGCGACCTCTGGTCAGGGGACACAACGGTTCGTGTTTTGGCCGCCTAAATATCGACGTTTGCATGTAGTATTATTAGGAATATTACTCATGTTCGTTTCCAACATGCGCTGTAAATTAATGAATACAAGCCCTCGGGTGAATGCAGTTTTCACATTTTGTTCAGTCTGTGTCATTGTGAGTCTACGGTGACCGTTCAAGACTGGTTTCAATGAATGGTCCACATTGATTCATAATAGTACGTACAGTATTTAAAAAATAACATCGATGTACAACCCTTTGTCAATCCACTGCTGAGTGAAGGCCGAGTTATTTACACGCCAAGTCATTTTGTGACCATACTTCACCACGGAGGCCAGTGCAGCTCGATGGGTAGAGAGGGGGGGGGGGGCTTCAAGACTGGTTCAGATTGGATGACTCACCACTGATGTTAGCCATGGCCTGGAACGTAAAACAGGCTGCCGGGATCATAACATTGTGGGCAAACCACTGAGCCAAGCCAACACTTCACTTGTTGCTGCTACTGGTGATGTTGTTATAGCTACTTCTGCTGCTGATGTTATTGCTACCACCACTGATGTTGCTGCTTATGTCGGTGGTCATCATTGCACTGTGCTATAAACTCCGCGACCTGGGCTCGATTCCGGCCCATGGCTCACATCAGTGGCGAGTGATATCTGAAGCGGTCTTGGGCCCCCACCTTCTAATGAGTGAAGGACTCCTGGTGCACTGGTTTCAATGTCAGCACCAGGGAGACAAATGTGGCTGGCCGTGAAACCACCGAGTCAAGCAAATACTCCCTAACAACCATGGTGTTAGTAGCGAGATATACTGTAATGTTTTAATAACTCTTACAAAAAAAACCATTCTTGCCCGCTTTGCGAATAACAACAAGACTCCCCCTTTACTCGATGTTTATCATAGCAACCACTCTGCTGCCGAGGTGGCAGCGACCCAGGTCTCTGATATATTGCATGGTTGCTACAACCTGTTTTATCTTGCTATTTAGACTAATTGAGCTTCATAGTCTATGGCCTTTCAAAATATTGTGCATAAAAAAGCACGACCATTTGATTGCCTACAAAACTACGGAGGATTCACCACCGCAACCTCCCTCCCCCAATGCTGCCTTTCCCACCTTTTTTCAAATCGCTCCTCCTGCGTTTCCACGCCAAGGACCGTCGTCCGTCTTGCCGCTCAGAAAACCACCTGGGGCTACGGCGTCCCAACCAAGGCTCCATCCATCCTCAGCTCCCCTTGCTCTTCTCAACACGCCTCCTTCCACTTGGCAAGAATCATACCAGCGTCACGGCTAGTTTTCCGGCACCGGGCAGTGTTAATGATTGATGTAAAATTTTGCACGCCACAGCCAAAACAGTAAATTATTGTTTTTTGGGAAGATTGCCTGGAAAGTTGTACTTTACAGTGCAAGCGTCGAAAATTACGCAGTTGAACGACAACAATCTGATACTTAGTGTCATAATTTCCTCATAAATAAGCCTATCTCTGAACTGAAAACAATAAAATAAAATTGTCATCCATATCAGCTTATTGGCCTTCTGGAGATGTGTGTTGTGTTGAAAGATCATTATAAGTAATATGTTTACTCTGGTCGCTGGGTTCATAGCACATTGCGCTAACCACTTTCCCCGCTGCTCCAACCTCAGAAACATGATTTCCCTTGTTCAGTACGATGCACAGTAAATGCTGTTCAAGTTCGCCGAAGGTCTATCGTACATATGGAGTTCATTAAGGCCTCCTGCCCCTACCATACGAGCATTTTACAACACGTTTAAGACACCCACACCACATAGGGAATGCTTTCATCCCACAGTGGATTGTTGATGGCTGCTGATGAATGCTTCACTGGTGACATTTGTGAATAGAATAATCCAGTCACTATTCAAGATTCAATCGTTTAGCAACGGGCGGCATTATGCAATTTCTGATCGTTGAAAACATTTGTATAACGCTGCCACAGAACACGCGAATTGCCACCAGCAGCAGGCAAATGCTGGCATAAAAAACCAAGCAACTCGACGGCATTTTACATGCCACAACCTGCCGGTGAAACTCAAGAGAAGTTTAGACCGGTTCAGAGTTTTCTGCTGAAATACATCATTTGGGATGGCCCATAAGTTGATGATTAATTTGTTATTTAATTTTACTTGGTGCAAAAAAAACCCCCACCTTTATCCACGTGTAGTTAAGACACCTCGATGACTGTTAAAAAAGTATATTGGGTTTAGAAAAAACGCAGCACTAGAAGATAGAAGAGATGATGATGGTCGGTGCTCGTGACTGGTCACAGCATGGCACCACCAAATGAGGGGAACACACTCAACAGTGGATGGCCAACGCAGAGATGGGAGTAATGAGATTTTCGTAATAAACTAAACTATGAAGCAAACCATTTTATTTTAATTTTATCATGAAGATGCCGTGGAAATTATATAGCTTCCTGTGGAGTCACTTTTTCTGATAAATCCGAAAATCGGGGGTTACATGGCCAAGCAGTAACGCGATTGGCTGTTTGTTGCAGAGGTTCACGGCTCGATTTCAGCACCTGCCCTGCTTATTACTGCGGGTGTATTTTACTTTCTACATTTTTTATTTTACCAGGTAAGGCCCACGGAGCTATTTCGCTTTTTTTTAGAAGCGACCTGGTCACAAATGACAGCCCAATGAAATAGCTTATCACGTAGAAATTTAAAGCAGCCAAATACTCTAAACACGTGTTTAAAAATGTGGAGGCAACATCCGCAGGACCCGGAGAAAAATCCACGCGACCGTGGAGAAAGAGACATGCAAACTCCAAATATACAGCAGGCGTCAGGGATCAAACCCACGACCTCCTGTACACCAGGCGCGGTAGTTAACATCTCGCCACTGCGGCGCCCTACTAAAGCGCCAGAACGAGATGGACTGGGGCATTACATGACCGTGGCGGATGACGACGAAGAGGTGAACAGATGCCTTCATCCAGCAGTGGATAGATCATTGCAAACGATTTGACAACACACAGAGGGCAGTGGTTGGAAAGTGTACACGAAACTCAAGAGGCCAGCGGGCGGTGGGCACATCGCTGTTGACGTAGCAGATGAGTTTTATTTAGCCGACCTGCATTTAACCACACGAGCAGCGACGTAGCCAGCGTTATGTTCACGTGTCATATGCAGACGCAAGCCCCCGCAACATGCATTGCTTGCTGGGTGTTATAGAGGGAGCGCCTATGAGTGGTGGGTATGTGACGGCGGGGATGACAGCGTGCCGAACACGCACAGGCGCTCTTGTTTCCCTTCCCAAGTGTTGATATCTGTGACCTCTAAAAGCCCCATAATCATAATTGTATCTATTACAATAATCGTTATCGGCACCAACAGTATCATCATTACAGTATCACCACCACAATCGTCATCACCACCACCACCATTATCACCACAATCTTCATCACCGTCATCACTGCTATCACCACCACATCATCACTGCCATCGCCACCACCAAAAAGGCGCATGAGCATGACAAAACGCTCGTTTTATGGCCGAGTAAACCTAGAGGTGGCTCCAGGCCAAACATATGCGGACTGACCTGTCATGCTGTGCTATCACGCATACAAACAAACATACAAAGATCCCCCATGTAGCCTGTTGGGGCAAGTGCTGTTCGTGAGCGGATATGAAGGCCGGCAAGGCACACGAGGGTGACGGGTGGCCAACGCCCGGCCACCCGGCCACCTTACAGACACCGCACGGGGCAATCATTTCAGGCTGAGCCGACCGAGGTGAGACCCAGGACCTGTTCAGATAATCGTCACCGGCAATGTTGGCCGTGAGCGGGAATCGAACTCTGATCGCCAGGTTCGTAGCGCTAACCGCGGCACCACCACTCCAGATGTCACTCACTCACGCACCCAAGACAAAGATCCCCCGTATAGCCTGTAACAGACGGTAGGGGCAAGTGCGGTTAGCGAGGACCTATGAAGGCCGGCAAGGCACACGAAGGGGTGGGTGGCCAACACCACGCCCGGCCGCCTTTGTCTCCCCTAGTGTCGATCTTTACACACCAGGCACTCACACGCACGCACACACCTGGACGGCACAACACACAGCACATTCACACAGTACCACCGTCTAAACGATAAAACAGCATTCGCCTCTAAGCTGGCGGTGACGGCCTCACCACCACCCCACCGCGTCGCTTTGAGCCAGGCTAGGTGCACGCACCTCGTGGCGGCAAAGACGACGAGGCGACGCGTCTGCCGGTGGCGGCTCTGGCAGGATGTGGGGGTTGAGGAGGAGCACGCAGGTGCGACAGATGAACCGTGATGAATGGGACCCCCCCACCCCACACCCACACCCCAAGGGGTGGCAGCATCCTGAACATTGCAGGCGGCCGCTTCTGATGCTGCTGCTTGGCCACGTGGACCGCTGCCCCCGTCTGTTGGACTTCTTTCGCGCCGTACGTAGCCATACCGTGCCAATCGGAGGCGTTTGCCAGTCCTGTCTATGGAGTTGTGTGCCCCCGACTGGCATTTGAGACGTACCTACGTGCACCGTCAACGTTGACCAGCGGGGTGAAGTATGGTCAAATAAACCCGACGACTTGCACGGCGTGGGTGGGTGGGGGGTGGGGGGAAGTCCTCGACTAGCAGCTGATTAAGACCACGGTTGTAGGTGAACATTAATAATCATAAAGACAAATCGAGATACTGTTATACACAAGAGACGATAACCCCCCCCCCCCCCCCACGACTAACTCTAGCCCTAAGAGCTTATTGGGGCAAGTGCTGTTAGCGAGCACCTGTGAAGGCCGCACGGCACACGAGGTGGTTGGGTGGCCAGCAACCACGCCCGGCCGCCTTTGTATCCCTCACATGGCGAACTCGGGTCGCCTGGTTCGTCGCCCAGCGGCGCTAACCACTACGCCCACCGCTCCCCTCTTCACACTATAGACAAAGATCCCTCGTATAGCCTGTAATAGACTGTAACAGACTGCTGGGGCAAGTGCTGTTAGCGAGCACCTATGAAGGCCGGCACCGTGGCAGGCGAGGTGATGGATGACCAGCACGCACGCCCGGCCGCCTTTGTCTCCCCAGTGGCGATGTTTTACACACACACACCGCACCAGGTACTCATTTGAGGCTGAGTCTACTTAGGTTAGCCCCCGAACCGGTTCAGATAATCGTCACCCATGGTGTTGGTGGCCGTGAGTGAGAATTCGTAACGCAGCGCGATAACCACTACGCCCACCGCTCCCCCTTCACGCCACACACACAACATATCGATAACCTTGATGGAGCGAATCGTGTACATTCCAATGATGTTCGATAACGAAGCAAGAGTTCAACCCATGCTTAAACTGAGACTTTATGTATAAAGGGTAAAAACGACGCGTGGTCTCTTGTTTGTTGGGGTCTCAACATGCCGCGTGGCCTGGAGGAGCTCCCGGATCATAGTCAAGGTTCGTTGTTGGTGGTGGTGATGGGTGGTGGTGGTGGTGGTCAGACACGCTAAAGTATAAATGCGATATACCCCCCGCCCCCCACTCTTCATTATGAATGATATTGGTCGCTGGTCCCAATGCTGCCCAAAACCACCACCATCACCTCCGCCACCATCGCCACCGCCACCACCAACACCGCCACCACCAACACCGCTACCACCATCACCACCGCCACCACCACTACCGCCACCACCATCGCCACCGCCACCACCACCACCGCTATCACCATCACCACCGCCACCACCACCACAATCATCGTCGCCCCGAACTCTTTGCTTCTTGTGGCAAAGCCACGTCGGTAAACAATACATCGTCGCCCCTAACCGAGTAATTCGCCTGCCGTGGGGTTGTGACCACCACCAACACATCCGAAAGGAACAAACGAAAGGAACGTCGCTCCGTCAAAGTCACTTTGGTGCAGCACGTGCGCGCAAAGACAAAGAACCCCCGTGTAGCCTCTGACAGACTGGTGGGGCAAGTGCTGTTTGCGAGAGCCTGTGAAGACCGGCACGGTACACGATGGGGGTGGGTGGCCAACACCACACCCGGCCCCCTTTGTCTCCCCAGTAGCGATGTTTTACTCCACACACACACACCGCACCAGGTACTCATTTGAGGCCGAGTCTACCTAGGGACAGGTCCAGGACCGGTTCAGATGCTCGGTGGTGTTGGTGGCCGTGAGCTGAGGAATCGAACTCGGGTCGCCGGGTTCGTAGCGCTAAACCACGACACCACCGCTCCCCACGTCCACACACAGACACAACACTCACACGTGAATGTACAACAATAGACTTGTTGTACAACAATAATCAACAATAAACTTGAACAAACGAAGACACACACGCAGGAGCTCTCCTCCAGCAGTCAAACAACGTTTGTGATATGAACACTGTACAGGAGCATAGACTGCATATGCAGGTTTTTATTGTCATATATATAGATCTATCCATGCAGAAACAGATGCACATGTACACACAGACACACACACAGACACACACACACAGACACACACAGACACACACACACAGACAGACACACACACAGACACACAAAGACATACACACAGACAGCTACACACAGACACATACACAGACACACACACACAGACACACACACAGACACACACAGACACACACACAGACACACACACAGACAGACACACAGACAGACACACAGACAGACACACACACACAGACACACACAAAGACACACACACAGACAGCTACACACACAGACACATACACAGACACACACACACAGACAGACACACAGACACACACACACACAGACACACACAGACAGACACGCACACAGACACACAGACACACACACAGAGACACACAGACACACACACAGACACAAACAGACAGACACACAGACACAAGGCAGACGGGAAGATGCACAAGGGGGGGGGGGGGGACAAA
>CM025608.2:12113248-12129467 GCA_014621495.2 Entosphenus tridentatus | reverse complement strand
TGTTGTGTGTGTGCGTGGTGTGTGTGTTGTGTGTGTGCGTGGTGTGTTGTGTGTGTCGTGTTGTGTGTGTACGTGTTTGTTGTGTGTGTCTGTGTGGTTGTTAGTCGGGCGATGCCGCCGCAGGTAACTTTGCGAGACGGTGGTTCTGGCACCAGCAACAGGCGTCGTCGTCTTCTCCAGTTTCATTCCTCACCCTCGTCTCGTCTCGTTGGGGTTGTGGTCCCCTTACGTAATGGTGATGCCGCGTTATCTAACCACGCGAGGTGTGTGTGGGGGGGTTTACTCGATCAGCAACATGACGAGGTTCATGATGATGGAAGCGATGATGGTGATTTATCCCGTAAATTGGATTTGATAATTAGGTTTTGTTGCAACAAGTGTGCCGGCAACGCCATTGATAGCCATCGATTGTGACGACGACCATCTTCGTCGTCAGCTGCTGTATAGACCGTGAGCGGTAACTCTGTGGTACAGAAGCGATTGAATGTTCGTGGTGGTGGTGGTGTCTGATGGAGCTGCTGGGGGGCCCTCTCCCCTCCACGTCCACCCACGTGGAGCCTCAACCCCCATGGCCGAAGCGCCCCCCCCCATAGTCAAAGAAGGAATCTCGGAGTTCTCATTCGAACGTCGTTTATTGTGAAAATTCGGTCACAGTTCCTATGATCACTGTTTCATTGCTTTCATGGCTTTATTTTGGTGATTTTCGAAAAGTTTTTTGGTTTGGCCATGTTTGTTTGTTTGTAGTACAGAGTTAGACTGATGGCCTTAATCTAAGTTGTCTTGTTGTTGTTGTTTGACTTGCATCCCACAGGGATTTTTGCACACAGCGTTGGTGTACGGTGATTTTTCTGCAATATTTTGTTGTCTTTTCTTGGATTTTCTGTTTTCACTCAGTCACATAGTCACTTTAAGATGTTTTTTGTTCATGTTTTTGTTTGTTGCGGTTGCACACGATTCAAGAGCCGAATGGCTCACAGGGCTATACCTAATCAATGAACTTGAGCAAGGTGGGCTGGCTGGGGGGGGGTGTCAGACTTTCACTTCTTTAAACTTGAAAACTCGTCGTCTTAACACGAACAAACCCGACCACTGGCTCACCGGACGGGTGGCTCACGGGGGCGTCGTTTCACGCTCGAGTCGACGGGGACTTCTTGGGGGGGTCGCTACTTGAGAGGGGGCCCCTCCCCCCACAACACCGCAGGCCAGGTCTGTCGGTCTCACGTAGTGGCTTTGTGGTCAAGCAAGGCGATTCGTGTTGTACACAGCGACCTGCTGGCCTCTGCCCATCCTGCTGCTGCTGCGTGAGCTGGATCGTGCATGGAACACCACCAACAACAACAATGCCGTGGTGTTGTGTACAAAGTTTTCTTGCTATTGACGTGGTGAGACGGATACTGTGGATTAACACAAACCGTGCTGCTGTTTAGCAAGGAGGTGTGTATATCGTCTGCTTGCTTAGCTATGTTGCCACTTATAGTCTCCACGAAGACGCTCAGGATTATTTTGTGTTGTGTATAAGATATTGCGTTGAGTAAGGACCCCGTGAATGAAAGAGTGGGGTCCCTTGCCTATAACATCTGACTCCTGATTAGACTCTGTCGACACCGGCCCAGTCTTTGCTTGTATTGGGTCTTGTATGAAGGGGACGCATTGCACTGCTCATCTCTTATGCATAGACACGTGTTTTAGGACGACGTTCTGCGTATCAGAAGGCAGGGAAGAAAGATAATTTGAGCTGTACGTTTATACCTCCATGTCTATGCACCTTCACCAACCAACCAACCAATCGTGACCAGTGCGGTGAAGTATGGTCAAATCATTCCTCACAGCCTCGGGGGTGGGCTTCAGCAGTTTAACAACAACAGGGTGTGCAACACAAAATTACACATCATCATCGTCATTATCGGTGAGGCACTTGTAGATTTCTCAGTGTTTGTGATGACATTTGGAGAATTAAATCCGTCAGGACATCTGCGACGTATACTTTATTTTTTTTAAAGAGAATGAAACGAAACATTGCCTACTAATTAATCATGAAACACTCCAGAGGTCACCGGTTTGCTCGCCTGTCACGGAACTCGAGACAATGGGCAGATTTATTAGAATCCTCCTGGCTATTGTGCACCCAGCAATATAAATCGGTGCGCCACAGGCGGATCGTGTGTCGTGGGGTCAAATGACGGCAATTCCTACCTCTTCCAACATGTCAGAGTAACTCTGCAGAGCTCGTCACGGAGTGTAGTGGTGTGAGCACGAAATTGCAGGGCTGCACCTTTACCTCGTATAAACCCAATTACAGGCAAACCTTATCGCGTCGTAAATATCAAGAGGTCCTTTGCGAACAGTGCAGAGACGACCCACACCTTGACTCCTCCGATCACTCAGAATGCGCCCCAGTCTCGTCATATGTTGTAATTTAAGCAAGATTAAGCGAGGTCAGTGCAGAAAAATCAATTGTTGCACTGTCATTCTATGCTGCCACGTGTATGCTAGCTACCCTTTCCTTCACCAGCCCGCACTGCCCAGTGTGGTGAAAAATGGTAAAAAAAATAACATGCACGGGTTGTACACGTACAACACCAAATCCACACATTTTCATCATAGCCATGATGGGCCCACTGCGGGATGAAGGCCTCACACAAATGTCGATAACCGGTGAACTGGTAACTATTGCCATAATCGCTAGTCACGAACCGATAACGATTCCACTGGAATGTTGGAAATGGAAGCACGTGCCGATAGTTCAAGCAGCAGAACTGTGGCAGCCCTAAGTGTAAGTAGTGTCTGGGTAAACACAAGGTAAAGGTGCAGGCCTGCTACTGCAGGAAGGGCCTCCACCAGAGGGAGAGCTTGAGGGTATTTGGTCTCCTCTGTCACACTAACCAGGCATGTTGGTTAGTTGCGTATTCATTTGTACTGTTGGGTGGACAGAAGCATGGGGTGGGAGGTGAGATTTAAGAAATTCTGCCCCATTGTTTCCACTGACACGCAAGGAGATGCAGTTGAACTGGCGAACTCTGGCTGGCAAGTCCAGTGCGCTAACCATTACACAAGGGTAGCTGCCTGCATTTCTCAGTTAGAAAAGTAAACCTGTCATATATCGGCACACTGGATACTGATTTTAAGTTGTTATGCCGTTCACGAGTAATAATCAACTTAGCACATGCTTAAAAGTCAGCTAAGGTCACTTCTGCAAATGTTCTCCTGGTCTCTTGAAGTCTTGCTCACTTGTTTAAACAAATTAAACTCGGAAATGTGCACACGAGCTGATTTCATCACTGTCCCCGCAGTGGACGTGTTGGTGGACATCCCATCCGTTGGCGTAATTACTCGTGACCACGTACTGCACTACAGTGGTAAAATATCGTGGATACACTACTGTGTATGGTTTTGCAGTTGTGCTGTACAGCCCTCGGAGGTGCGTTTTCAGGTTGTACTGTGGGTTATTTGGCCACCATGCCAAACAACACGTGGTATAATCTGAAAATCCGAGAGCAACGGTGTGTGAATAGTTGGATTTGTGAATGGCTGGCACGCGTGTAGAAGATGTTTGTGATGTAAAGAAATCGACTCTTAACAATCGGCGATAATAATCGAGATCCCATCACTGGCAACACAGATGGGTCGGTTACGAGCAGAATTCGCAAGTTTTATAGATTAGGATTGGTGATGCGTGAGATTAGCCAGCTGGTGGCGTGAGCTTAATCAGTGACTGGAGAAGCGAGTTGGTCGAAGGGTGGAGGAGGATGTGATCGCAGGGTGAGTGCAGATTCTCACATTACGTAAGAATTGGCAGTGCCACCGTGAGCGCGTGAGATGCACTCTGATCGTGTGAGACTTGAGACGTCTGTAAAATCCGTGATTTCCTCTTTATGTGCATGGGAATTTCAGGCAGCTTAGAGCAGGCTGAGAGCAGTCTCCCAACTCCAGCCCTCGTCACCTAACCACGGTCTCTGCCTTTTTCGTGATTACCAAAATTTTCTGTGCATATGCAAATCAAGTGACTGTGCACGGCATGCACCCGATGGTTCATCGTCATGGAATATTTATACCATGCCTCCAATATGGTACACCTCGTGGCATCAGAGCAGAGGGGTATTTGAGATGATCACTCGGTAAGGAACTAATTGCAGACCATATGTAATGTTCAAAAACAAATACGGCAAAGACAGTATGTGCTCGAGTCTACCCTCGTTTGTCCACTTGATTTCAAAAGTTATTTGAAAATAAAGTCTTCAAATTAACCCTAAATTGTTGGTAATCACAGAAAACCTGAACCTTGTGGGTTTAGAAAACTGGCTTAAAGGAATAAAGAAAGCAAGAAACAGTTATTGTGTAGTAGCTATACACCTCTGTGTACCATGTCCCCTGGCTGTCCTCACCACAAATTTTAATATTTGTAGAAAATTACTTTAAAGCTAGTCATGTATGCCATAATATCAGTTTAGTGACAACAATGCATTGACATTGGGATGAATGAGAGTGATTTGGTGATGTCACCAGGGTAATGTAATGAATCTCCAAAATAATTGTTTTCCTCGCATGGGACAGAAGCTTAGGTTAAGAGCTGCCAAAGAGATTGCTTTTAGGGTTGTTTTTCTTGATTCGCAAAGCTAAGCTCACACTGAACTATTTATCCTCTACAAACCTCGTACAGTTAATTAAATACATTCACCAGTTAAATCGGCCAATACAGCCACTGTATTAGCATAGTTCAAAAACTAATACCACCTTTGTAATGTCCTTATAAAAGAGGCACACCATATTTATAGCAGCACGTGTTTCCCCATGGGCACACGTGTGTCCTGGCACAGAGAAGACGCCCAGCGCTCGGACTCGAAATCAGGTTCTCATCTGTGCAGGCTCAGGCCTGAAATTACCATTATTCACCCACTGATTAGAGAAAAAATGCACCCAGGGCTCGAACTCCCAATTTCATTGGCGCTGGCTTGAACATATCAATTCTGATGAGATAAAATAACCCATTTACAGGGCTGGAACCCAGGATTTTGCTGGTGGTGTTGTCTCGGTGCCTCTATCGGGTAGCTGTTATGAACCCACTGAAAAAAACACACCCAGACTGAGGATTTGAACCCAGGATGTCGGTGGTGCTGTATCGGTGCCTCTGACCCAACTATTTATGTACCCACTGAGAAAGACGACCAGTCCCAGGACTGGAACGCAAGATCTCGGCAGTGCTAGCTCTGTGCCTCTGACCTGTCCCCCTGAGAGAGACACGCAGACCCATTACTTTAATGCAGGATCTGAGTAGTTCTGTATGTATGTTTAACTTTTTTCACACAGTACGTAGCCAACCATGCCAATCGGAGGTTTTGGCTCCGGCGATCAGAATCAACCTCCATTGTGGCCGCCTCATTCCTTTTTAAAGCTAAGGATCGTGGTGTCCCAGGCTTGCTGTGTGTGGCTCGGCCGTGATTGAGTTTCACGTCAATAAACTTTAGCCTGGAGGCCTGGCGCAGAGTCAGGCAGTGTAACGTGACCACCACCACCACCGGTGGCGAGGGCGTCCCCCCTGCCTTTGGAGAGCTATTCTCAGCTGCTTTTGTAACGCCCCTTGCTGACCTTGGGAACCACGAACGCAAATATAAAAATAACAATACAAACATTACATTAAGAAAAGTCAAAGTACAGTTATTTCTTGAGCTACGGAAACTAAATTTACGGAATTTAAATGTAACGTAAATTAGATATTAAGGAATAAAGTCTACATGCGTTACGCTAAATTGGCGTTTACGGAATTTAGAATCTCTAACTTAATAGACTTATTTTGAGTATTGTTATTAATATCCTATCATGAAATTGTAGTGATTTGAAGCTTTCGTGACGGCAGGAATTCATACTCTTTGGTTCTTTCGGTAAAGTCACATAGATAGAAAAATAACTAATAGATCACGACGTTTCGATCGCAACACAAGCAATCGTCTTCAGGTGAAACAATACAGCAGGCGGACTGCTGAGGCAGGAGGAAATGTAGCGAGAGAGCGACTACAACCAAAGGTTATAGACGTTTGTGGTGGGTACAACCCAAGGGTAAGTGGGCAGGGCTAGGGATGGAATTTGCAAGTAAATGTAAGATCGCAAAGCTCGCATACCTGGCTAATCCGAGGAGGGGAGGGAGGGGAGGGGCTGCCGTAACGGGCGAGAGGGTGGGGGTGAAATCTACAGAGGGAACAAGGTGATAGAGAGAAAATATATCAAACTTGGCAAACTTAGAAATGTTATGCAACTCAGAGAGTCGGCCAACACAACAGTTATCACTTTATCTGGTTGAATCTTGGTTGATCAACGTCCTTATTTCTTGGGGCTGAATTTGTTTTCTCCATAGGAACGTATCTCCAGTTATATAATGAAAGTCAATGGGGAAAATGGGGTTTGATATACGGAATTGCGCTGAAAATTAATCATGATGCTCGTGATGCTTTCGTTCAATAGTGTATGTAAGAATCGATCATCTGATAACGGTACATTGTAGCTGATGGCGCAAACAAAACAAACAAATAAACACCAATCAGGAAAACATTCCAAGAAAAAATAGACAAATGTAATCTTGAACCAAAGTGATTCTTACATTCCATATACATTCATGTACATAATGGGATTCTAATCTTTTTAATCTATTGTCATATCACTACCATAATTCCATTCAGAAATCCATCATCACTGTTGTTACTTCCTGGTCTATAAAATGAGCACCACTAAAATGTCGGAGTCAACAATGGTTGCCCATTGGATCTTCCTGTTCCTGCCACTGGTTCAGGCCTGGCCGTGCAGACGAGCGAGTGCTGCCCATGCTTGCTTGAAACGGGAAACTTGCAATATTTGTTTTCAAATTTGCTTAACCAGGCACAGAGGAGGGTTCTGCTTGGGTCGTTTGGCCAATCCTTTGTTGATATTTCACCATACGGTGGGAATGGGGGGGGGGACCCGAGATAACCCAACAATGTAAGGCATGGTCACACATCCCCAATCCAGAGCTCTTGAGGCAGGGGTCGGTGGGTCAGATAGATTTGTGAAACCCCCAGCCCACTGGACTGTCAGGTGGCCAGGAGATGGCATCAATGCGAATGAGCTCGTAGACCCGTTTGTGCGCACTATTGCACAATACAGTGCCCTCGTGTACATGAGTTTTCTTTGGACACTCCAGTTTACTCCCACACATAAACTACTCGTGAAAAAGGAATTGGCCAAACATCCGAATGCAGAATCTTTCTGAAAAACCTTTATAAGGCTTTCCTGGATAAATATTTCACAGTGGTTAGCACACTGCTCTGATTTATGAGTGGAGGGTTATATTTGGAGAAGTTCTGACCACCCTGCTTCATCAACCATAACGGAGACAGCAATTAGAGTAGAGGCCTTCAACCAAAAGTGAATTTACAAAGGCCTGTAAATTATTATTAGTATTATAATGTATTGCTTCACAGATCTCCACATTTTCTTCTGCTTTGTTGTCTCATTTTGCAGGGAACAGGACGTCAGCATTGTAAGGAGAGTGTGGGGGAGAGCTTCGGAGTGAGAGCATCACAGCGAACAAGAGAGAGGGGAAGAGGGAAAATGTCCGGCATTGTGAGCCGTGTGTCGGAGGGCCAGACGGCCGTGAGCTGCTTCATCGCAGCTGCGAGTTTCGTGCTCTTCCAGGTGCTCTTCCACTGGGGCAGTGCCCTGCTGAGTCGCCCCTTCTGCGTCGACGTCGCCAAGATGTCGAGGCAGGCGCAGATCGAGTGGCACTCGAGGTGAGGGCTCCTACGTCTCGTCCGCGATCCATATTACCTGGCGCCAGGGCCGCAGCAGAGCCGAACAGTGACTCTCTCCTCACTTCATCACCACTGTCTAAATTCAGCTTTTCCCCTTGGTTTTTAATTGACGTGTTAATTAGTGTACTTTATTAGTCTCATTACCACCACCTTTAGGTCTTCACCTTTTTTCACCGGCCTCTGGGTGCCACACCAATGCCAGTCTCGATAACCTGCCCTCCTCCATCCTCAACACATGCCCCGCTCATTGCAGCCTGGTCTTATCCAGAAATGTTGACACCATGTGACTAAAATATATTTTCTCGAGTTGAAATGCAATGTTAGATTGGAAGTCATGAATAGTTCTGACTAAATACTGTACAATCTTTCATTATCATATGCGGTAGGCATAAACTGGAGCCGTACATTTTAACTGCCCTTTTATATTATACTACTCTACAAAAATGGTCTTGAAACCCAAGAAATTTGGTCAGTGAGGAAGAGCTTTCTTTCAAAAACGTACATGTACTGCAGTTTAGTGGTTACACATTACTGAGTGCTGGGGGAGTTTATCATGCAATGTGCAAACCACGATGCAATCACTCTACCCCTGATAACGAAATAAATGAGAGAACACAAATAGGTTATGTGGTTTGCATCTTCATCTAAGGTAATTTAGGCAACATTCTGTTTAAATCTGCACATTTAACTTCTCGCCGTGTGCATTGAAGGGAACGGTGCTGCATGGCTGAGCGAGGCAAGTGCAGTCAGTGCACGAGTGTCTTATCTGCCCTGGCTTACTCGTCACTGATACTGGAACTTGTCCGGGCGTAAAGAGTGAGCGCTGACTTTAACCATGAAGCCATGGATTCTTGTGCAGCTCTTTTAGACCATTGATGGTCCAAATGATCCATCGTGGAGACGGAGAGCCTGGTTCCAGCCTAGCCTGGGTAAAGCTTTCATCGGAGTGACCGTGGAAATGAGGTGCGGGGGAAGAGTAGGAGCATAATGATTAATTGATTGACACTTATTCTTAAGCTCAAGATACGTGCCTGTGTAAAGGTCGATGTATTCGATTCCTATACGTTGTGATGTTTTTGTGTTATCCCTGCATTAACCCCGATTGTAAAAAAACAAATACGTTTTACGATTCTTCGAATACAATTATGACCTTGAATCAAGGGGTTGGGGAGAGTGGGCGGGGAGGTTAATCATAAGACCCCTTGTGAGCAGCTGACCATGTGTTGTAACTCCACCACTCCCAGCACGTCGTAACAGCCTTATCTCGAGATGCTATGCACACGACCAAAGTGTCAGTGTCTACTTGCTCGTACCAGCTTGGGGAGGTGACCATTTCCATGGACAGCTCTGTGCCAGTGGAGTGATCGGTCAAGAAGAACAACCAAGTCGGTTGTATCTGGAGGAGAAGAGAAAAAACAATGTCTCGTGCCTGAACATGAAGAACGAGAGGAGGTTAGATTCTGAGATGGCCAGGGTGGGGGATGAAGTCCCAGTGGTGTCTCACTAAGCGGCGGCGATCGAGTTGAGAGAAGTCCTGGGACCCACTGAGTGTGGGAGTGCAGTATAAGGGAGAAACATCCACAGTTTCATCAGGACATCCAGAAAGGTAGAAGAATTCCCAAATATAGAAAGGGACTTCATTGATTTTAAATATGTTGCACGTAGTTAAATCTCCATAATCCGTGGGCAGACTATCCTAGTTGTGGAATAACCATGCTTGATGATAAAAGGAAAATCGAAATCGAAAATGTTACAGTATTCCGCGCTCATTCACACCTTTTACGCCCATGCTGCTTCTATTATTAGCTGCTCTTTACTCTTGACTCATGACCGATTACTTTAGGAACAATAAAACAAGGTGGCGCACATTCCACACCTTCACCCGCTGTGTACATGGGTAAAATATTAAATACGTTGTACAGTCTTTTCCATGATTTGCATTAACGATGTTTTTTTTATCCGGGTGACCCTTCCCCATGATCTCGGATATTTTAGAATTTACTTTACATACACATGTTGCCTCTTGTTGGTGTTTAGCATGAAAATGACATTGTTTGGAAGTGCCCAGAGAAAACCCACAACTGCGCACAGGGAGAGAATGACTCAAACTGCCGCTAGGCAAACAAGGGCTGTCCAGAAGCAGCTTGCCTCGTGCAGGCCATACTCCTCTTTGCCCTTGAGGCGGTCGGGCGAGGGCTTGAGTGACCTCGCTGCTGTGGCCAATTCACTTAACGGTCTGCCCGGTTAAACATTTATGACGTCCGTTGGATGCGGTGCAGTGTGGAGCACAAACCGGGGTTTGGTCACCGGCCCCGTGCGCTTCCTTTATTTATAACCAGAAGGACGAAGAGTTGACAGATCGCCAGGGTCCATTGCCTCTTGTTGTTGTCATTGTAATAGCAACAATGGTAATAGGTTATGACGGAAAGCCGGAGAAAGTGCTTGAGACTTTTTGTTAGGAGGATCATGCTTAAATTGGTATGTTTGGCCAATTCTTTTTAAGGAGTAAACTGATTCAAATTAGTTTTTTTTATCTCGGGTTAGATTGTGTGGTTAATACCTGATGATGCTGGATGTAATCCAGCGAAATATCGTGTATAATTGTCAAAATTGTATTGCACTTTCAACAAACCGGTTCTCTGAAAAACAATCAATTGGCACGTTTGTCCGGGTGACAACTTTATTTGTTCGGCTGTGGTGGGTGGTGGCAGTTGCAAAGCTCTAATTGACATATCCAGACGAAAATTTAAATTATTAATCATAACATTGGTCGCGAAAGCCTATGTGTGAAATTAAAGGTCGTTTTTTTTTCATGGGTGGAAACCAAAGAACACATTCAGTCGTGCGTGCAACTGAATGTCTGCTTACTGCCATCTCCTGGCCATCTCACACCCCAGTGGGTTTGTAACGTTCACTGATATGCGTGATCTAGCAACCCTTGCCTCTCGAAGCACTGCTATATTTGCCTTCACTGTCATTTTTTTCTCTCCGTTATCTTGATAACTGGAGGCTCTGGTAGCCACTTTCAGAGTGGGCTTTCTCCGGTCTCTTCTACACTATGTCCATCACTTCTGCTGGACCCAACACGTCCCACCAGTGCGCTATTTCACATCATCTAACCACACCTTTCGTTCGTGGCATCCACCCCGTTTACCTGCAGCCACACGGACGGCCACAGATGACCCATCTTCGCTCTGAATGGTCTTCGACTTTCTCTCTCCACGTAGTTGTGCTGGATTGGAGGTATGAAATGACACTTGCCTTGACCGCTTGTCATTGTTCTTGTGGTTGAGAGTTGTTTCCATCTGCCTGTGCTGTTGCAGGGTGGTGTCCACTGCCCACGCCTGCATCGTGGGACCCATCTGCCTGTACCTGCTGTGGTTCGACGACGGCGTCAACGCCGACCCCATCTGGTGGGTGTCCCCTACTGATCCAATGTAGCCCAGCGTAGCATAGTTGGGTCCTGACAAGCTACCCACCAAAACAAATCCCTGCCTTTTCTAGCTCCGTGTATCCAAGGCTAGCTTTAGTGAAGCTCATTTTCAACGGTTAAATGCAGCCAGCCGAGTCCAACCGGCCTAAACAAGTCCATCCCAGCTTTGCTTCGTCAAGCTTGAGTCGAACCATTTTAGCCTGACTAGAATAGCCCAGCGAAACTTCGCCTAGCCTATCGAAATTCAGTCTAGCTTTTCTCACCCTACACTAGCCTCGCTTCCCTTTGCCTAGTCTAACCCAGCATAGACTCTCCACAAAGTCGTGCTACTCATTTTATCGACCCTTGAGAGATGATGATGATCGTGATGGGGTCGAGTTAACTCCCGGTTGGTTTTTGAATTCACGACATCACAATGATATTTTATTTTACCAGGTAGAGCCCACTGAACTGTATAGTTCTTTTTCAGAAGCTACTTGACCACAAATGATAGCTCAATAAAGTGACTTATCATGTGGACATTTATAGCAGCTAAATACTCAAACGCATATTTCTAAATGAGGAAGGAAAAACCGGAGGACCTGGGGAAAATCCACGTGACCATGGGGAGAGCATACAAACTCAAAATATACAGGCGTCCGGGTCGGGTTTGAACCCACGACCTCCTGTATACCAGACGAGGTAGTTAACATCTCGCCACCATGGCGCCCCAATTGTAAGGTGACCCCTCTGACCACAGCAACAGGCAGCCATGTGGGGACAACCATGAGCCAAAATTAACACTGCCCAAGTCACGTTCCAGTGGTGATTCAATTACTTCTCTCGACAGCGTGCCTGGTAGAGGGCTATAAAAAAAACCCATCTGGACAGGCGATCTAACAATATCCATTTTTCTGTGAAAGCCCCACTGAGTCTCATGACTTGAGGACCATCCTACGTTGGAATGTTTATCCATTTTCTTTTCTAAACCCTTTCCATCTAAGGTCTAAAGTGTTTTATGCATAAGCTCGGTCATCCATCTGGAATGGTGGAGCATGATGACGCCTTTCAAGGTGATCCAATATGAAGTTTAAGTGTAAAGGTGTGTTGCGATCAGAAACTTCCACTATTGAAAACCCGCTAAATTGATTACGGGGTTTTCCAAAAATAGAAGACAACACAGTAAAAAGCACTATTAGCAAATATGCCATCTCATTTTGTGCTTAGAGCTACCTGTTAGAAATATACAAATGCAATGATGAGGTGCAGTGGCATCAAGAGCATTGGCCACGTTTAACTCTTGACCTTGGTGAAAGCCAGTCTGCACGTAGTACAATAACCACCGTTTACTTCTCATGAGTGGTGATTCTTCCGTGTTTTATTCCGGGAACAAACTCTCACTGCGCATGAAGCAGTCATCTTCACTGACCTGCTTACAATCCTCCCTTCAGACCCATCTGTTCTCCCTTTACTATCTTGCTGCTCCGACCCCCCCAGCTACGACCAGGCCTACCCCAAACCCGTCACTACCTGCACCCCAACCCCTACTTAACTACACCCAACTGTCCTTACTGTCACCATAACTACACCGCGGCTTTTAATAACCCCATTATTTATTTTGACCACTTGTCTAATGTACAATTGTATCAGTATTGTAAGCGCCTTAGACTAAGGCGCTATCTAACTCTACATATAAGATGATTAAAAAACAATATAAGATGAGATCATCGTGATAGTAATGATGATGATGGCTATAGTTGACTTCAACTTGACCTTTGAGTTGTGATTAAAAGCAACACCTGGCCGGATGTGTCTGCACGTGTATATATGGGGAGCGGTGGCGGAGTGGGTAGCGCCCTGCACCATGAACCCAGCATCCCGAGTTCAATTACTAATCAGAGCCAACACCAGTGACAATGGTCTAAATCGGTCCTGGGCCTCCCGTAGGTTGACTCAGTCTTAAATAAGTACCTGGTGGGGTGTATAAACATCAGTACTGGGGAGACAAAGGTGGTCGGGCATGGTGCCGGCCACCCCACCCCCTCGTGTGCCAGCCTTGATAGGTGCTCGCTAACAGCTCTTGCCCAGAGAGTCGGTGAAGGCTATACGGGGGGGGGGGGGGTCTTTGTATTTGTGTGCACGTTAACATTAATTTGAGTTCTGTCCCACACAGGGGTGACCCCTCCAAAGTCCAGATCAGCATCGCCATCACCGCAGGATACCTGTTCTCAGGTGAGGCTCTACACACACGCACAGAAGCCACACAGACCACACACAAATCGCACATACACCATCCCTCACATTTACACTAACCCTACCACGATTACTCTGATGCCAACTCTCAATTTAGCCACGACTCTAACGCCGATCGTAAACTGTAATCATAACGCTATTCTTCATACTGAAGCTAACCATGGCCCTAAGACTAACACGAATCATAGCCTAACCATAATGCCTACTCTTAAATCTACACCTCACCACAATACTAACACGAACCATTTCCATAACCCGAATGCCATTTCTAGCCCTAAACCTCCCACTACCATGTACCATAAACCTAAAGATAACTCTAATACTAATCCTCACTCTTACCAAAACCTTTACACCAACTATAGTACCCCAGGCCGTTTCTGGTGCCCGTTTGTCCCTGTGCTCATGTGCCCATGTGCTGCCCCTGTGCACTCCCTCAGATCTGCTGGTGATCTTCGCCTACTGGCGCCTAGTGGGGGACAAGCTGTTTGTGCTGCACCACGCCGTGGCCCTCTCCTCCTGCTTCTACGTGCTGGTAAGCCTGCCCGGGCCAATAAAATACAAATATCCCCCGTGTAGCCTTAATAGGCTGTTGGGGGAAGTGCTGTTAGCGAGCACCTACGAAGGCCGGCACGGCACACGAGGGGGTGAGTGCCCTGCACCACGCCCGGCCGCCTTCATCCCCAAGTGGCGATATTTACACACCACAATAGGTACTCATTTAAGGCTGAGTCGACCCAGGGGAGGCCCATGACTGGTTCAGATAATCGTCACTGGTGTTGGCCGCGAGTGGAAATCGAACTCGGGTCGCTGGGTTCGTAGCGCAGTGTGTTAACCACTGCGCCACTGCCCCCCACTACTGTGTTGGCCTGGGCCAACACGGTACCACCCAGTACGCCGCGGTACCACCCGGAAACACGCAGTACCACACACTGCCTTGAAGTGCCGCACAGGTACTATGCCTTATCACACATCGGCATACTAGACGGCACGGTGCCACATGGAACCATAGAATACTACACAGTGCCTTAGAACACCTATCTTGTTCCAAATTACCATAAAACAGGCATATAATACAATACAGTGTAGCGGTGCATATAGTGGTTAGCTCACTGTGATTGATGAATGATATCTGAACCAGGCCCCCACCCCTTCATTAACCTGCATTGACCAGCACGGTGAAGTATGGTCAAACAACCCCCATGACTGACAACCGTGTGGAGAGGGCTTTATTATTATTTTCCACGGCCCTGACAAATAAATGTCGGTTATTATTTAGTGCGATAAATGCCACAAAGTGCCATGCGATAACAAACCAATATACAATACCTTAAAGATACAATGCATTACAATGAAATAAACCACACAATGCAATAAAAAATGTTCTAGCTCTCAAAATTGGAATATGGAATATCCACCACAATCTCCACTCGGGGTCTGCCTACTAAGATGAGCACCGCTCCACTCTTGTTGATGTGGAGAGAAACCTGTATCTTGTTGGAGGAATCTGCTACACAACTGTGAGGCTTTCCCGGGTAAGGGGTGAATTTATTCTGCATGATTAGCATTCATATAATTCTCCTTTCTTTTGTGCGTGGTTTTAGCAAGACGGTGTTTTGGCCTACTTTGCAAACTTCCGACAGATGGCGGAGCTGTCTACGCCCTTCGTAAACCAAAGGTAACGACGCCACACGCCTCTCCGTGTACAGAAAGATACAATCCACGACTCAAACGGGCCCATGTGTTTTTTTAAATCAAAAATACATCCACAGCAATGCAGTTGAAATCTGCATCGGTGAAATAAAATGGTTCCGATTCAACCTCGCAAATTCCACAATAATCGTTAGCGGCGTGACTCAACCAAGCCCGACTCTGCTAATGAGGCACTTCATGTCAAAATCGGTCCAGAGTTTGGTTGTGCTGAGTCACTTCTGCTGATATGATTCACTCACGGAAGGCCGTGGGGACGATCGGTTGTGTAAAAAAGAGTTTCATATTTTACGTGAAGAGATTAATACACGATGGATACGTAGTGTCTGCTTATCGGTTTTGTCTCAAATTCCAGCTCATTGATAACATTATTTATTTATGATTAAAAAATTCAATTTTGCACTCTGGACTCCATATGTAGTAAAGTGATCCAAAATATAGCTTACCAAGATCGTCTTTTACCAATATGTGGGTGAACCTTTTGGCTCCCCTGTAAGTACATGCTTTGAGAAAGTGTTTAATGTGGCAAGATTGTGTTGATGGTCTCGTATTTTTTAAGGTTTTAGGATTGTTCAACATTTCGTTTTCAAACGGGTGCACACACAAGGTGGTCTCTTACCATCCTATCTCAATTTCAGAAACATTGTGTTAATGTTGCCTATCTGATAAGAGGTTTTCATCAGCATTTCAGTGAGATATCACTCACGGGCAAAGAAAAATAAGGGAAGGGCCTTGAGCAAGGGCAGGGAGTCGACAGTACTTTTGGCGAGTGTGAAGGGAGTCGCAGACGATAGGTGCAGCAGAGGGGAACGTGCGACCTCTCACTCACTTGAAGGTCGCTTGGAGGCTTCGACAAAAAATCCTTGGTTTCTGGAGCTAGAGTGCGTGGAGGAGAGTAGAGAGAGACTTGAGAGAGAAAATAGAGGCAGGGGTGAGCTCATGGAGGAGTACTCTTAGGCTTTTTCGGTAAAGTCACGTAGGTAAAAAATTTAAATAAATAAAAATAAAAATAGAAATAAAATAATAAATCACGGCGTTTCGGAGGCAACATAAGTCTCCGTCATCAGGTGGG
>CM025608.2:12092567-12105485 GCA_014621495.2 Entosphenus tridentatus | reverse complement strand
GCTTGAGGCCTAGTTCTAGGCTTTAGGCCTAGCTGTAGGCTTTAGGCTGTTGTGAGTTAATTTTTAATTTAAATGCTTTAATTATTTATGTAAAAGCTTTAAATGTATTAAAAACATAAGGGAATGTAACATTGTTAAACATTAACTCCCTTGCACACACGCGGGGGTACGATACGAAGGGAGAGTTTGAGGCGTTGTTCGAGGTTTTAGGCCTAGCTGTAGGCTTTAGGCCGCTGCTAGTAAATTTTTAATTTAAAAGTTTTAATTAAAAGCTATATGTGGGAATTATAAGAGAATGTTATACACTTGTTTCGACAGGAAAGCCGAAAGCGTCACTGAGTGTAAAGGTTTTTGTAGGGTCATGCCAAGTGTTTGCAGTAGGTGGCGATGTTGATCACTGAGTGTAAAGGTTTTTGTAGGGTCATGCCAAGTGTTTGCAGTAGGGGGCGATGTTGATACACGGACGGACGGACGGACGATATAATCTATTGGTGGCTGGTCCACTTCGTTCCTACCAGTAAAACCATCTCTTTCTCCTCTCTCACTCCTACATCATCCTCTTGACAATTTCTCTGCTTCTTGCAATAGATCTGTCGTCACACATCACTCATTATACAAAATAGCTGTTTCCCGTTCAATCCTTGCCTCGAAAGACGTTTGCCCTACACTTTGAAGGCATGTGCGTTACAAGCAAGAGACTGTAAAGTTTTGTAACGATTAGAAAGGCTTGTGGCAGCGTACGTTGAGTGAACTGCAGTTCAATAACGTTGAAGAAATCTAGATTCGTGCATGAATGCATGAAGATAACGAACGCGTGCGGCTCGGTACGAATTATGCGATATCAATGTAGTTCTAGTTATACTGGTAGGAACCTCCTGGTTACACCAGCCCACAGGGGATTATTGTGTCCGTCCATCCGTCGTACATCCAAAAATGGGAGGGCTGGGTGGAGGGGAGGGTGGGGAGGGGTGGGGCTGGGTGGGGAGGGGCTGGTCACCCCGTGGTGCCCTTATAAAACTCAACGTTTAACCTACTCACGCCGGCTTGTGCCGCCCTCACAGTCGGGCATATTTGCGGAATACACCACGCCGCCGTTGACCCTGGCCATTGACCAAGCAACCCAACGTTCCTACCAGCTCCCTCCACAGGAATGTGTTCGTCATCGTGTGTAGCAGCAACCGTTATCGTCATCAGCAGTGACATCGGCACTATCGGTAACAGCGGAACCATCGACAGCAGAACCATTATATCCATAGGGGTTTTTGGGGTGAGATCGCTTAATTGTTGTTAAAACCCGCCACCACCAACTCGTAACTCAATATTTACGCGATCCAACCCAAAAACCACCTCTTATGGATATTGGTCACGAAAGCCTGAACATGTCATCGTGAATAGCGGCAGCACTCATCACCACCACCGCACGCCAATGATGATCAGTCTATCGTTAGCTGAATACGGCATTTGGTGTGCTAGGAAGAAGGCCCATTGCCAACAACATCGCCGATTGTAGATTTTCCCAAGGCGGTGTTATTGACTAATGCGAGGCGTTTTTGTATCGTTAGAGGTCTCTATGGTCGCAGTTTGTATGCACTTTGCACAAAAAACTGGTGCGCAGATTAAGCGGCGGGACGAATTCGTGGCACAGAACAAGGACGTGGATCATATTGCATCTTTTGCTCATCTACACCTCCTCATTTGACATATCTGCCTCCATGTACATCTCTTCTCTTTCACTCATCATCCATACCTTTTCATTCACCTCATTATTTCTACATCTCTATCACTCATCCACGTGGCTTTTCATTTTATTCCATTGCGTTTTTCTATTTTCTGTATCACGTCTCACATGACTAGATCTCTTATCGGTTCGCTCAAAACATCTCTTGCTAGTTACTGCAGATCCTTGGCTGGGCATACATTTCACGACTTCACATTAAACACAATGGCCAGGGTCAACGGCAGCGTGGTGTATTCCGCAAATATGGCCGACTGAGGGCGAGCACAAGCCGGCGTGAGTAGGTTAAACGTAGTTTTATAAGGGCACCACGGGGTGACCAGCCCCTCCCCACCCAGCCCCACCCCCCACCCAGCCCATTTTTGGATGCACGACAGACACAATAATCCCGTGGGTTGGTGGAACCAGGTGGTTCCTACCAGTATGGTGGTAAAACTACACACACGCAAACTTCACTGTGCCAGTGGATTTTCTGGGACCCACAGCGGTTCCTCTTGGCTGAACTCTGACGTCATACCAGGGATATGAAACCCAACACCCATCCAGAGGCAAGCATCTCTCAATGGATCCTTCACCTCACGTCTCCTTTACCCTCCACGTGCCTCCCCCTTCACGTCGCCAGGTTTCCCTGCATGTTCATTCGCCCCGACATTTCTCTTCACATCCACGATTCTCTCAGTCTCCACCTCCCCATGCCACGACCATAACCGACTCGTCCTTCCAGCAGATCCACGTCATTTATTGTTATTTAAAATAAACACACCCAAATGCAAATACGCAAACACATTTTCCCCATATAACGTTCAACAGACTGCTGTAGCAAGTGTTGTTAGCGAGCACCTATTAAGATTAGCACAGAACACATGTACACACACACGGTGGGGGGGGACATGGGAATGCTTGGGGGGGCAGGAAGATTTGGGGCGATTATATACAACACTTGAATGGGGTTGTTGTAGTTAATGTTCAGGGGTAGAGGCAAGGCTGTGGTGATGCCCGGAGGACGGATTAGGCTCGGTGGTTAGGCTAGGGCAGTTTTGCAAATGACACTTGCCAGCCACAAAAGCACTTTTACATTTATTATTCGTTGACGTAACAAATCAAATAACACTCCACATACCTAATGATTGGTGAACACTAGGCGTGAGCGAGCACACAGATTGAAAAAAACGCTACACGGCGGCAATTTGTAATGGACATTTCAAAATCATCAAGCACGTTTAGTATGCAAAGACACAATTTGTATCTGAACGGTGAATAGTGATCATTGCAGATCTACGCACCGTGGTGAGCAGGGGGGATTAGGAGCGGGGATAATTCTGGCAATAGGACTTTAACGTCCCCTCTATGTTCGAACAGGCGAGGGTTAATGTTGATAAAGAGTTGTTGCCAGTGGGATGTTGCTAAGGGGGGGGGGGGGTTAGCGCAAGCAGTTCTGCGAGAGCCTCCCCGTGTTACTGCCTCCCAGCTGCTGCTGCATCTTCTTCTTCCGCGACTGGTCCCCCTGGAAGCAGCGCCACAGGCGCAGGCTCTCATCGGCACCGACCGACATCACGGAGGATCCGTCGGGGCTCGCTACAACCTGCAGCACGCGCTCTGTGTGGCCTGCGGGGTACGGAGAGACATGGCGAGGGGAGGGGGAAAGACACATGGGGGAGGGAGACACAGGGACACAGGGGTTAGACGTGGATCATGGGGAAGGGATGGGGACAAGGGAGAGACATGCGCGAGGGAGAAAGACAATTTGGCGGTGCGGTTGTTTGTATCCTTTCATTAACCGGATGAGATAAACCCACGGAGTCGCGTGAAACATCACTGGCTTTCTTTCAAGGACGACCTGGGATATGAACTCATGTTCCGCCATGACCAGTGTCCCCGTGTCCCTATACTAGGTAGTTCTGCGGTAAATGCCAGTGGCCGGATACACAACCAGTGTCCATCCCCCCCATGCTCCTGTGCGTCCCCCGTCTTTGTATGCCCCTATTTTGCCTCGTGTGTCACTCTTTAGCTCGGTGCTGGACATCATGGCTGGGTAAACTCTCAAGCAACGTGTACCCCCATTTTTCTCAGGTTTTTCCAATGCTCATTATCTCAGGAATGGGCATGTATGTATGATGGACTTCATTCATTCCATATGTAGCCAACCGTGCTAATCAGAGGTGCGGGGAAGGACAAACTAAACACAAAAAGCAGTTCTAAACAAAAAAGCAGTTGTAAAGAAATAATGACCAGGCACATTTACATTGTCCCCCTCCACCTCATGTTGCCATCTCCACATTTGTGCTTGTGTGCTTGTGTGCTCGTGTGCTCGTGTGCTCGTGTGCTCGTGTGCTCGTGTGCCCCCATACCTAAGAGCTCGGCGATGGGCACCATCGCTGGGAAGGCCCACAGTGTGAGCTGGTTCTTGGCGTAGCCGTGGGCGGACAGCAGCTCCTTGTGCTCGCTCGACCACAAGACAGAGCACACCTGGAGCGGGGGAACGAGTCGTTAACACGCGTCCGTGTCTCTTCGTGCCCGAGACACACACAACGTCCACGGCACGGAGACACTGCTACGGTGTCTCGTGTCCCCCATTCTCGCAGAGCGTCTCCCTCATGTCTGTGTCCATGCCTGAGACTTGGCATCCACTGCGTTGAAGCAGACTCCCGTGTTGACATTCCACAGGCGAATGTGGTGGTCGTTTGTTCCACCCCCACTCGCCAGCAAACTCGCTTGCCATGGACACCACGCTAGTGCCTGTGTACAAACACAGACACGAAGACACAGACAAATATTCTTCATTTATCCTCTCAGATTGTTGAGGCCAGTGCCAACATCGCACACCTATTAGATCGAGCACGGCACATCACGCCGGCCGCCTTTGTCTCCCCATTGCTGATGTTCAGACACGGCACCAGGAAGGCATGGAAGGCTGAGTTGACCTCGAGGAGTTCAGGACCAATTCAGATATCACCTGCAACCGATGTTAGCCGTGGCCGGGAATCGAACTCGGGATGCCGGGTTTGGAGCGCAGTGCGCTTTGCAATGCACGACCGCTCAAAAGAAGCACAGAAATAGTGTGTCAGTGTGCGTCAGTGTACGTCACGCACTCGGCGTGCAAACGTTGCACACTGTGGAGTTGGGAGGGCAGGTGATCCATCTTCTAGTTCTAAGTTAACCCATAACACCTCGGACTTGTCCCAAGATCTCTTGCCAGCAAGGCTTCAACACTTCACATGACCTGCAAAATGCACAAAGGCCATCTGTGCTTTTTATACGTTTCTGCAAAAAAATTCTGTTTTGATGGGTTTTTTTTTCAGACGAACACTGCGGTGATGTTTCCACGACTTAGCGGCCGTTATAGCAATTGGCTCGGCACACGTCAGCGAGCGCATGTCAACGTGTCCGTTGTGCCAGCGTGTCATCGCGTGCGTGTCCCTGCCTTGACGGCGGCCGTGTGCTGCTGGAGGGAGTGGAGGGGTGCCGAGGATGTGCTGCCGTTGGCCCACACGAGGAGGTTGTTGTCGTTGCTTCCGCTGGCCAGCAGGCGTCCGCCAGGGGACCACGCCAAGCCGCACACCTCCTGAGAGTGGCCACTCAGTGTGGCGACGTGATGCTGCACCATCCGCACGTCATGGTGGTGGATCTGACCCGAGCGGGACCCACTACAACAACCGCCGCCATGACCGCAGAGTTTACAAAAAACCACAACCGCCACGGCCACAACAAGGAATGGCAATGTCGCGTGACGCCACCCGCATCTCGAAGTTGAGAGCCACAACCACCACTATAACACCAGCGTTAACCACCACAACCACAGTGTTCACCACAACAAGTGTGTGGTGTGCGCTGAAGCACTTGCCTTGACAGGAGGTGTCCGTTCCAGGACAAGGAGCTCACACGCCCTGTGTGGCCCTGCATATTCCTTAAACACTTGTTGCGCTCCACATCCCATATCTACACGTGCAAACACACACACGGAGACACACGAGGATAGGCGCACACGGACGGGGACAAACACAGGGACACAGACGCACACGTGAAAATATACAATGGGGAGACACAGGCACACACGCTAAGCGATATAGACACATACAAGGACATACAAGTCACGGCACCAATAAAAAGCCCACCTGCTCACTTCCCATGATCCTCTGCTCCCCTACTGGGCACTTGCTCCACACACTCCCCTTCCAGAATGCCCTGCTCCTTGAAATATCCCAGAATCCTCTGCTCCAGGCCCCTTTCCAGAATGCTGTGTTCATTACCTGCACGGTTTTGAAACTGGTTCCTATGGCGATGATGTTGCCTCCGGTTGGTACCCACGAGACGGACGAGGGGTAATCCTGCCCCTCCATCTGATACGCGGGCAAAGACACAGCGCACAAACACGGCACGGCCTTAACACCTTTCTCACGCTCAAGTTCCCGGTGTGCATGTGCTGCCTCACGGTACCCAGTCTGCTTTTCACAAGAACACAACACTGCCCCCCCGTATCCCCATGTATCTATGAATGAGCCTGTTTTCCATTCGTCTGTGCGTGTCTGCATTTCAGCATTTCTGCATGTCTGTGTTGATCCATGCATGTGTTCCAGTATGAGGAGCGGTCGTGTAGTGATTAGCGGGCTGCGTTATAAACCCGGGGACCCAAGTCCGATTTCCGCTCACCGTTAACACAAGTGACAATTCTCTGAACCAATCATACGCCTCCCCTAAGCAGACTCAACATCAAATGAGTACCTGGTGCTCATCACCCATAGGGAGATAAAGGCAGCCAAGTCTGTTGCTAGTCACCCACCCCCTTGTGTGTCATGCCAGTGCTCTCTAATAGTACTTGACCCCCCAAAAAGTATGTTAAGGCTATATGGAGGAATCTTTGTATTTTTGTCCCAGTATCTCTCCACATGCCTTCATGTGCTGGGTCACATTCCCCGTTTCTGCGTCCCACAGATACGTCCCAAAGTGGCCCAGCGCCACACACACGACGTTGTCCACACTCCAGTCCAGCGGGTTTAGGTCTGCGCACATGGAGGTACGGGGTCACAGGTCAGGATAAGGGTTAAAACTTTTAGTTCAGGACCAATTTTGTGTTGTGCATATATATGTATCTATATTCCACGTATACATGGGTAAATATGGATTTTATATGATGCCGCTTTTGCAATTCAGGAAAGGTCTAGATATAATAATTGGTTAATTACTCCCGAGTCCAGCGGTTCTCAACCCATGGGTCATGCCCCCGACCGGAGTGAGAACAAGGCCTTAGTTGTGGCGGGGAGGGCGGTGGTGTCACAGGCTGCAGCGTGGATACTGTGCAGGATAACTTTAGACTGCATGAGGAGAACGTCAGTGCCACATTGTGGCGAAAAAACACCAATACACAATGTGAGGCAAAATGCCAAACTAACACCGCGTTGACGCATTGTGTGGACGTAATCTCAATATTGTAGCCTTAGTAATTGGTCAGGGAGGGCACGTGGGGGACAAGCGGTCTTGATTGTGGGGCATTCGAATCTAAAAATATTCATTTGCTGCTATAAATTTCCACGTGATAAGCCACTTTGTTGAGCTATCATTTGTGGCCAGGTTGCTGCTGAAAAATAAGTTAATACCTCAGTGGGCTTTACCTGGTAAGTTTTACTTGTGTATATATCAAGTGATTTGTTTACCTTAACTATACATTGCACTCATTTCGTGTTTGTCATTGTTTGTTGTTGTAACATTCTGACAAGTCCCTACTGGACATCTGTAAAAAAAACAGCTGTATAGCTCATTGGATTCCTCCAGGATGAATACATATTTAGAATCTGATGCGAGACATAAATTATGGGCCATATTCTTAGTCACGGATCAGCTCTGGCTTGAGGTGCTGATGTTTCTTTCAAACATCGAAATCCTGAGCATGCTGGGACCATGCTCAGAGCTGGCTAAAGTTAAGCACGCTCACTTGAGCCAAGGCCGAGCTGAGCATAGCTCTGGCCGAGGGGTTTATTCTGACTGGAAGTAACCATGGATCTATGGTAACGATGATGAGATATATACATGTGCCTGCGTATGTGTATGCACGTGTGTGTGTGTGCATGCGTGCGTGTGTGCGCGTATCTCACAGAAGTCATTGCGGACGGCCGGCGCGTCGAGCACACGCTCGGGCTGCGTGGGTATGTGTCGCTTCTTCTTGAGCAGGGAGAGGGGTGTGTAGCCCTGCTGGGAGTACAGCACCTTCTGTGTGTTGCTGTAGCCTTAGGGGACAACCACAACAATATTAACCACAGCAAATGCCATGACCACATTCACCACGAATGCTACGAACACAGCCCTGGAGGGAGTACAGCAACTTGCCTGCGTCGATGTACCAGGGGGAACCACTCACAGCCACATCCATAGTTCCCTTCTCCCCCACGTGTCTCCGTCCATCTCTATTCCCCTGTACCCCAGTCTCTCCCATGTCCTTCCCTCCATTTTCATGTCTCTGTCTTGCCCCAACATCTTTACCGTCCCCATGTCTTGCCTATCCCTCAAGTTCTCCTCTCCCACTACACCCCCGTGTCCCCACCAACACATCAAATCCACTACTCAACTGCAGATCCCCGTGTCTTCCACCGTCTCTCCGTGTAGCCTGTCTTACCCTCGGGTACAGGTGGCGCGGGTCCCTGGTAGCGTAAGATTCGTGCTTTCTCCACATCCACGCCACTCAGCAGATGCATCATCGCTGCCTGCTTCTCCTTCACACGGAAAAATAAACATAGAGCAGTGTTCCCTTGTCCCCACCTCCGTTGCTGTAACGGCATCTCCTGTTCTCCATTATGTGTGTCCCCAGGGCGTGGAGGAATGAAGCAGACTCGTCAAAACACGAGGCCTATTGCCTGCCCCCTCCAAGCATCCTCGTGTGTCCCGTGACCGTCAATGGGGTGCAGACACCACCGTCGCATCTTGAGACTAGGTGGCTTGACCAGATCCATGTGTTTATATGAACCATGACTCCGTGCTTCCCATGTGTCTCTTTGAGACACGTGGAAGTAGCCTGCCACCTCCATTGCAGCGTGTGATCCCGTGTCCGTCTCTTTGAGACACAAAGTAGCTTGTTACCTCCATGTGTCTATGTTCTGTATACCTAGTGAGTCTTAATGTGTCCCCGTGTGTGTGTCACCGTGTGTGTCACCGTGTGCGTGTGTCACCGTGTGCGTGTGTCACCGTGTGCGTGTGTCACCGTGTGCGTGTGTCACAGTGTGCGTGTGTCACAGTGTGCGTGTGTCACAGTGTGCGTGTGTGTCACCGCGCGTCTCCGTGTGTCACCGTGCCTTCAGTGGAGATGCTGTTTCTTCTCGAGATACGAGGTAGCTCGCCACCTCCATATTTTTGCTGTTGCGCACGGGGATGAATCGGTCACAGAACTTGCCATGGGGAGTGCGGGGGGCACGACCTGGAGTTTTGGCACACACAGCTAGCATTCATGGCAAATATGTACGCGGACCGTAAACACACAGCAAAGTATATACAGAGAGAATACATATATATGGCGATGCGTACACATTCAAGCACGACATGCACAAAACCACGGACTATAGATGTATATTTAACTTATTTCGCACCGTACGTAGCAACGTCACACTCACCAGGTGAGCTCTTGCCCTTGGCCCCGGGCGTGTTCTGGCACTTGGACGTGGGAGTGCGTCCTGGCGTGCGGCTGGTGCTATTGGCGCGGCTAGACCCCTTCATTGGTGATACTGCCATTATGCTGCTGTTGTTGCTGCTGCTGTTGTGGGCGCCAGGGGGGGCTGGTATGCCCAAGCTTCCCACCGTGCTCGTGTTCGCGGACGCCGCCTTGCGCTGCCAACGCGGCTGGGGACCCGAGGAAATGGGGGCATCCAGCTTCAGCAAGTGACTCACGTCACTCTCAAACGAGAACTGCGACATCCTGAGACACGCGAAGACATGCAGCAAGATATTGATACAAGCGGTGATGTAGATCAGCTCTCAAATTTCAGCAGGACATGATCTTTCTATCAAAGGGCACTCCTGGAACATCCTCAGATAGATGGAGACACACAAGGACGCAGGAATTACTTATCTCTTAGATAAAAAGTTTTACATCTTCAGACACAGACAAATATGGAGACATAAGAAATCCCAAACAAGACCTCAGATATGTGGGGACAAAGCCCCAGACTAGCGAGGCGAACGATGTCAAGCTACCAAGTGCTGCAGTTGTGTGCAAGTCATCCAACACACAATACATAGTAATTACAATAATTTGCAGCCTTTTGTGAAATCATCATCAGAATAAGGCCTTCTCAGGCTATGTCAGGGATTGTGTTATTATGTTAACCATATTTCACTATGTTGGTCAGAGTAGGACCAATTAATGAGAGGTGTGCTGGCCAGGTCAGTGTGGTTACCCCACCTGGTTTGGTCAGCTTGGATGCTGGAGGGAATGTAAATACAGATAAGAAAAACGCAAGGAGATGTGAATTGTCACTGGTGCACCTCGAGACAAGGGTGTGGTGTTGCCACAACCATTGGCAAGAGAGTCCGGATTTACATGCCGATATTACAGAGCCAGCAACAGGCTTGTAGTAACAACGCTCGATTAGAGCTGGCATTAGTCTCCAATCAACCAAAACGAATGGTATTACTCAGGGCCCTTTAAAAATGTCAACCGCTCATACATTCTAATAACTCCTGAAGGTGGGAAACTCCATACAAGACAACCCCGGCGTCACGTGGCTAATGACAATGTCACCAAGCCCTGCCCACCACCTCACATCCAGTGTTAGATGTGTTTAATTGGATAACCGGGCTCCAGCAGAACTGATTATATAGATTCTTATACACGCATGGACTGTTAAATTTAGACTAATTGGGCGAATCTTGTACAGCCATCTTGGCGATTCGCTGCAAAATGCGATTCCCTGTGGCGCGTGAATCATCGGTGTTATTTGACCATACTTCACGCTGGTCAGTGCAGATGTGCGAGGGGCTGTGAGCATAGTGCAGTCACAAACATTGCGCTGCACTGCCCTCCGCGGTCTACAATGTCACAATGATGCATTCTGTGACACCTACTTTGTGCATGGTCGTGAATCCACAGAAATATTATAGAGTTAATTTCTGCAGTCAGGACCCAATGAGCTGTAGGCCTCTATTTCATGGACCTCCAGGCTCAAATCTGCTTAGGTTTGGCTTCTCAGATCAAGTGAATTCGGGCAAATTCTGGGCGATTTGGCGGACCTCGTAAGACAGCTGAACCAAAAAGGGGCCAGGTGCGGGATTAAGGATGCATCCGTTGCGTATGCAGTCACATTTAAGAGATAAGATCAAAGGACTTAAAAGATGGAGACTTGTGGAACTGAAGAAGTGTGCGTGTATCAGTGCATGCCAGCGATGCGCGCCAACCTGGCACCTTCCGCGAGCCGCACTGGCTCGGCACGGCTCGATTGTGCCAGTCGAAAAAGAGACTCTGACGTACACTGTGTAGGTGGGGCCGGCTCGGTTTAATCAAATATTTAAAGATTCTTTTAAAAAAACACGCTTTAATGAAATGTACTGTCCGAGCTGCCCCTCCCCCTGCCCCCTTCCCCCATCGCCCCTCCCCTCCTTCCACATCCCCCGCCCCTGGGCGTGGCTCCCCGAGGCTTGCCGTGACGTAAGGGACCGTGGCGATTTACAGGCAACGCGAGTTGAGCGTGGATAATTGGAGCCGTAAAAAAGATTGTTTAAAAATATATATTTTTAATGATAGAATATGGTGTTGTGATCAGTATGACATACCTATACCAAGTTTGCAGTCGATACATTGGGAAGATTGTTGAAATTGAGTTACAAGATTTGAGGATACAACAACAGAGTGAGTTAAATAAAAGCGTGTAAAATGTAAACATTTTGGATTTTTAATGATAGAATATAGTCTTGTCATCAGTATGACATAAGTATACCAAATTTGCAGTCGATGGCACATTGGGAAGTGGGTAAAAATTGAGATACTAGATTGAAGATAAAATCGTGGAATAAAAAGGAGGCACGGGGCAATGACGTCATCCGCTTTGGAGCAACAATTCTCTTCCCAGAAGACTTCTTCTTAAAACGTCGAGAAGAGTTACAAATCTGATCATAGAACAAAGTGGCCTTTATCCACCCCAAGTCTCCGTAACACGCTTAAATAACAAAGACTTCGTTCAGAGCCATCGCTACCTGGCGGCCACCGTGCGCGGTTTGATTCCGGACTTGGGCCAGAATCTAAACAAAACTCTTCCCAGCGGTTGTGGAATCAAGGTAAGCGACATAAGCATAGACAGTATATTAGTTTAGTTCATCCTCGAGGGGCAAACAAAATTAAACGGTGGGCTCCACCAACAATACTCACCCAAGCGCGTATATAAAAACACGACCACAACAAAGACACTCGCCGTGTCGCTACAGACATCCACAACATCGCAACCATGAACACAAAGACCCCCACCCGTATCGCCTTGGCAGACTTTATATCACCTGGACAGACTCTAAACCGGGTCGACGGGTTAGTAGCACTTTCACACAACAGCGGCCACAGCCATCACAACTCCAAACCCACGTTCACAATTCTAGATTTGAATTCTAGATTTAAAGCTTTCGTGACTGCAAGGATTCATACGTTCACAACCACCAATGATTCATACGATCACAACCACGCAACGCAATGACATCAGCCGCGATAAAACTACAATAGAACACACGATAATAACCACCACACACAAAAAACATCACCACACAATCAGATCAACCACAACACACCACAGCAGCACGACCAACCACTGTAACCACCATCAGACATCCTCCTCACCTCTCACGAGACGGATGTCGTGGTGGTGGTGGTGCGCACCTCACGCAGCCCTCTCTCGCCTGTGTCTCTCTCAGGAGAGTGACCGCTCCCCGTATCTCGGTTGCCGCTCAGTCTTGTGCCTCTTGTACTCTGTGTGTCTCACTCTGTGTGTCTCACTCTGTGTGTCTCACTCTGTGTGTCTCACTCTGTGTGTCTCACTCTGTGTGTCTCACGCTGTGTGTCTCACGCTGTGTGTCTCACGCTGTGTGTCTCACTCTGTGTGTCTCCCACGCTGTATCTCTCACGCTGTATCTCTCACGCTGTATCTCTCACGCCGTATCTCTGTGTCTCACGCCGTATCTCTGTGTCTCACGCCGTATCGCTGTGTCTCACGCCGTATCGCTGTGTC
>CM025608.2:12002945-12029628 GCA_014621495.2 Entosphenus tridentatus | reverse complement strand
TCCATGAAGGCACCTCCAGTGTGCCCACCTGTTCTATCCCACAATGCCCTCGGGCATACAACATGCCAGTGAATCCCAACAAATATGTGCTCAATAAACACACTTCTTTAACGTAAAATACATATCTACATATCTATAATATTATAATATAATGTTTCGTGAAAATTACTTCCAACACGTTTCTCTTTTTAAATAATAGAACATCTTTTACAGGCCCCATGGTGAAAAGGATGTTAGTACCCTGGTGTTACAAATACCCGTCGCGACATGAGTGTGTTCTGTATTTGCTCCGGCAGTACATATACTAAAATTGGAACGATACAGAGAAGATTAGCATGGCCCCTGCGCAAGGATGACACGCAAATTCGTGAAGCGTTCCATATTTTTCATCTTTTAATTCACATTCCTGAACGGCTGCTTGTGTTGCGGCCGAAACGTCGTGAGAATGTGATTATGTTTAATGTTTATTATTTTATTCTTTCCCTTCTACGTGACTTTACCGAAAGATCCAAGTATATTCCTGTACCTAATGGCAAACGAGCGTTGCTGAATTTATTTGCTTACACGAATGATACACTAAGTGTCTTCAGCTGGTTGGCATGACACAGATCTGGGGGCTGGCGAGGAAGTACATCAAGTAGGTTCCCGTACCTGTCTGTGCACATCTTTGAGCGTTAGATTCATGTTTGTGGTTTTCCTGGCCATGTTGGTTTCTCCTTGAATGCAAAACTACACTGTGGTCCTCCCTCAAATATATCCATTCTTTGGTGACACTGCGTTGGCCCGCGCTCGAAACGTCGCATATTTATTACTTTTCCTACGTGCTGAATGTACAAATGTGCAAATAAGAACGGCTTTGACCCGTCAGAAAATTCAAACTGCCTCTGACCCAGGACATCTTTATGCCATCCATGAAGGCACCTCCAGAGTGCCCACCTGTTCTATCCCACAATACACTCGGGCATAAAACATGCAAGTGAATTCCAAAACATATGTGCTCAATAAACACACTTATTTAACGTAAAATACAATTAAAGTTGCAATGACATATCTATAATATTAGAATATAATGTTTCGTGAGTATTACTGCCAACACGTTGCTCTTTTTAAACAATAGAACATCTTTTACAGGCCCCATGGTGAAAAGGATGTTAGTGCCCCGGTGTTACAAATACCCATCGCGACACTAGTGTGTTCTGTACTTGCTCCGGCAGTACATATACTAAAATTGGAACGATACAGAGAAGATTAGCATGGCCCCTGCGCAAGGATGACACGCAAATTCGTGAAGCGTTCCATATTTTTCACCTTTTAATTCACATTCCTGGACGGCTGCTTGTGTTGCGGCCGAAACGTCGTGAATTTTTATTATGTTAATGTATTATTATATTATTATTTCCTTTCTACGTGACTTTACCGAAAGAACCAAGAAGAAGAGTGGGACTGTGCGTCTTGAGCACAGTATGGCATGGAAGCGGACCCTCGGGGGCATGGTTCTGGTGACGGTCAGAGAGAGGTCAAGTAAGGACGTGACATTCTGGATGAACCCGAGAGGGCACGTGAAGGGTAGCGAGGGGGGCCCAAAGGGTGGCTTGAGGGACTCGTGATGCTTGGTTGAGAACCTTCCGGTAAGATCCAGGAGCATAAAAGGGAAGTCCTGAGAGCAATTGCGGCTGTCTGATGGAATGGAACCCATCAGTGCTACGTCTCTTCGATCCTTGGTTTTTATACTCGGCATCGTGCGTCAGGCAGTGTTTTACTGACTGACCCGGTTATGTAGTTACCCCGTTGTGGTCTAGTTAACCAGTGGACGTTTATGTACGTTCATGTACTTACATACGTTTATGTACTTACATAAACGTACACTGGGTGGTAAAGGGCGACAAGAAATGCCCCTAGTGGTCCTCAAGGTAGGGCTGCTGATGTGTGGAATAGAAAATTGCAATGATATAATTTTGTGGTACCCGCCGTTCTGTGGGGCAAAGTATAGGGGCTGCAGACCAACGGTTGCTGCACCTTGAGGTTCAGCATACTGAGTCGACCTTGAAGCGTGTCTTCCTTGACCCGGTACATGGGTCGACCTTGAAGCACGACTTCTTTGGCCCGGGTTGTTGGAAGACGTCCAAATTGTACTTAAGAGGTGTGTGATTTGATGGGCACTTATAAGGTTCAGACTTCGCCCTATCACCACCTAACTAATTGATGTGATGGTTGCATGGTGGCAGGGGACCCTGACATCCATGTTGTGTCGATGGGTGTGTGTGTATCCAGTCTGATCGCCGCCGTTTGCTGTGCATCCGTCACGACTGAAACCGTTTTTATCCCGCCGGGTGGGATCCCTTCATCTCCACTACCCAAGGGCCGGGTGGCTGATATTGTCCAACGAGCTGGGGCGTGTGTCCGCGGAGGTCGTTCCTCAGGAGTTTCAGGTTTTCCGCCCACAGGATTCCAGCGCCTGGCACCCTTGGAGTTGCCGGTTGCACCGACCGGATGTGGATTGGGGAGAGTGGAGCAGCCGTCACCCACTTCTCCTCCTGTTGTTCTTCTTCCCGGGAGGGGCCGCACCCGTTAGGCATTCTTCAAGTATGCCCGTTGAAATTACCCTTTCCCGTCTTATTGATCCCTACGCCGTTGGAGATCGCACATACGATCACACACACACACACGAGCCGGACTGTGCTGCCGGTTGGACTTCATGTGCTCGTGGGTTGTGACATGTTTACGGGTGTTGGGTCGTGGACATTGTCTGGGGGTTGTGTTGGTCATGTGTGTGTCTGTGTAATGCTGTGTCTGTGTAATGATGTGTGTTGTGTAATGCTGTGTGTGTGTGTGTGTAATGCTGTGTGTGTAATGCTGTGTGTAATGATGTGTGTGTCGTGCAGCGGTGAGCGAGCTGCGCTGTTACGAACCTCGCCACCCGAGTTAGATTCTCACTCACGGCCAACGCCACCAGTGACAGCGATTATTTGAACTGGTCCTGGGCCTCCTCCGGGTGGACTTGGCCTCAAAATGAGTAGCTGGTGCGGTGTGTAGTGAACATCGCCACTGGGGAGACAAAAGCGGCCGGGCGTGGTGCTGGTCACCCACTCACTCGTGTGCGGTGCTGGCCTTCATAGGCACTCGCTAACAGCGCTTGTACCCAACAGTTTGTTAAGGCGATACGCGGGGATCTGGGCTGTTGATGTGTAGTCCTGCTAACACTACAATTTAGCTCATATGTAATGGTTTAACGCGCGCCAAGGAGGGTAATTGTAAACACGTGCGGGTTGGGAACAGTGGGGTCATATCGGGACATGCTGGTGTTGCTGGAGGACAACGGATGAGACGAAGACCGCCCATTAGGCAATTATGGATGCAGGGCAGTGATTGGCCGGTTGTTGTTGTCAGAGACAGGGTGGCACCTTTTAAGTCTGGGAATGGGGACAGGCTGCGGCGGGGGCTGGGGGCGCCGGGCATTGGGGGGACACCAGTTAATTGGAAATTAATAGGGATGGGGATAAATACGGGGGGCGTCAGAGTGAGACAGGGGATTTGTGCTGGCAGCTGGACAGAGACAGTCGGAGCAGAAGAAGAAGATTCGAGAAGAAGTATAGAGTAGCAGTGGAGTAGAAGAAGTACGGGTAGCAGTGGAGTAGAAGTATAGAGTAGCAGTGGAGTAGAAGGAGAAGTATAGAGTAGCAGTGGAGCAGAAGAAGCACGGGTATCAGTGGAGTAGAAGGAGAGGTATAGGGTAGCAGTAGAGACGGAGACGAGGAAGATATGATTGGTAGAATAGGGTAGCGGTGGAGCAGGGGAAGAAGAGGTGACGAGAGGGCGGATAGGCTAGCAGTGGAACGGGAACGAGAGCGACGGCAGGAGTGAGACGGAGAAGCCGAGAGAGAGCGACGGCAGGAGTGAGACGGAGAAGCCGAGAGAGAGCAACGGCTGGAGTGAGACGGAGAAGCCGAGAGAGAGCGACGGCAGGAGTGAGACGGAGAAGCCGAGAGAGAGCAACGGCTGGAGTGAGACGGAGAAGCAGAGAGGAGAGTCGGGAAAGACGGAGAGAGAGAGGGAGGAGCGGAGCGAGCGAGCGAGCGAGTGAGCGGAGAACGCGCTGGAGAATGGTGGCGAAATGTGCTGAGTTTGATCAAATAAAGTGACGACAGAAAAGGAAGAAGTTGTCCGCGTAAAGTTCAGCACTACACGTGTACCGTAAGGGGACGTCCATAAATGACGTCACGCGATTTTGGACGATTTTTGACCCCCCCCCCCTTCGTCACACGGCGCCACAAAAAGTCAGACCTCCCCTCAAATATGACGTCACAAAGCTCTGCCCCCCCCCCCCAAATAAATCATGCTTCAAATCGCTTTAAACTATTGTCATTGTAGTGCGTATTTAATGTGGCGCTGCACTCTGATGTTGTAGGAGAAAACATTCATTTAAAAGTCTATTTAATTAAGTGGAACGTGTTGTCTATATTTATTTAAAGTTGCGCATTTTGATGGGACGTCACATTTCTCAAACCCCCCCCTCGTCACACATCCTCACAAATGTCTGACCCCCGCCCCTAGGTGCGTGACGTCATTTATGGACGGCCCCTAATGCAAATCTTTCGTGGGAACGACTGTGTGCTTGGCTTAGCCGCCATCCCACCGACGTGGGAACCCCCTCACGACCGGCGTCACCTCTCGGCCACCGCCTTTGTCTCTCCCAGCCGCCGACATTCATCTTTACCACGTGAAGAATGAACAGCAGAGACTAAAGTGACCCCCTCCACCCGTCACCATCAACCTCCCCACACATCCAGCGCAGTGCGAGGCCGCCCCGGTTTTTGCAATCCCACAATGCACTGTGGTTGGAAAGACGAGAGTTAAAATCCAAACAAAAATATGCTCAATAAGCACATTTCAGACGCGAAACCTGTGATTATCCTTGAAAACAATAAGAATAATATTAGTTTAAATGTTTATGAGCACGATTGTTAGTAATTTATTTAAAATAAAATAACCCAAGTTTTTGTGGGGCCCATAGTGTAAAGTATATCCTTGCCGCGGTACTATAAATACCCGTCGCGACACTAGTGTGTTCTGTACTTGCTCCGGCAGTACATATACTAAAATTGGAACGATACAGAGAAGATTAGCATGGCCCCTGCGCAAGGATGACACGCAAATTCGTGAAGCGTTCCATATTTTTCCAACTTTTACATAAATATATTATTGCATCTTTTAATGAATATATTATGCCCTGCCATACTTGCTAGGGCACATGCCAATTCGTTCCTAATACTAATACAGCAGCACACCGCTGTGTGGGAGAGCAAAGCCACAACATTTACAATCTGATTGCGACGTTTTGCCAGTAATTTACAACTAGCTTCATCAGGCAACAGGCAGATTTGTTATACTGTATTATTATTTAAATGACTCCCCTGGGAAATTGCGTGGTTGTTGGTGCGTCGCATGTTAATGGTCTGAATTCAACTCACAACCTTCTGACTGCGAGATGACGCTCGCTCAAACGCTGAGCCACCAGGACCGGTGTTCATGTGCTGTGTGTATGTGTAATGCTGTGTCTGTGTAATGTGTGTGTGTCTGTGTAATGTTGTGTGTGTGTGTGTCTGCGTAATGTTGTGTGTGTGTGTCTGGGGAGCGGTGCGCTATGAACCTGGCGACCCGGGTTCGATTCCCGCTCACGGCCAACACCAGTGACGATAATCTGAACCGGTCCGGGGCCTCCCCTAGGTCGACTCAGCCTCAAATGAGTACCTGGTGCGGTGTGTAAACATTGCCACTAGGGAGACAAAGGCGGTCGGGCGTGGTGCTGGCCACCCACCCCCTCGTGTACCGTATCGGCCTTCAATAGGTGCTCGCTAACAGCAGTCTGTTAAGGCGATACGCGGGGTTCTTTCGTGTTGATGTGTCGTCCCGCTAACAGGACAATTGAGCTCATATACCGAAATGCAAATCTATCGTGTGACCGGCTGTGTGATCGCGCCTGAGAATTATGAGAACGCCGTTCCCACCTCTCGGCCGCCGCCTTTGTCTCTCCCAGCCGCAGACATTCCTCTTTACCACGTGAAGAATGAACAGCAGAGACTAAAGTGACCTCCTCCCCCCGTCACCATCAACCTCGCCACACATCCAGCGCAGTGCGAGGCCGCCCCGGTTTTTTAAATCCCACAATGCACTGGGGCTGAAAAAAACTAAACTTAAATCCAAACAATCACATGCTCAATAAGCACATTTTAGACGCGCAAACTGTGATTATCTTTAAAAAACAATAACTATAATATTATTTTCAAATGTGCAAGAGCACTATTGTTAGTACATTTTTATGATCCCCATAGCGTAAAAGATATCCTTGCTACAGTACTATAAATACCCGTCGCGACACTAGTGTGTTCTGTACTTGCTCCGGCAGTACATATACTAAAATTGGAACGATACAGAGAAGATTAGCATGGCCCCTGCGCAAGGATGACACGCAAATTCGTGAAGCGTTCCATATTTTTCAACTTTTAATTCACATTCCTGGACGGCTGCTTGTGTTGTTATTATGTAATAGTTTTATTATTTTATGTCCCTTCTACGTGATTTTACCGAAAGATCCAAGAACACATCCCTGTGTTCAGCACACCGGTGGGCTAAAGAAGTCAATTAATTTGTCCTTTGAAAACGTGACACATTTTTTACTGTTTGGCCGTGTCGGGTGGTGGAGGATTACGACACATTTATAAATAACGCGATCTGACCCAAAAACCTATATTATGTTTGTGTAATGTTGTGTGTGTTGTGTGTGACAGTTGTATGTGTAACGCTGTGTGTGTTGTCTGTGTAATGCTGTGTGTGTGGTGTTTCCGTGTAATGCTGTGTGTGTTGTCTCATCAGCTACAGCATCCCACGTCGGAGAATGAGGAGGCTTACCGCAGCCTTCGCTCGGAGGTTCGGAGAGCCGTGAGGCGCTGCAAGGATGGGTGGTGGTCGCGGGTTGCTGAGATGGAGTCTGCCTCAGTGGCCCGCGATTACAAATCGCTCTTTAATCCCATCAAAAAAGTAACCTGCAGTGCCACACCTATTACAATCATTAGGTAAAAGAACGGTGATCCAATCTCCGACCCCCAGGAACAGGTTTGCAGATTTTCTGAGCATTTATGTGAGGTCCTAGGGGAGGGGAAATCCCTCACCCAGGAAAACAACGTGGGACAAAGTGAGGATGACCCTGCTGAGGCTGCGGTGCTTCAAATATTGGAGGAGAAAGTCACCCCCTGTGAGTGGCTGGCTGAGGTGCCATCTGTTGAGGAAGTACTGAAGGCGATCCAGAGTCTGAGACCAGGAAAGGCACCGGGCAGAGATGATCTCCCAAACGAAATGCTGAGGGAGGGTGACGTTTGTGCACAGACGGCCCTACACGACATTATAACAACAGTCTGGATCACTGGATGGGTTCTGCAGGATTGGAAGGATGCCCTGGTGGTCCCCCTCTTTAAGACCGCACAGACTGTAACAACTACAGGGGTATCTCACTCCTCAGTTTGCCGGGAAAGGTCCTGGCAAGGATTATTCAACATCGCCTTGCTAGGCACGCTGAGGAGAGACTTGCAGAGCCTCAATGTGGTTTCAGGAAAGGGCGGTCCTGCACAGATGGCATATTTTCTGTCCGTCTGCTACAGCAAAGGTATAGGGAATTCCAACAAGACCTACATCTCTGCTTTATTGACCTGGTCAAGGCCTATGATACCATCAGTAGGCCTGGGTTCTGGGTTGTTCTTCGTGCTTTCGGAGTCCCTGACCCTCTGCTCACGATCATTAAGGACCTTCATGATGGTGAGCAGGCCCGGGTAAAACTACGTGGCCGGGAGTCAGAGCCATTCCCTGTTCACCTTGGGGTGCGACAGGGATGTCCTCTGGCTCCCACATTATTTAACATCTATTTTGACCACGTAGTTCGTGAGGCCTTCAATAGCTGTACTGGAAGAATTTCCATCTGGTACAGATATAATGGGAGGCTGATCGATGCCCGGGTGCGGTCAAGGGATGGCTCCCTATTGCTCAACCACGTTATGTATGCCGATGATCTGGTAATCGCTGCTCACTCAGAGAAGGAGTTGGACACGCTGCTGTTGAACTTGGAGCTTGCCACTAAGAAGTGGGGCCTTACCATCAGCCCCACCAAAACTGAGCACCTGCCAGGGTATTTTGTACCATCGGAAACTCCACCCCCACAACTCCCAATTGGTGATGGGGCAGTTGTGGAGAGAGTTGAGAGTTTCCCATATCTGGGCAGTGTGCTTATGACCGGCTCCGGTTTAACAGCAGAGGTCTCACTCCGAATCAGTCGAGTGGCATTATCTTTTCATCGGTTGCGTAACGCTGTGTGGAAGCTACCTGGTCTGTCGCTCCGCACGAAGCTTCAGGTCTTCTCGGCCACAGTCATTCCCTCCCTTCTCTACGCTTGCGAAACGTGGACTCCTCTAATGGAACATCTTCGCCGGTTAGAAACATTTAGGCTGGCCTGCTTACGATCCATCCTGGGTTTAACCAGGCTGGATTGTGTCAGGAGCTCACAAATCCTTGAAAGATCTGGACAAAGTCCCATCGGTGAGCTCCTCCGGCAGGCAAGGCTGCGTTGGCTGGGTCATGTAGTCCGCATGCCCAGTCACCGCATGCCTAAACAGCTTTTGTTCGGCCGGATCGAGGGGGCTAAACAGGCTTGGCACGGGCTAGAGAAGAGATGGAGTGATGTGGTACAGGAGGACGTAGAGCTGAGTGGACTTGCCGATGACTGGTACCAGCGGTGTCAAGATCGGCCTCTGTGGAGGAGGCTCGTGAAGGACGCTCCTGGGCAGTTGGAGGCAGTCGCCCTGCAACACTGGCGTGTAGTGAACATCGCCGCTGGGGAGACAAAGGCGGCCGGGCGTGGTGCTGGTCACACACTCACTCGTGTGCCGTGCCGGCCTTAATAGGCGCAAACAGCAGTCTGTTAAGGCGATACGCGGGGTTCTTTGGTGTTGATGTGTAGTTCTGTTAACAGGACAATTTAGCTCATATACCGTAACTAGTTGTTCGGGGGCTAGGAAAGTCACAAAAGTGCACAATGCTCCGTTTTTAAGTTTGAAAATGAAAGATCTCTGAATGTCATTATGTTTTGAAGTAGAACATTGTATTTCTTCATTAAAAGCTTCTATAATTTTACATCTGGAAGACTTCATTGAAAAGGACATTTCGTGTGAATTGTCTCTCGTCGTTCAGTAGATGGCAATGCTGGGGGCTCGTTTCGATGAGGACTTTCGCCTGTTTGGGATTGCGAGATCGAGATAAGGCGACACGGAGCTGCTGCAGAAGACCGCCGTCTGCAGATCGATCCCAACGTGATCGAACCTCTGTCCCTGCGACTCGTTGATTGTGATTGCGTATGCGCGGAGAATGAGAAATTGTCGTCGTCATTGCAAAACAATGGTAAAGTCGTACTCTTAGGTTTTTTCGGTAAAGTCACGTAGGTAAAAATAAAAATAACGAATAAAAATAGAAATAGATTTGTTATTTTATTTCTATAAATTTTATTATTTATTATTTATTTTTCCCTACGTGCCTTTACCAAAAAAACCTAAGAGTATGAATCCTTGCAGTCACGAAAGCTTCAAATCTACAATTGGTAAAGCTATCGTGCTGTGACGGTTCCACCTGAAGACGGAAGCTTGTGTTGCCTCCGAAACGTCGTGATTTTTATTTTATTTTTATTTTACTTTTATTAATTTACAATTTTTACCTACGTGACTTTACCGAAAAAAACTAAGAATATGGTGAAGTCGAGTCGGTGGGGGCCCACTCGATTCCGAGAATCGATTCCGAGAATCAACACCGAATCGCCTCGTTCTGCAGATCGATTCCTACGTAATCGAACGTCTGTCCTTGGCGCCTCCGTCGTTCAAACCCAGTCGCCCCCTGCATGAAGACGACGGGAAATGCAGAGGAAGTGAGGCGTTTAAATGTAGAGAAGATGCAAATCTATCGTGTGACCGGCTGTGTGATCGCGCCTGAGAATAATGAGAACGTCGTTCCCACCTCTCGGCCACCGCCTTTGTCTTTCCCAGCCGCAGACATTCCTCTTTACCACGTGAAGAATGAACAGCAGAGACTAAAGTGACCCCCCCCCGCCCGCCACCATCAACCTCGCCACACATCCAGCGCAGTGAGAGGCCGCCCCGGTTTTTCGATCCCACAATGCACTGGGGCTGAAAAAACTAAACTTAAACCAGAATAAACATATACTCAATAAGCACATTTTAGACGTGCAAACTGTGATTATCTTTAAAAAATCAATGACATCATATTAGTTTCAAATGTGTATCAGCAGGATTTTTAGCAATTTATTTGAAATAACACACATTTTTGTGGACCCCATAGCGTAAAGTATGTCCGTGACACGGTACTATAAATACCTGTCGCGACACTAGTGTGTTCTGTACTTGCTCCGGCAGTACATATACTAAAATTGGAACGATACAGAGAAGATTAGCATGGCCCCTGCGCAAGGATGACACGCAAATTCGTGAAGCGTTCCATATTTTTCAACTTTTAATGAATATATTATGCTCTGCAATACCTGTTAGGGCACATGCCAATTCGTTCCTAATACTAGTACAGCAGCATACCGCTGTGTCTTTTTGGATCAAGTCCCAGGATCTTTAACGTCCGCTTTGAAGCAGACTGTGCGTGTTTGTGGTTAATATTTCAAGAGTATTATTAACCAGGGTGGCTGTTGGGCTTCAACTACGAACCTCTGCAAAACATGAATTGATGTATCTTAAAAGGCGGTGATACGCTACGTTGTGAGGAGTTGTATAATAACTTACAATGGAATCGTGCATTCACTCATTCGTCAATTAATATCAATCCTAAAGCAGACGATACAGTGTACAGTATAAAATTGCACGTGTACTAATTATCATTTACCGAGCCCCGTTTATGCTTTTCTATTTTACCCGAAGTATTCCAGTGCGTCGTGTCGTGAGATGAAGAATTCATTCAGACATATTACTTCCGAGATATTTGCAAGTGACGTCTTTTCAACACGAGAGACTGCATCTTCTCACCCACCCTGCAACGGAGAAATGTTCGTTGCATGACAAACTCAAAATTTGTATTCTCAGAGCTGGAATTTTGCCAAATTAAGTGCAAGACCAATTTTGCCACGATGGCTTTTTGGTTCAGTCATTCGTGGCTGGGCTGAGTCTATCATCTCACTACACTTGAGAAATTCACATTTAAACCCAGGATCTTAGAAGTGGCGACTGAGCACTGACCGCTGAGCCACGCGGCCACTGCTTCAGCACCCTGTTGTTTAGCAGAGCTCTTTCCCAGCCAAAGCACAACAAGGTTCACGCCAATTAACCAGAAAAGCCCTATTAGAGCATTTATTTATAATTATGAACGTTATTGTAATCGTAATAGCTTTATCAAGACGAGGGTATGAAGAGCTTGAACCCATAATGGCGTTGGCTGTGTACCAAAGATGACCATGATGAACCCCATGAAGAGACTCAGACCAAGGGTTGTAATGCAGGAACTCATCGCTGCTATGTACCTCAATTTCTCAGACATGGCCATTATGAATCCCCAGACACCCAGTTCCAGCTTGAACTCAAGACCTCTACAATTCTGGCTTCAGTGTATGTGACAGGGCCAATCTCATGAAATTATAGCTTTTGATAAGCAAATTACATAATTATGTTTTTTACATCTGCGTGCCAACATTTCACAAGGAATTCACCGAGTGAACGATTGCATAACAGGAAAAAGAACATCCACGTGTTTGTACGTTTAGTTTTATTGTTTTAAAGAAATTAGTTCTAAATCCTTGCTGCAATATCAGGTGCCAGAGACAATGAACCACCGGTAAGTCCTGGTTAAAGCCCCATGAGCTACGTTTTTCTCTCTCTTTCACTGGGTTTATAATGGCCATGTCATGTTGATAATGGACATGTCACAATGAACGAGCACTACCGAGACCCTGGCATTGCACAGAGGGTCTGAGAATCTCTATGTCATGTACACGCACGGGCGTTTTGTTAAGCCATTGCTGGATTACGGCCTCCCCATGCGTTGGTTAGTGTGGGCTGGAGGTGGGAGTATTTTTATTTTGTATGGCAGTGTGTATATAGATGGCATAGTTGAATGTGAATGTCCTTCCACCAATCCAAGGCGGCAGTAGATGCAGCGATACCGCCAGGGTGTGCATGGATGACGCCCTCGTCGGTGATGTGTTTGATGGTTTGGGCTTTACCACAGTCGCAGATTGGTGAGTCTTTGACTTCCCATTCGTGGAACGTGTACGCACATCTCCCGTCCTGCGTCAGTGTGGTCCACAGACGCCGCGAGAGAAAGAATCGCGGCAATTCCACGGTCGGGTCCTCAATGATGTTCTTGTTTGCCACGTTCGTAGCCGCACACCCTTCAGACCGTCGAGTGCCGGTGTATAAAAGCACATGACCCTCAACGTCGCCTATGTTTCTATGTTAGGGGCTTCATCATGACGGTGCCAGAGCCATGACGATGCTGGGTTTCAGCACCGATAACCCCACAAAACCAAAACTTTGAACAATAAAATCTTTTTTCACTTAACTTCCCGCTTAATTTGGTCACAACCATAATATAGGTTTATTTTTGGGTTAGATCGCATAAATATACATATGTCGTTAAACCCATCACCACCCGACACAGCCAATAAGTAAGGTTTGTCGCACAAACAGAACATGCCAATTCGTTCCTAGTACAACACATCGGTGTGTTGGAGAGCAAATCCACAACATTCACAATCTGAGTACGACGTTTCGCCAGTAATTACAACTGGCATCAGCAGGTGGCAGGCAGATTTGTGAATGTAAATATATTCAGACGACAGACACATGGCAAACCACCCTTCGTGGAAACTTGAAGGTGAACTGTTAAGAGGTTGTTAATGAGGCTCGTTAAAGATAGCCCTCGCTTGAAATATCATGTTCCAGAGGCCGTGCCCTGTCATGCTATGAGGCTGTGATAATTGCGAAGTTTCGTGTGGAATAGCCTCGACAACTTGCATGGCAAGGAGAGGACCTCGTCCCAAAGTGGACTGACAAAACGGCTTCACATTTACATTGACATGATAAAAAAAGGTTTCAACAAAATGGGATGCCGTGGGGGTTTTTTTTTTAAAGATTGTTTAATAAAATTCATTTTTTTAAAGAGCTGGATTTTCTCAAAACAATTACAGGAAAAAAAATAGAAAAATAAAACGTACAGTAAGAATGTCTTATCAAAAGTATAATCGATAACAATGTGCTTTATTTACCCAGCAAAACCTCGCTTAGTCTCAACACTTTTTCCAAACGGTCCAGCTTCAGGATATTTGGTCAATTTTTTTTTGTTTTAGTTTGGCTTGAAATGGAGGGAAACCAGTTTTCCTGGAGAAAACCCAACATGCTTGCGAGGAGATCATACTGGATAAATAAGCGATATTTGTCAGCAACCTACTTGCTGCAATGTCATTTGTTGGACAGCAACAGCCAATGAGAAATTACCCCGTCTTAGGAAACTAGTAACCAGGTTCCAAATACATTTAAAACTATTGTTATTAACAATGATTAAAGAAGCAATTGTAACAGGTTAGTCATAAACAAGCACCAGTAGTTATTTAAATCAAATATTTGACAAAATATGTTGCGTATAATTTTTGTTTACACATTTGGACCAACCATCTGAAACATGCTTCCCCCCACTGGCCATACCAATTCTCAACATTGATAAGCGAATGCACCGTGGTAAAGTGTAACTACTTTGTTAAGCGACAGAGCAGTATGAGCACTTTCCCAACGAAAAATGTGCCCACAACTGTGTGGCAACGTTAAACTTGGCACCGTGACGCCTTATATCTTCGCTTTGCTGAAATTTCCTTTTCTCAAAGTTGTTTTGTTCAGACAGAATACACAAAATAGTTTACAGGCCTGTTGAGATTAATTTAAGTCCCAACCAGTCCAGGATTTGGCGTGCTTAGACAAAAGCTCTTGTACTACGCTCATGCAGAAGGCACATTGGTCGCTTGATTAAATGTATCGTTTAATTAAGCAGCCTTATTGATAAATGTGCATGTTAAGAGATTGCTTACGAACAAGCCCAAATAAATGTGGCATCATATGGCAGCTGATATCTTCCTATGCCTTTGTGAAATGAATCACTGGCTAATTTTGGTTTATGAAAAAGACATTTACGATTCTGCGTGTAAAGCGCTTTTATACCAAAATGCAGAACCGAGTGCTGCACTTGCGATTATAATAAATAAATAAAATCAACATCTTTTCAACTGCTAACGACTGCGGTTTGCCATGCGTTATCACAGGTGAAATTGAGGCATTTTTGGGATTCTGAAGTTCATTAGAATGCCAAAAAAAACACTCAAAGGCCTATACCGACGCTGGATTCATACTATTGAAGTGTTTTCAAAAATAGTTGGCAAAAGACATAAAAAAACTGCCAGATTAATGGATGTTGTTTGAACACGGTTGCCCGTTATTACAGTTAAATGATTTCGCAGCCAATCACATAGTGAGTTCTTGTCAACAACCGGTGGGTAGAGGCTGGATGAGAGCTCTTGACTCCACTCTCACCTTGGTGACCCACCCCAGCAGGTTAACTGAAGATAGGCAGAGCGCCCAGACAAAAGGCACGGAAGGGCCTATTTCGGCTAATTAAGCTTAATTGGTATATTACAGAGGAAACGACATTACTCTAAGCAGATATATAAGCATTTATATGTGAATAAGGTGCAGAAATGTTGTATGTATTTACATTGCTTATTTTCCATAAGCTAAAACGTTTCCTTCGACAATCATTACACAAATTTGCTCAAAATACTACGAGATTACGTGAAACGTCTGATCATACGAAGACATTTCAATCAATTACAAAAAAATCTCCAAAGCCATGTCTCTGTCACTCACATTTCAGTCATTTAACACCTAACAACTGGGCGAGTAGAATTCATGACGGCAAGGTTACAGTCACACGGAGACCGCACGGATTTTCTTTAGTGTTTCCCTCACAGGCGTAGAGTTTCTCTGGACAATCCAGTATCCTCAAATGTGCAACAAAAACTCATTGAAAAATTGGTCAAACATCCCAGGCAAAGCACTTTCAGCTTCACAATTGAGGCAGTCTTAGGCAGAGATTCTTGGTATTTCAGCCAATCGCTGAAATAAAACTCCACATAATGTCCTTTCAGTCACTCCTAAAGGCAATTTAATTTTAATAAGTCTTTTATCCAGAAAAGCCTCACTGAGCCTCAAAACTATTTTTAGAAGGTTCCTGTATTGGTACGATTGATCAATGCCTTTCTGTTGTTTCACATTTTAATAAACCTGAGTATCCGGAGAAACCCAGGCAGACAGGGGGATGACACTCATGTTCTGTGATACAATATCAGTAGGTCGCTTACTTGCTTTACTGATTTACAGTTTATTCTTTTACTAACAGTACCATGTAAGAAAGATGATAATTATACTGACTACATTTATGATTAAACTGAAATAAATTCTCAGTTCGTCAACTTGACTCGGTTACCTTGCGATTTATTTTATTATCTGTTAAATCGCCTGCGATTTATGACCAATCGGTAACCGTGATTTAACTACAATATGTAAATTTATACAGCGTCTAAATGGGACTGCAACTCTAGATGTGATACAGAAAATACGGGAATATTTGTTGAATACAGAGAGGCAGTCGGTCACGTATATATGTATGTTGAACTTCTTTCGCACCGTACGTAGCCAACCGTGCTAATCGGAGGTGTGGTATAGGCAGATGACAAAAGCAAGGCTTTGAGCCTGGACTTAAACAAGCGCACGGGGGAATTGGCAGCAGAGATGGCTGGGAGAAGGCAGTTCGAGACAACTGGGGCAAGAAGCGATTGAACCAGCCTCCCACTGAGGAAAGGTTGACTGGGGCTGATAGAACAGCTTTGATTGCTGGAGGAGTGTGATTTATTACAAAATGAAACACAAATGACCGTGTGCAATACCAATCAGTGTAATGAAAAAAAACAAATATGGTTCACACTAAAGGCAAGCATTGACAGTGATGCACACGCACAAACAATATCTTCCACCTTTGTCAGGGACACTGCCTCATTGTAATAATTTAATATTACATGGTGTATTGCGTTATGTATGTTGAGTGGATTGTGTTGTTTTGTGTATTGTGTTGTTTTTTTGTATTGTTTTGATGTGATTGTGTTATGCATGGCGCTCTGAATGTGTTGCGCATTGCGTTGTACTTTGAGGCGTGAATTGCGTTTCATTTGCCCGTGTCATGTATTGTGTTGTCATGCTTGTGATATGTATGTGTTGCATTGTTGTTTTTTAGTTTGATTCTGTGTTGTGTTTGTGTTATGTTTGGTGCTGCATCACAAACACCGTGATATCGGTCCTCTATTAAACACCCTCGACCTCAAGGCTTAATTAGACATCAAGCCAATATCCAGGCCTGAACATTTTCAGGCCCAAAGCCTCAGTCAGTCCCGGGCTTGGCAAATGTTTTCAGGTGACCACCGCCTCCGTTTTCAGTAAAAGATGGTTGAAGCCCATTCGATCGGAACCCCTGGTTCGTTTCTTCAAACTTGAAGGACGCCCCGAAGCCATTTCCAACCTAATGAACAAAAAGTAACACATACGAAAAAATCATGCACACGCATGGATTCTGTAATGCTTGCCAAAATGTATTTGTCCTCTGAAATATTGAATTCGCGATATTAATGTTACGTCCATCAAAAAACACACAATGGAATGACTTCATATGGCTTATGACTCGTGATGTGAAGAGATGATGTCATTAAGTGTGAGGTCATCGCCTTGACTGGCAAAGCATGTACTTTTATTTGTCGATTTAATGACTTTAAACCCCTCGCCAAACCGCCTACGCATTTCACAAGTAGTACTAATCGCATATCTGCATTTTCCATAAATATGCTAAATTCCTCTTGATATGCAAATAATTTTGTCAAGGCGCTCTTCTCCTCCACCATCCCAGCGTAAATAGTTGCTCCAAGCCTGGGGTGTGTCATTCAGACTGTCTCCTCGACAGACCTGTTCTCCACCTGAGGACGGCTGCTTGCGTTGTGGCCGAAACGTCGTGAGAATTATTTTATTATGTTGAATTTTTATTATTTTATTATTTCCATTCTACGTGACTTTACCGAAAGAACCAAGAAGACATGTACGTTTAGTGCTGTTTTTTTTCTTACAAAAGCTTTGGCAATCCTTCAATAAATTTGGCCAGTATTCTCTAGAACAAAAGCTTTGGCAATCCTTCAATAAATTTGGCCAGTATTCTCTAGAATAATAAGTTCCTAATAGCAACACTACTTAATATTAAATATATTTTTGCATTGCATCATCTTTACGAGCTATCGTGATCCCCACTTTACATGCACACAGACAAAAATACATGGATGCTTCGAACCTGAATTCGATAGTATTAAAATGAATTTCAAACCCTGGAGACAAACCACATATTCAATAGCATATAACACTCTTAGACCTGAGTGTGAAAGAGGAAAGCACTGAGCAAACCTGGAGAATCCTTTAATTGTATTAGAGGGGAGAAAGTGATCCCATTGAGCTGAGTCTTCGTGTGTGTCAGCAGAATGGGAGCTGTAGTGTAGCGGTTAGCGCGCTGCGCTACGAACCCAGTGACCCGAGTTCGATTCCTGCTCATGGCTACCAACACCAGTGACGATTATCTGAACCAGTCCTGGGCCTCCCCTAGGTCGACTCAGCCTCAAATGAGTACCTGGTGCGGTGTGTAAACATTGTCACTCGGGAGACAAAGGCGGCCGGGTGTGGTGTTGGCCACCCACCCCCTCGTGTGCCATACTGTCCTTTATAGGTTCTCGCGAACGGCACTTGCCCCAACAGGCTATTACAGGCTACACGGGGGATGTTTGTCTTTGTTTTTTGCAGAATTCCCCTGGGATTAAAGGGGACAGCGGGGATCTCACCGAGCCCCGTGTCCGGGTTCCGTGACCACTGGAGGATGACGTTGATCCCCTCACGAGTTCCGTGTAGCCACAGAGACGCCGCGCGATGCGAACGTACTCGTCACGCACCTGCGCACGGGAGCACAGCGGTTGGGTTGAGAGCCTTGCATTGAACGGATGTTCCTGGTTATTAGCTGCGTGTTGCATCATGGGACCTCTTTTGCCAGTACCAAAATATACTAATAGGGTTTTTCCCCTTTTTTTCTGGCAACAAAACTGACACCTTTTGCAAGGAATCATGCTTACATTAACCACAATACTTGCAGTCAAATGCAAACAAAAAAAATACTCTGATCATTTATGCATTGCGAGCCTACGACACTTCACGTGGCCTCAAGGTGCACCCAGCCTGGTACAAGTGCTGTGGTGACGTCACAGCCACTTAGTTGCAAATGGCAATTTGTTGTCGTTTTTGTGTAGTTAAGAGGCAATTGCTTGGGGGAGCATTAGTCTAGTGGTTAACGCACTGCGCTATGAACTCGGCGACCCGAGTTCAGTGGTGAATATTTTAACTAGTCCTATGCCTCCTCTAGCTCAAATCGGCCATAAATGAGTGTCTGGCGTGATGTGTAACCATCAGCATCGGGGAGACAAAGGCAGTCGGGCATGGTGTTTTCACACCCCTCCTGCCCATGCACAGCACTTGCCCAAAAAGCCTACGAAAGCTGCATGCGGGATCATTGCCTTATGTTTGTTTATGTGTGTGTACGTGTATGTATACGTGTGTATGTATATGTGTGTTTACATTCCTGAACCTCCCCTAGGTCAACTCAGCCTCAATTTAATACCTGTTGCGGTGTTTAAAAACATCGCCACTGAGGAGAGAAAGGTGTTCGGGCGTGGTGCTGGCCACCCACCCCTTCGCGTACCGTGCTGGCCTTCATAAGGTGCTCGCGAACAGCACTTGCCGTAACAGTCTATTGAGGCTATACGGGGGATCTTCATGTCTTTGTTTTGTATGTATACATGTGTATGTATACGTGTGCATGTATACGTTGTTTATAGACCTTCTTCTGCAGCAGGCAATGGAAGATGTAAATGAAGAGCCCCTGCAGAGCGGCGAACACCGTGAAGATGTAGAGTGCGAAGGCGGTGCCATCGCTCACGTAGAACAGGGCAAACACCCAGGGCACGCCCAGCAGGAAGGTGAGGGCCAGTGATGACAGCACCAGCACCCTGAAGTTTACACACACACACACACACGTACAAGCACATTAGAAAGACAAGATAGAGACGACATCCCCTGGCCAGCACCACGCTTGGTCGCCTTTGTGTCACCGAGTAGTGATGTTTTTACTCGCCGCAACAGGTACTCATTTGAGGCTGGGTTGACCTAATTGTCAGTGGTGTTGGCCGTGAGCGGGAATCGAACTCGGGCTGCCGGGTTTGTAGCGCCGTGCACTAACTGCTGCACCACCGCTCCCCTGCCCCCCCCACACACACACACGTATGTACGTATAAACAAACGTTGCAGCGTGTAACCACAGAAACAAGACAACTCATGTAAACCTCCCTTCGTGATTTCAAACCCGTATCTAAATTTGGAACTCTTCCTTGTTTATACATTAAGAACTCCTACGTGTTTCTATTTTAAAGTAAAAAATTCCAACTCGCACAGGAAAAGACACAAGAAATTTACAAAACACAAAGCCTCCCTCCCCATCTCCCCCCCCTCTTCCCAGTATCCTCCACACCTCCCCAAGCCCAACTTACAATGACCGGAAACTTACAAAGCCTTCTATTGTTATTACCATCTCATTACTGTCCTCTAACCACATATTAAATATCCACTACTGGATGAAAGCCTCCCCACGCTGTATATGGGTGCAGAGGCTCAGTGAGTAATCGCACTGTGTGCGATTCCAGGCCACGGCTAACATCAGTGGCAAACTGACTAGCATGGTGAAGTATGGTCAAATAATCCCAATGGCCCCCATGGCATGGGAAGGCGCTTATCCAGCAAGGGATCCACAAACTAAAACTGAACTAGTTTTTATTTTAACAGGTAAGGCCCACCGAGCTATTTAGAGCTCTTTTTCAGAAGCGACCTGGCCACAAATGAGAGCTCAACGAAGGAAGGGGTTTGCCTTGTGGAAATATACAGCAGCCAAATACTCCAAACACACGTTTCTATACGTGGAGGGAAAAACTGGAGGACCCAGAGAAAAATCCACGTCACCATGGTGAGAGAGACACGCAAACTCCAAATATACAACAGATGTCGGGATCGGGATCAAATCCACGACCTCCTGTATACCAGGTGAGAAAGTTAACATCTCTACACCATGGCACCCAGCACTAAAGGTGTGTGTGCTCGTGTGTGTGTGGTGCGCGTGCGTACCGCATTGTCTCCATACACGAGACCCCGGGGGTGATGGGGTGTCTGTGGCGAATCATCTTGTACATGGTGATGCCAAGGAAGCCCAGGTTTGTCTGCTCAGACACACCCAGCATGGAGGCACGACTTAGTCTGGCTCTCTCAGTCTCCATCATTTACACTGAACTGTTATAATGCTAAACGTACTTTAATGCGGCTCACTAAGTGTAATGTATTAACGATGCATCCTCGGCATCCTGGACATGCTACGGTCTGGCTCTCTGAGTCGCAGTCATTTACACTAAATTGTAAGAATCGGAAATATTTCTGTACTGACTCCCTAAGTATAATCAATCAATCAAACTTAATTTTACGTTCCAATATCGCCCTCAATAAAGTAGACATCAATGAATATTACAGCAGAAGGGGAAAAGTAGAGGAGGGGCACACAGCAACATGAAACAACAAAAAGAAACCCATCGCGACCTCACCGACTAACACCGATGTTTTAACGAGGGTACTTAAGAAGAAATAACGCCCTGGGAATGTCAAATGAACCATCAGAATCATAACTATACCTTAGTCAGGCCAATTAAAGTCTAGGGCATTTACAATGAGCCCCGATTAACTGAACAGCCAGTGTCCTGTACATGGTGATGCCACGGAAGCCCAGGGTTTTCTGTTAAAAACTAATAATTATTTGTAGATGAAAATCATAATAATTGTAAAAGCAGTTTAATAAATCCATCCATGTCACCGCTGACAGTGAATTTGACTCGCGATCTTAAGGACACAAGCCAAAATCCTGGTTAGAGGTCAACCCATCATTCCTTTGGGATTCTTAAAATGAGCACCACATTGTTGTATGAAGAGGCTGGTCACCTCCATAGAAAGGTGGAATTTACACCACTGGCCCTTGGCAGGAAATGGAGATAAAATTCACCGCAAACACTCTCTTGAGAGCAGGGCGGCACCAGGGCTGACATTTGATTTTCACGTACGATGGAAGGGCACCAGAGATTTGATTTGAATCACCGGATGCCTTTTGGTGCCACGTTTATGGTAGCAGACGCTTAATGTTTTTCAGAGTTTTTTTGTCTTTCCCCCAATTTTATGCCAAATGTTCTTTTGGTATAATGTCATGGGATGAAAAATACATCTCAGGAGCAATGTCCTTCGTGTTAGAGAATTATCCACAGAAGTATCATCACAAAACTACTTATGAAATGTCATTAAAATTCCCCCCCCCCCCCCAATTTTATGTCGCTTGCGTTGTCAGTGTCACGTCATGAAATGAACAATCCATTCGGAACTCTAGCAAATCAGCGTAACCCTTTGTGTTAAAGATTAGCCAATGGAAGCAGACATCAAAGAACGACTGCTGAGATCCCTCCAGTTGACTGCATGATCCACACTGCAGAGGGCAGCGCTTTCCCACCTGCCTTGCTACAGAAAGTAATGTCTGTCACATGACAGTCAAACTATTATTTGTAACTCTCGGTGCTGGACTTTAGGAACCTTTAAGTGGAGAATCAAATGTAATATTTTGTTGTTGTTCAGTGATTGGTGACCGAGCCAAGATCATCAACTTGGCGCACACGAGAATCCAGTTTCACCATGTGTGGCTGAAACCCGGATTCGAACCCAGAATCTCGGCAATGCCAGCCCAGTGCTCTGACCTCCGAGAAACCCGTCCAACTCTCAGCGTTGAATATTTCTCAAAGTTGCATTTAAATATAAATGTTTTATTACTAAACCTCACGAAACAACAAACGGAATGGAATTAAATGTAGCGTTTTTCATGATAGACATCTCAAAGTATTTCACAATCTCTACAGTGCATTACACTGTGAAAAATAAAATACATGGAAAGATCAAAGATTAGACAAAACTTTTAAACGAGATCATTTATTTTTAAGAACTCAGAGTCCTCGGCTGGCAAAGGGACAGAGTTCCACAGATGACGGATAAAAACACAGAACCCTCGCTGGCAGGGAAGCAGCCTTCACATCGTTTACTGGACCTGGAATGGTCCATTCCCTGCAGTGATTCAACAAAGTGTCGGTATTGAGAGTCATGATGCGATTTAAGAATCAGTACTATTTTTCAATCTTGATTTGAAGCTTTCGTGACTGCAGGAATCCATACTCTTTGGTTCTTTCGGTAAGGTCACGTAGGTATAAAATAAAATAAATCACGACGTTTCTGGCGCAACACAAGCGTCCATCATCAGGTGGGAAAGCATGGTCTGCTGCTGAGGCAGACTGTTTTAAAACAACTCAGAGTCCTACGTGACTTTACCGAAAGAACCAAAGAGTAATAATTTTGTTGTCTTATTTTAGCTGTATTTATGACCCCTAACGACCCCGAGGACCCACGTGACTGTGGTCATGTGAGTGAAGGTCACGAGTTAAAATCCTAGTTCGAGGGTCAACTCATAAATCATCCATGTGGGGTTAATAAAATCATCACAACTTTGTGGTAATTCAATGGTAGGTAAGAGGGTTGTTGGAGAGGGGTGGCCGGGTGGGTCAAAGGCCAAATCCTTCAGCTGACATCACTGAGATCCTGGCTTCGAATCCGAGCGTAGTGAGTTGACAGTCTAAACCCGGTCGTCAACGACTACACAAAATAACTGAAAATTTGGTTTTGCACCTAATATTGCTAATTTCCAGCTCTGAGAATTAAAAATATCGGATTGACTCTCGTGCGATGAACTTTGTTTTCAGTGGTAGAGTGGCTGGGAAATTGCTGCCCACTACCCACTGGAAGGGAATTCAGGTAGCAGCAGCTCTGTAATATTTGCATTCCTTGCACCGTTCTCTAACACGAAGGGTTGCAATGCTCTGTGGCAGATCCAAATGCATTCTTGATCTCATGATACCGACAGCACAATTGTAATAAAATGAGGGTAAAGACAAATATCAAACTTGAGGTGTGCTTATGGAGAGACTTGCTGCCGTGTGAATGTGTAATATCCAGCCATTGGTCTCCATGGTGAAGAGAAGCCGACCGGGTTTTGTTAGCGAGGAATGCCGTGTGCGACGCGGCTCTGCCGACTCACCGTGATCACGCACAGCACGGGGCCCGCAAAACTCCAGTAGATGCTCTTATCCAGCCAGCAGCTACAACACAACAAAACAACAAAGATCCCCTGTGTAGCCTCAACAGATTATAGGGGCAAGCGCTGTTAGCGAGGACCTATGAAGGCTGGAACGACACACGAGGGGGCGGGTGGCCAGCACCACGACCGGCCGCCTTTGTCTCCCCAGTCGCGATGTTAACCACACACTGTATCAGGTACTCATTTCAGGCTGAGTCGACCTAGGGAAAGAGGCCTAGGACCAGTTCACTGGTGTTGGCCATGAGCGGGAATCAAACTTGCGTCCCTGGGTTCGCAGGGCTGCGCGCTAAGCGCTACACTACCGCTCCCCAAACACACGACACACACAGCATTACACAGAAACACACCACACACATCATTATACAGACAACACACACAGCGTTACACATACAACTGTCACACACAACACACACAGCATTGAACAGACACATACACACCGCACACACACACAGCATTACACAGACACACACACATCATTACACAGACACACACACAGCATTACACAGACACACACACAGCATTACACAGACACATACACACCGCACACACACACAGCATTACACAGACACACACACAGCATTACACAGACACATACACACCGCACACACACACAGCATTACACAGATACACACACAGCATTACACAGACACACACACAGCATCACACAGACACACACACAGCATCACACAGACACACACACAGCATCACACAGACACACACACAGCATTACACAGACACACACACAGCATCACACAGACACACACACAGCATTGCACAGACACAGCACAGACACATGAACACCGGTCCTGGTGGCTCAGCTTTCGAGCGAGCCTCGCCTCGACGTCAGGAGGTTGTGAGTTCAAATCCTGGTTGGGGGTTGACTCAGCCCATTAACATGCTTTAATCTGCCTTCGGAAATTTCCATTGAACCATAAAAATCACAACTATAGCTCAGTGTGGCCTATTGAGTATGGGGCACTTCGAGTGATCCCTGCCGGAGTGAAGAGCAAGCGTGTCCCTGACCTGTCAGCCGCAGGGTGGCGCTGCTCTGAGGCTCTCCATTGGCACGTTCTGTTTACGTGACAACCCTCACTAGTTGGCTGTGGCGGGTGGTGGCGGGCTTTAACGACACATTTATATATTTACGCGATCGAACCCAAAACAAACTCTATTATGGAATTATGAAAGCTGTTTCATGAATCTAGTTACCGCCATCACCTGTGCACTTGACTCACAATCTGAATGACAAGTTCAAATCCCATTCATAAGTTGACCCATCATCATCATCAATCCTCTGGGGTGTACAAAATAAGTATAATTTCGTAGAAAGGTCAATAGTGGTTTTCCTTTGGACTTACCGCCACCATAGGAATGTGGAATTTCCACCAATCAATGCTTATTAAGCAGGAAATAACCTTCATATCACATCCATTACGATCATGATACAATGAGATGGCCGTTATGAACATGACACAGCAAATAGAAAGGCACCCATCCTCAGAACTCAGGACCTGGGGATGGGTGTCTAACAGCACTCACAAGTTGAATTAGACGCCAATCGAATGACAGTAAAAGCTTCCACTAATAACAACAACGACAACTGCAATCGCATTAAAGACAAAGTGAAGAACTACGAGACGGCCGTTGTGAAGCCGATGGGGGCGACGTGTGCAAGGCCTCACTATTTGTCGGTTCCATGAGAGCCGGGGGCGATGGCTGATGTGAGGATCAAGATGACCAGTGGCACGCCGTAGCCGACAGCGTAGAGCGAGCGCACGGGCAGGTCACGTGACTTGAACACCTGTATGGGAGACGTGGGGGGGGGGGGGTGATGGCAGTGGGGGGGGGGGGGCTGAGCCACGCGGAAAAAGACGAAGACTGGAGTCCTAAGGTTCAGTGGTAAAACTCAACACTCACCGAGCCAGACTAAGGCATGTTTATGATTCCTTTGGTTACGTAGTAATGAATTAGACTTAGCGAGCCAGACTAAGGCATGTTTATGATTCCTTTCATTACGTAGTAATGAATTAGACTTAGCGAGCCAGACTAAGACATGTTTATGATTATTTGGGTTTCATTTTAATTAATTAATAGACTTAGTGAGCCAGACTCATACATATTTATGATTCTTAAAAGGCCAGTGCTTACGACTGAGTTTCAGAGAACCAGACTAATGTACAACTATGACGAAAAGTTAACTGTTATTGCTTAAAACCTACAGAGCCAGAACAAGGCACTTGTAAGATTCGTACGGTTTACCGTTAAGGGCCGAGGGCTCCCCGACGAAGATAATGTTGTGGTGTTTGGGCTGTAGTGTGAGCGCCCGAGGCTCATAGAGGCAGACTAAGGCACCTGCACGACCATGAAGTAGAGGCAGACGCCCTCGAGGCTCATCCAGGTGAACGCGGCGAGGAAGAAGTAGTGAAGAAAGTAGGCAATCACTTTACACAGCACCTGCATGCACACACGGGCGGTTGGCGAGTGCCTATTAAAGCCGGCACAGGCACGTGTGGTCTGCGGGAGTGTGTTGTAGATGTAGTTGTTGAGTTTGTTTTCCTTCCCCCACACCTGCGATTAGCACGGTTGGCTACGTACGGTGCAAAAGAAGTTCAACATACATACATAGATAACAGAACTTGCTCTAACTGTCTGTTAAAGGCTATATGGGGAATCTTTGTCTTTGTGCATATGTGGGAAGCAGTAATGCAGCGGTTAGCACGCTGTGCTATGAATCCGGTGACCCGAGTTCGATTCCCACTCACGGCCAATACTAGAGAAGATGAACCAGTCCTGGGCCTTGCCGAGGTTGACTCCTCAAATGAGTACCTGGTGCAGTGTGCTAACAACATCGCCACTGCAGAGACAAAGGCGACTGGGCATGGTGCTGGCCACCCACCCCTTCATATGCCATGCCGGCCTTCTTAAGTGATCACCAACAGAACTTGCCCAAACAGTCTGTTAAGGTTAAACAGGTGATCTTTGTCTTTGTCTAGTTTGTTGTCCTTTCCCCACACCTCCAATTATCACGGTTGGCTACGTCCGGTGTGAAAGAAGTTCAACATACACAACTGCACTTGGCCAAACAGTGAGTTCAAGCCTATATGGGGACCTTTGTCTGTGTATCTATTTGTGTGTGAGTGTGTGTATGTGTGTGAGTGTGTGTATGTGTGTGTGAGTGTGTGTATGTGTGTGT
>CM025608.2:11978728-12000283 GCA_014621495.2 Entosphenus tridentatus | reverse complement strand
CACACACACACGGCATGGGAATGCGACACATCTCCTTTAGAGAACCATACACACACGGCATGGGAATGCGACACATCTCCTCTAGAGAACCACACACACACAGCATTGGAATGTGACACATCTCCTTTAGAGAACCACACACACACGCGGCATGGAATGCGACACATCTCCTTTAGAGAACCACACACACAGCGTGTGCACATGACACGTATCCTTTATAGAAACACACACATCGATAGAATGTGACACGTCTCCTGTATATCAACATGCGTGTAACTCAAAGACAAAGATCCCCCATATAACCCGTATAGAGTTTTGGTGCAGGTGCTGTTAGCGAGCACCTATGAAGGCCGGAATGGCACACGAGGGGGTGGGGTGGCCAGCACCACGCCCGTCCGCCTTTGTCTCCCAAGTGTCGATGTTAACACACCGCACCAAGTACTCATTTGAAGCTGAGTCGACCTTGGGGAGGCCCAGGACCGGTTCAGATAATCGTCACTCGTGTTAGTCATGGGCGGGAATCTAAACTCGAGTCGCTGGGTTCGTGGCGCAGCGCGCTAACCGCTGCGCCACCGCTCCCCACGCACACAGACATGTGTCGGCACACACACACACACGTGTCCAGTGCCACGCAGAACCACTCACAGCCACACGGGGCCGCTGGAGTGGCCTTAAACAAAGCGGATCGCTGCGATGCATTTCCTCGTGAGAGAAGGTGCCAAGGCTGCCAAGATGCAGGGTCAAATCACGGAGCTGTGCAGTGGGGACACCTGCACGCGACTACAATACCAGGAAGTGAGCCGAGTAGTGTGATGAGTGGGGAGTGTCGGTGCAGTGGGAGTGCGCTACCAAGTCGGTGACACGAGTTCAAATCCCAGGCATGGCTACCACGAGTCGTCAAGTGATATTTGAGCTGGTTCTGGGCCTCCCCTATGTCGACTCGACATAATGAGTAGGTAGAGTACCTGGTGTTAACAACATCCGCACTACAGGCCGCATCGGCCTTCATGAGGTGCCATGCTCACCGCCTTCACCAACTCGGCACCGACCAGCGCGGTTGTGCATGGTTGTCAAATAACCCTCCCTCGCCTGCACGAGCTCATTGTCCAGCAGTGGATTGACAAAAGGGCTATACTCGTGCACATGCATGCTGAATTTCTTTGCAGCCAACCTTGCTGATCGGAGGCGCGGGGGAAGGACAACAAAACTAAACACAAAAATGTAAAACTAATTTCCAAAGAAATGAGTTTTACATTTCCATTTAAAAGTGCAGCATGCCTCCGGTGGCTTCCTAATATCGGAAGAGCGTTCCAGACGGCCGCAGAAGCGCATCTGAAATCGCGCGATGCGGTGACCGTCTTTGTTCGATGGTGAACTGTACACACGCGCGCGTGCGTCTTTGACGCGACATCGCGTGAGCCTCACCGGGTTCTCCAAGAGCCTCAGGCTGAAGGTCACGTTCCCCGTGAGATGCACGTGGCGCGCAGTGCTCGGCAGCAGCGTGGCCGACAACACCGCCGAGATGATGCGCAGGGGGCCGCGAGGCGAGGAGTCGGGGGGGGCATCCGTGGCGGAGACGAGGGGCAGGGGGGGCAGGTGGGAGTGCACGTGGGGGTTGTAGCCAAACGAGACCGCCGCCGCGCCTGTAACGGCAGACACGAAGACAAAGATCCCCCGTAGAGCCTTAACAGACTGTAGGGGCAAGTGCTGTGAGCTAGCACCCATTAAGCACCATGACCTTTAGGTACTTTATTTGAGTATGAGTCGACGTAGATAATGGCAGACATGTACAGAGATACATCATCATCAGCCATGGTCTTTCCACTGCCGGATAAACCACTACAATCCTGCGATGTAACAATCCTGCCAATGAACTGATTTCATCGCTGCATCTGCTCGGTGGATATCCTCAAGAGGCGTTCTATTCCCTGACAGCCACTCCGTTATTATTCTTGACTATTGGCCATCATCCCTTCAAGCAGCAAACTTACACAAATATCACCAACACAAAACAAATATACAAAGATCCCCCATGTAGAACATGTTCACTGTTGGGGCAAGTGCTGCGAGTGAGCACATATTCAGCCAGTTTATTTCGAGTAAGGCCCATCGCGCTAAAAAATGTTTTTTCAATGGAGCGCAAGGGTCAGCTGGAGATATGAGCAAGATGATTCTGCAAGAAAACAGAAGAAAAGAGGGTAAGTGGAAGGTAACGTAATCGGTCGGTCAGACAACGTGAGCAGTTTGATAGACTCTCAACGAGGGACGCGAGAGATAATGAAAGATGGAAAGCATCTGACATGTGCATTTATATTGAGCATAGTGCCACCGTGAAGTGAGACCAATCCGGAAATTTCTGGATATAGCCATAATTCGCAGCCAACTCAAGACCGCAAAAAAAACACACTGCCGGGACGTCACGGCAACGAGTCGCGGCTCATGGAATCAAGAAAGTAGAGACGCAGCTACACACGCGCGGAACCTACAGAGTCGAATTGCCTCACTGCTCAAAGGAGTTTTTTAGGCAGGGTTCTTGGTGTGTGATGCCACATGCCTATGCCAGAGTTGGTCCCTCCATGAGATAACTGCTCATTTTTATTGACCCTTGACGGATGATAGGCCGAGTCAACAGCTGAACTTACGACCTTCAGGCGGAACAAGGCGGAGTAAGTGAAATAACGTCACCGCGTGTCGGCGTGCTTATAGAAATATACCAAAACAAACACCAGTTAACTGTTACAAAAAAACAAACATTAAAATATGCAAATAAAGATCTACAGTTAATTTCAGAATAAATTAAACAAAACTACTTCCAACCACAATAAACACATCGAATGGAAATCACTCCGCTCAAGCACTTTAGATATTTATGGTTCGGGGTCGGGATTTGGTTCCAGAATTGATTTAAAAAAAGATTGTCTCGTTGTTGCCATCCATTTCCCTTTGTGTTCCTCTTTTTTCTATCTGAACGGTTTTGCTCATTCCACCAGCCTGGAGACAGCAACAGCATAAAACTTGTGTACAATAAACATAAACCGTACTTAACTTCTCCTCACGCATGTAAGATTTGAGGTGCACATCGTGCACCTCAAATCTTACATGCGGTAAAGTCACGTAGATAGGTTCAAAGAAAATAACAAAAAACTACGACATTTCAGCAGCCATTATCGATTCACTGCCTTCCCAATCAATAATCCATTCCGTCCGTCCTAGCGTATGAGCCGATTAAATTTGATAAAAAAACAACACGTGGCTTGGAGAACATGACGCAGATTCTAAGACAAAATTCCAAAGGTTCAGCAAAGTAAGTGGCTTGGCCAGAACTCATCACTAGAAGGGATGGTGGCCACCGGTGGTTGAGATTCAAGTTGGAGTGGCAGCTAAAGAAGGGAACCAACCGGGAGCTGAGGTGGTCCGTGAAAGGGGGAGAGGGGTGGGGGGTGGGGACAGGGGTGCACAGGACCAGAGTCTCTGGGGAAACTCGTTAAACAGGAAGCCATTAGCGAGCTCTAATTGAGTAATTGGGACCTCATTATCTCCATGCCAAGTGCTCCATTCAGGAAGTCAATGGAGCAAAAAGCTTTGTTTGGCAAGCTACGTACGTTTTAGGGCTGAGTGAACCTAGTGGAGGCCTGGGTCAGGTTCCCATGCTGATGAGCACGTGGATCGCGACGCGAGTGACGCGGCAGAGTCGAACCCGGGTGGTTTGGGAGTGCAAATGTAAAATTTCATCGCGCTGAAATTTTAACAAGCGAATCGATTAAATGGCGGCCTCGCACCCGGGACGCGGCGCACGGCATCGAATTTGCGCGCGAGGAGCGACGGGTTCACGCTGCGATTCCGGACGCGCGGAACCCGCCGCTGTGCGTGCACGTGTGGAGCACTCCGCTCGCTGCGAGTCTGGAATCGTAGGATTTGTTTGACTCGCCGCGGCGGACGTCGTGTGTTTGGCGCGTTTCAGCCCCGCACGCGCTCCCTGCCCGCCGTCACGTAGTCTCGCCCCCCGTGGGGTTTCAGATTAAATCCGGGACCACACACACACAGACGGAAACCACAGAGATGGGCGGGGGGGGTGTGAGAGGAGGGGTTGGTCATTATGAAAACTTTAACAGCGTGTCCCTGACACGGCCATAATGAATCTTTCTCATTTTGAGTTGCCTATATGGCTATTGTGAAACCCTCTCATCGCCTCTGATATGCCCGTTATGAACTTGTCTTTCTCAAGTGTCTCTGACCAAACCATTATGAATGTGTCTCACCAGGGGTGAGTTCCGTGTTGTTGACGCTCAGGTAGATTCCAGCTTCGACTCCGCTCGAGACGAAATGAAGATTGGAAACTCCAGGGTGCAAAGACATCACCTCCAGCTCTAAACAAAACAATAAAAATAAACAAATATTAAAAGTAACAATTGTTAATAACAAACTACATCCCCATATCTCAACACAGATAACAACAACAATTCATCAGCTATAACACAACAGCATCTTGAAAATGACATCATTATCACCAGTCATGATCAATCCACGGCTGGATGAAGACGTCTTGAAGCCGTTGCTGACACAACAATACTTACAGCCACTTTCCAGTGAACTTCTTTGTGTTGTGTTGATGCTCGAGAGTTTAATGGCCTTTCTATATGTAGTTGTGGTTGTTGCTTGTGACTCAAAGGATATAAGGAAAGTTCAGAATGTTTCGTATTTTTTTAGAAACACTCAGGGCTCAGAGAGCCAGAGCAAGGCGTGTTTATGATTCTCAGAGGAGACTGAATGAAACCTACAATAATGTACACATTGACATCTGAGATGGTCCAGGATGGTCTGTATAAATATCTTCATCAGTGAGTTTTCACGCTGTGTCAGTGTGTACTAAACTCGCACACACATTCTCTCCACTTCCTTTCTACCCACTGCTAAACAATTGAGATGTCCTTGAACGATCATTCTGACAGAACCCCCCCCCCCCCCATCTGACTTGAGGCCTTCCCTTGGGTGCAACTCTGATGCCTGCCTCAGTAAGCCCAGCTGCCCTACCTTCTCCACCCTGGAAATGTGTCTGACCAATCGCAAAGCTCCTCTTCCCAGCTACATCTGCAATGATCTGGCTAAGTAGTCACGGTTAACACTAAATTAATGACTCTACAACGCTTCACAAGACTTTCACGTTGCTCACCTTTATCCTGGCTTGAAATTCACAGTGTGTAATGTACATGCATTTAAGGGCCAGAAGTTTAATTATTAGTTTCCCTACGAAAGTACGGCTCTCTGACCCATATGGTAACACGGACAAAACTCGTTTCTATCTTCTCCTCGAAAGTCAATGGCATAAAATGATTAAGACATTATGATTCTTGTTTTCCTAAGAACCAATATGAACAAGACAGTAAAAATTAGACAAGTATAAATGATTATTAAATTAAATTGCAAGCCCAAAACCGTGACAATTCATCGTCAGCAACAACAACAAAAACAATGAGACAGGAGAAGCGTTACGGGGCGATGGAACATCAACTCCTGAAGACCCTCCCGTCATCCCTCACCATTCCCATCAGCCTGGCCTCGCATGACCTGCCCTGGGCGTTTGAGGAGAGCGGCGGCCACGCTGATGGCCTTGTCGATTTTGGCGAGGCCACGGGACAGGATGTGGACGGCTTCGGCTGGGGGCAGCTCTGCCCAGTCCCGCGGGGGCTCACGGGGCAGCAGGGACGCCGCCAAGGACGCTGCCCACTGTGGACACGGGGAACACACGGGGGACACACGGAGAGACACGGAAAGAATAGGATAATAGGGGAGTGAGATAGACAATGAAAAGCTGAGTGAGTGGCAATGTGAGAGAGAGAGATGGGGTGAGCAATAGATGTGGTGTGAGAGTGATGGCGTGGGCGAGAAGCGGGAAGAGCGAGCGACGGGGCGAGCGACATATGAGGTGAGCAAGAGGCAAGGTGAATGACGAGGTGAGTGAGCGACGAGGTGAGCAAGCGACGAGGTGAGAGACAAGTTGAGCGAGAGTGACGATTAGTGAGAGACGAGGCGAGTGAGCGGCGAGGTGAGGGAGCCGTGTGGCGAGTGCCGTCCCTGCGTGGACGGTGTGTGGCTGGGCAATGCACGAGCGAGTGGCACCTCCATGGTCGCGTCGTCGCCGTGCCCCATGAAGTCATCGGCCTCGGTCATGGCTCCACAGATCTCGCTCGTCCAGCGCTGCCACGTCGGCCTCGCGGGACCCTGGAGAAGAACATGGGACCGAGAGGTCAAAGACAGGGGACGAGAGGTCAAGGGCAGGGGACGAGAGGTCAAGTTCAGGGGACGAGAGGTCAAGGACAGGGGACGAGAGGTCAAGAGCAGGGGATGAGAGGTCAAGGGCTGCCACTCTGACATTATTATCGACCATCGGACAATGGGCACTGCTCGTAACATCGCCTTAAATGTCTTTACATTAACAGGCTAAATGTCTCACTAACACAGCCGCCGTTGCGGTGGTTTTCTTACATTGACATGCTAATCTCTCACAATACAATGGCCACCTCCACAGCTTTGTTTTCCTCGATGTGGGGGTGTCACGTGAACAAAACATGGCAATTCGTCACTAGGTGAATGACGTGTGAACTCCTTTGTGGTTTGCGCGATGTCTCGGCGGATATTTGGTGGCAGAGCGTTCGGTAGAAGAATGGAGAGGGGCCCAGGGGATTGGTGTTGGTCTCAAGTGTTCCCGCTTTACGATGGGCATCGCTTGATTCAATGGTGCATCGACGGGCGGCTTTGTGTGTGTCACGTTTTATTTTGTCTTACGCAGAAAGCACAACCTGACGAACGAGGTACCGTAGAGACAATGCCTAAATGGGACGATGCAAGTGGCACGTGCACAAACGAGGAAATGGAAATAATGCCACTGGTACATTTGAGACAGCCGGTACGGATGAGGGAGACACCACAAATTAGACACCCCAAGCTAGACAGTACAAACTAGGCACTGCAATCGAGGCAATGCAAGCAAGACAGAAAGTACAAATGACCTTCTCATCTGTAGTGTATCTCTCATTTCAACTCTCTTTCAGAATAAAACATAATAAAATGGGGAAGCCAAATCTATTTACTATTAAACTATTTTTATTTTACCAGGTAAAGCCCACTGAGCTATACAGTACAGCTCTTTTTCATAAGTGACCTGGTCACAAATTATTGCTCAGTGAAGTAGCTTACATAGTGAAATGTATAGCAGCGAAATACTCATGTTTCTGAATGTGCAGGGAAAAACTGAGGAGAAAGACACAGCAAACTCCAAATATACAGCAGCAGGCGTCACAGAGTCGGGATTGAACCCACGACCTCCTGTATAGCAGGCGAGGAAGATAACATCTCCTAGCCACCACAGCGGCGCCCCAAATCGTGACTATTGCCGGAGGGAGGAGGAGAGTGATTCGTTACCCTACAGCTAATTTGTTCCCCTGGGGGATATGGAGGATTTTAATTTTAACAAGACAAAAGTTGACCTTCAGAACCCCTCCCTTTCCCCCCCCGCTGTTTGTGATTAAATCTACACATCCGCCACGTGCAGCTGTGGTCAGATAACAGAAGGTTGGAAGTTCAATTTCCAGTGTGGGTCAACTCGGGATTATTAGTATTATCATCATCATCTCCATTTTGTGTGGGACGTCAATGGCACTTTCCAGTGTAGGTAGACACCGGTCCCAGGCATGGGAATGTGGAGTTTATACAACTGGCTGAATGCTGCATGTGTTGATGAGTGTGTGTGTGTGTGGGGAGCGGTCGTGTAGTGGTTAGCACGCTGCACTATGATTCCAACTCACAGCCAATACCAGTTACGATTATCTGAACCGGTCCTGGGTCTCCTCACCGAGGTCGACTCAGCATCAAATGAGTACCTGATGCGTTGTGTGGTAAGCATCAGCACTGGGGAGACAAATGCGGCAGGGTGTGGTGCTGGCCACCGATCCCCTCATGTGCCATGCCGGCCTTAATTGGTTCTTGCTAACAGCACTTGCCCCTACAGCCTGCGTAGACTATACGAGGATCTTTGTCTTTGTTGTGTGTGTGGGTGAGTGAGTGGTTGTTTGAGTGTCCAAGCAATGGTGCGGGTGAGTTCTAATTGCGTCTGAGAATGTACGGGGCATTACTAAAAAGGACCAGCACACCATACGCAGCTACAGCTGCTTCCTGTAAATGGCACAACATGTGCAATCACTGGGAAAGATACACACCACCCAGAGAGGGACGAAAACAAAGATAGCCTTGCAGCCTGCTGGGTCAAGTGCTGTTCGCGAGCACTTATTCAGGCTGACACAGCACAGGTGTGTGTGTGGCCAGTGCTGATGTTTATACTTCGCACCAGGTGCTCATTTAAGGCTGAGACTACCTAGGAGAGGCCCAGGACCAGTTCAGATAATTGCTACTGATGCTAGCCGTGGAAGGGAATCGATCGCAGGTACCCTGGGTTAGTAGTACAGGATGTTTACCATTGCACTATCACTCCACACACAAGACGCACACACTCACGCGCATGCCTGTAATGCAGGCGAGGGTTGGGGGAGACGAGGGTTGGTGGAACACGTACAGATTTGTGCAACTCTCAATGAACTCGAGGCAGCCAGAAGTTCGCAGTACAGTACAACCCAATGGCTTCTTGAATATGTGTTACCCTCCTGGTATGCGTGGTGGGTTTTTGCCGGATAAATCTCAGGGTTTCCTTCGACATGAAGCCAAATACTTATAAATGGAATTGGCCAAACATTCCAATACAGGACCCTCCTGAAAAGGGGTTTCATTTGATCGATTCGCGTGGGGCTGTGCAGTTGAATTTGTTCTATACCCAGTGACCACGCCGTGACTTGGGTAAGAATGGAGTTCCGCAGTGTGGCTGAGATATTGCGACATGCAACAACACTTTCCCACAGCCGGCCTTCGACGTCAGCAAAAACGTCAGTAGAAACTACACAAATCCATCGGATGTTAAGGCAGCCAGCCCTTACCATGCACGAAAACCAAAGATCACCCCCAAAAAGCCTTCAACAAAATGTCGGGGCAAGTGTTGGAAGCGAGCGCCTATGACGGCGGACACTGGACACGAGTCGGTGGATGGCTAGCATAATACCCATCCGCCTTTGTCTCTCTAATTCTGAGGTTTACACACTGAATCAGGTACTTATTTAAGTCTGAGTCAACCTTGAGGGGGGGGGGGGTCCAGGAGCGGTTCAGATAATCGCAATTGGTGTTGACTGTGAGCGGGAATCGAAATCGGGTCACCGGGTTCGTTTCGCAACGCGCTAACCGCTGCGCCACTGCTCCCCAACGCAAGTTTCGGACACACGCACACACACACGTGCACACACGCACACACACACGTGCACACACGCACACACACGCACACACACGCGCACACACGCACACACACGTGCACACACGCACACACACGTGAACACACGCACACACACACACGCACACACACGCACACACACGCACACACACGTACACACACGCACGCCCCATGGGCGATAGGTCACGACCCACGTTCATCCTTCCCGTTGTGCTGACAAAATGAGAAACGATGCATTGTGAGAAGTCAAGCGTAGATAGACTGTCACATTTGTATTGTATGTCACGTTTGTACTGTTTGTCTCGTTTGTATTGCCTACTCTTGTATGTTGTCATGGGAAAGGGGGATTTCTAGAGGCATTTATTGATTCAGCCCCCTCTCATGACGTCGCCACCGCAGTGACGTGATGAGCACCCGCAATCCTGCCCATGATGACATTTCAGAATGTTTCTTGTTTTCCCTCGCGAGGATCGTTTCTCTATTTTTGCCTTGCTGGTCTCATGCGTTCCACTGCCATACATTGCACGTCTCCACATAATGTTAATTCATCGCGGAAAACCGATCCTAACGCACCCACGACTCGATGCGTGCACCGTGAATGAAAGAATTGGCAGTTCTTTTTGACGGTTTCGTAAGATTTTCATTCTATTTTATGTCCAAATTTGCAGCTACTTTCTATATTCGTCGTCCGTCCCAGCTCTGACATTCAGCCTCGGAAAGAACTGTGGTCACGCCGTACCGAGGAAACAACTGTGGTCACGCCATGCCAATTCCAAGGATTTGTGTTTACATGGCACTTAACCACAGCTGCATATTAAAGGGCTTTTTTAACTTACAAATGGCACAAAAATAAATGGTCTATGGGAGTAAGGCGATGATTCATAATAATCCATCCAGCTCAAATCGAGATTGAAAACGCATTTATTTCAAACTGCTTAGCACGATTGGCTACGTACGGTGCGAAAGAAGTTCAACGTGCACACAGTACATACCCGTACTACACCCGAGCTCGTTCCACACCATATCCACGGCCGACGTCCTCTCGGGCATGTTCCCTCCTATAGTTGCTCGTCCTGGCTACCACCATCGCTGTGCCTCCCTGCCAAATGTCCCGTCCAAGCCCAAAGCACCCAACACCTTTTCTATTTTACAAATTCGTTCCCAGTCCGCCTTGTTGTCACACAGGGTCAAAATCTCGATGCCGACGTCCTGACCCTAACGCCTGTATATTTGGAGTTTTGCGTGTTTTCGCCGTGGTCGTGTGGATTTTTTTTTTCCATAAAATGAACGTGCGTTTAAAGCATTTTGACTGCAATAAACTTACACACGACAAGCCACTTCGTGGAAGTTTTATCATTTGTTGCCAGGTCACTTCTAAAAAAGAGCTTGAAAGCTCAGTGGACCTAACCACGTTGATCCACGGTCTTGCACATTTCACTCAGCTTTGCTTCACCGGACAAGCCACATTGGGCAATGTATAAACCACGTGGGAAACTGTTCAATCCTATTGAGTAAAAGTACAGCCCACGTGGCCAATGCACGGTCCCATGTGGGAACTGCGAACTGACGAAACCCTTATCTTGTGCCAGCACCACCAGCCCGTCTGGCTGGCAAAATGCTGAGCTTTGGTTTAGATCGTCTGGGGAGACAAGGAACCAACAACGCTCATTGGAACTCTATTCAAGCAGTTCAATTGCCAGTTTCAGGCCAGGACCGCAAAACGTTAACACACAATAAAACCCATATGCTCAAACAGGACCCATAGATTTACACGGGAATGTTACTCCAGATCGATAAAAACACGTGGGACTGAGGGACGTCTTGGTTTGGTTTAGGCAGAACTCGGTAGTCGGAGCACGGTTTGTGAGATTGTGTGTGGGATCCGTGGGCGAATGTGGAATTTATTACCCTGCGACCACGGCATTACACGACAACACGTACTTAACACAACAATAACCACACAACTAAATTAACACTCATCAGCAACCATACCCTTACTAAAATAACAACCACCACACCCTTACTGAACTAACACAACCCCCTGACGGAAATAACAAGCACGCCTTTACTATATCAACATTTAACTGCACCCTTACTAAACTAACGCTTAACAACCACAAACGTCTTCTTGGTTCTTTCGGTAAAGTCACGTAGAAGGGAAATAGTAAAATTAAAACATAATAAAATAGAATTCTCACGACGTTTCGGCCACAACACAAGCGGCCGTCCTCAGGTGATGAAACAGAGCTGTCGGAAAGACAGCGCTCCAATGAGCACCGCTAAGCTTGGCAGCGTATTGAAGCTGGGTGGGAGGAGCAGAGCACCTTGACAAAGGAGTTTACAATATCGTTCAAACCTACGCGCACCCTGCATGATGAAAATGACAGTAAGTGCAGAGTTAATCACAGATAAAGTTCGTCGTTTAGATCGATGAACGCTGCACGTCCCGTCGTTTTCATGCAGGGGGTGCGTAGGTTTGAACGACGGAGGCGCAAGGACAGACGTTCGATTACGTTGGAATCGATCTGCAGAAATCTATAAATATAAACACCTAACTTTTTCTACCTACGTGACTTTACCGAAAAAACCAAAGAGTACAAATAAAATATGTAAGAATCACAATAAATAGACAAACAACATATGCAATATTATAAACAAGAATGAAAATAAAAAAAATGTTTTACTTCAAATCTCATGAATGGTCCTCAAACTATTGGGGACACTGTCCCTGTGCCCGACCAGGCTGCTATTATTATTTAATTTAAAACACCGTGAGCACCAACTGAATATTTCCAATTTAAAATCAGTGCTTGAACACCATCAAATTTTTCCTTCAGATGATAACAAATTTGACCAAATAAAAGCTTTTGTATAAACACGGAGGATAGGGTTCATTTTCCTTCAATCTGCTGAGAATAATTAATAAAGCGAGCTCGTTAAGGTGCTTCATGAAGTGAGGCACCTGGGGCATCTGAGATAAAAACGTAGGTAAAAGTAGCCAAACGCCAAGGCGATGTGAATACGGGTCTTGCCTTTACAGCTGTCGTTAGTGATTCCGGCCTCACCTCGATGGTGCAGCCTTTGAAGTTGGGCCCTTTCTTGGACCAAACGCCGCTTGCGGTATGGCAGGAATAATTGGCGAAACCTGCGGCAAAGCGTCGCGTGAGTGCCGAAGCAGGCGCCGGTAAATCGCGGAGCAAGAGTCGAACCAAACTATTTAAAAAAAACATCCATCGGTCACCGACTGCCATAAAGGGGGAAAAAAAAACGCATTTACGAGTTTTGAAAAAGGTTTTTTCCCTTTCATCTAATTAAAGATGTTGCTATACAGGAGGGGGTTACCGGTCCAGGCAAGATAAGAAACTCTAGTTGGAATACGTTGCCCTGCTCTGTCACTCCCAGCGCTCCCTCCCTCCGCAGAGTGCAACAGGAGAATGCCGTGTAATACTGCTCTCTCTCTCTTTTACGTGAACAAATATGAAAACGTCTTCTTGGTTCTTTCGGTAAAGTGACTTAGAAGGGAATTAATAAAATAATAATAATAAAACATAACAAGTCTGTCGGAAAGACAGCAGACCTGTTCTTCACCTGAGGACGGCTGCTTGCGTTGTGGCCGAAACGTCGTGAGAATTGTATTTTATTATGTTTTATTTTTATTATTTTATTATTTCCCTTCTACGTGACTTTACCGAAAGAACCAAGAAGATGAATCCCTGCAGTCACGAAAGCTTTAAATCGAAATTTAACTATGAAAGCACTTTGAAGATTTTATAAACACGAATGCTAAGCACAAACGCTCGTGCCTCTAGTCATTGTTTTTATTGGGCTCTGCCCGTACCGTTACTCCATTTACAGCTGTTGTCCCTTCCGCTTTGGAAGCGTGCCCTGTGCAATGTGTCAATGTGATGTCTCTAACCTTGTGTGTGTTCTCTACTCCACGTGCTCCTCTTCCTTCTCTCTCAGTAGAATTCCAAGCACACAATCCCCCATGGGTATACATGTGCGTATCTATGTATGTAAGGATACTCCTATATTAGTGTGTGTAGATGAGGGTGGAGCGGTTAGCGCTGCACTGCGAACCCGGCGACCCGCGTTCGATTCACGCTCACGGCCAACAACAGTTGACGCTTATCTGAACTGGTTCTGGACCTCGCCGAAGTCGACTCAGCCTCAAGTGAGTACCTGGTGCGGTGTGCAAGCATCACCACTGGGGAGACAAAGGCGGCCGGGCGTGGTGCTGGCCACTCACTGCCTCGTCTGCCGTTCCGGCCTTCATAGGTGCTCGCCAACAGCACTTTCCCCAACAGTCTGTTAAGGCTATACGGGGGATCTTTGTCTTTGTATATTAGTTCTATATATGAGGATGTGTGTGTGTGTGTGTGTTTACAATGTGTTCTGGTTACCTGTGGAGTTGGGGTAACATGGAGCTATCGCAAAGTTTGTCGAGGTCTCAGGAAACATGACACCGCATACGCTCGCAGCAGGGCACGGGTGCTGCACACACACACACGCACATCACACGCATGTGTATACCGCAAGCACAATCGTATGCCGCACGCACGTGTGGCTAGTAACACTTTAACGTTATCATTTGGAGAAGGGTTTTCAGTGGTGCACAATTAAAACCATGAACTTTCAGCTGCTGTTAAGATTGGCCTTTGACATAAAAGTCACCGATTTTGTATATATTTTTTGTGTTATTAACGAATGTTTTGTTAATATGCGTAATCTATCACACACACATATAGCAAATACAGATATAACACATGTATGTCATGTATCAAGACAAAGATCCCCCAAATAGCCTTAACAGACTTTTGGGGCAAGTACTATCAGCCAACAGCAATGAAGGCTGGCATGGCCAGCATCATGCCTGGACGCCTTTGTCTTCTTAACGGCAAAGTCGGCACATTTCACCAGGTACTCATTTGAGGCTGAATCGAAGTAGGTGAGGCCCAGGACCAGTTCAGATGATCGTTACTGGTGTCGGCCGTGAGCGGAAATCGAACTCGGATCGGCGCGCTAACCACTGTGCCACCTGCCCCTAATGCCATTTATCACACACACCAACTTGTGTGTGTGTGCTCACACACACACAAGTTTGTGTGTGTGTGCTCACACACACACAAGTTGGTGTGTGTGTACCCAGCAGTTGAAATGGCTACACCACAGGTTAATCCATCAATAAGTTGGTGTGTGTGTGTGTGTACCCAGCAGTTTAAATGGCTACACCACAGGTTAGTTCATCAATAGGTCCTGTGTGATGGGGTAAAGTGTGGGTATTTACACCTACTGCAAGATATCGGCGTGGGAAAAGTGGGCTAAATCCCCTTTTAAGAGGGGCTCTCATGAGCTCCCTCGATCAGAAGCCCTTCCACCAGCAGTGGCGTGAGCAAGCAGTTGCAGGGCTGCACCTTTACACTTTTCAACGTACAGTAGTCTCTCGGTGAACGGTTTTTCGGTTAACGTTTCGCCTCCCAAAGGACCTCATGGTTTCGACTAACGTTAACATTTAGATTAACGGAATGTTTACGTCATGCACGCTGCTGACAATTTCGGCCAATCCGAGCGCTCCTCAGTGGGCTAAGCCATGCCCTCAGCCAATCAGCGACGTGCATTTCGACTGGCTTTGTTTACATTGTTTTCCGATTTGGTAGTGGAAACAGCTCTCTCTTCGATGAACCTTTATTTCGGTTAATAGTAGTTTTACGTGGAACGGATTAAAAACATTAACCGAGCAACGACTACAATGATTTAAGGATGAAAGGATCTTACCCTATTGACTCTTTTTGGATTCTCTGCGTGAAAGAAAAAAAACAAGGCAGCAGTCAAAAATACACTCAGTGGATTCTTAGACGCGCGTACAACTGCAAGTGTCAGTAGTAAGTGCTGCTATGGGTGTGTGCGTGGAGAGCGGCAGTGCAGTAGTGTGCACGCTGCGTTGCGTACGGCACTGATGAGCAGAGTTTGAGTTCTGGATATCCAAAAACGCAGTGGCCAGTGGTGTTTGAAACTGTTTTGGGCCTCCCTTAGGTCAACTCAGCCTCAAATGAGTTGTCTGGCACAATGTGTAAACGTAAGTAATGGGGAGACAAAAATGTCTGAGATTGGCGTTACTAACACCACTCTTAATAGTTGGTATATTTATGTGCGTGAAGCCACTCTTAATAGGTGCTTGCTAACAACAATTGTCCTAACAGGCCATACAGGCTACACGGGTGATCTTTGTTTTTATGATTAACCCCGCGTAAATATACCAACTACCGTGCCCCCGGTTTGCCTCTATAGAGCAGGTCATAAAGCAACATACGCACCGGTTATGGCTTCGTCGATTAAAGGTGCAAGTGCTTTTTTCTTCTTGGTTCATTCGGTAAAGTCATGTAGAAGGGAAATAATAAAATAATAAAAATAAAACATAATAAAATTATTCTCACGACGTTTCAGCCACAACGCAAGCAGCCGTCAAACGCTGTCTTTCCGACAGACCTATTCTTCACCTTGTGTTGTGGCCGAAACGTCGTGAGAATTATTTTATTATGTTTTATTTTTATTATTTTATTATTTCCCTTCTACGTGACTTTACCGAAAGAACCAAGAAGATGAATCCCTGCAGTCACGAAAGCTTTAAATCGAAAGGTGCAAGTGTTGTTAGTGAGAACCTATGAAGGCCAGCAAAGCACATACATTGGAGGTTGCGGTGGTTCTTGGTTTTGACTTAAACCAGAGCATCATACGCAGTGAGTTTGCTATGTCGGCCTGGTCACGTATGAATGCGCTAGATACTGAAGGTCAAGAGTTCATCACTGCCAATACAGTTGAATCCACCACATCTCGCCATCGCTTCCTTTGCCAGGACCCTCACCCGTGTCTCCTTCGCTAGGTCTGTGCTCAGCCTCATCATCACCAGCGTCTGTCTTGATTTAGGGTTCTCTTTGTTACACAGTCGAAACAAGGATCACTCCTACAGTCTCATCATCATCTGTCTGCAGGGCTTGGCATGTGTTTGTTTGGAAGTGTGGATGTTGTATTGGTTTTGTTGAGCATTTTTTGCGCAGTTTGTCTAGTTTGGTTGTTGCCGCGTGTTTGTGGCGTGGTTTTTGTTTACGTGTGGTTGTCGTCTAGACGTTGGGGTGGTTACTGGTGCATGGTTAATGTTTCTGTTGCTGCGTGGTTATTGCTTGTGGTTGGTGGCGTGGATGTTGTGTGGTTACTGGTAGGTGTTGATGATGTTTCTTGCGAATGTCTTTGGTGGAGGGTGTTGGTGGTAACCACGTACCCACACATTTATCTCGTTTCTCGCGGAAGCCGGTCGGACAGATGCACTTGTAGCTTCCTGGAGTGTTGTGGCATGTATACGTCTTGTCGCATATGTCATCCAAACACTCATCAATGTCTACGCAGGGACACATGGGGAGACACGGGAGACATGGTAACACGTGAGGATAAACGGGAACACGTGGGGACATGGACACATGAGCACACGGCGGTTACAAAAGGACAGGGACAGATGCAGACATGGGGAGATACAGGCAACAGGAGATGGGTGGAAATCATGAGATGTGGTGAGACAGGAGAAGGGGAAAGAGAGATACAGGGACATCATCATCATCATCACCTCGCCACGGATAAGTGCATTTATGAGTGGAGTTGTGGCACAGTGGTAAGTGCATTGCACACGTCGTAAAGGCTTGGCTCCTTATCCACCTGCAAAACCGCATCTCCCTCCAATCCTCAGGCACATAAAACACACTCCCTTTCCACGGGAACAGCGAGACATTGCCCAGCCCAGGATTGTTCACCCGATGCTGGCAGGGACGGAGCCTTCTCAAGCGCAGCCCAAAATCTGGAACACCCTTCCACTCCCGCCCCGCCTGCCACAGGACATCCGAAATGTGCCGAGTGTCTCCCAATTCCGTGGTCTGTGCAAGATGCACCTACTCAGACTTGCCTTCCCATAACATCTACAATTTAAGATGGGGGAAAAAACCTCAAACAATTTGTATGCTTATTATAAATTGTATGGACTACTTACTCTTCTTACACTATTCATTGTGCACGGTTGCACTTTATTTTTGCGCGCGGTTGGAATTTACTTTGCTCAGTGGTGTTAGCCGCTAAGGTCGTGATGGGTTTCATTCCTGTTGCTCCGTGCCCCCTGTCACCGTTCCCGTTCCGCTGAATGTGCACTGGTGCCTACTTTATAGAGGGTGGTATTGGCACGTAAAATGAAGATTGATTGATGATTGATTGGCGCGTGTGTGTGTGAGATGAGACTTGCCCTTGCAGATGGTGATGCCGTTGCCAATATAACCTTCGGCGCACATGCAACGCCCCGTGGTTGCGTTGCAGCGTGCGTCAATGTTGCAGGGCGCGCACGGAGCAACCTTTGTCACGTTCTCGTGTGCAGGGCCCTAGAGTGACACGAGGACACGGGGACGCACTGTGACAGAGCACGCGTTGACCCCTCGTGACCTCAAGAGACGCAAGGACATGGGGAGACATGGACGTGGGGAGAGATGAGGGAGGGACACGCGAACGCGGGAAGACACGGGGACAAGATGAGATGCAGGGAGACGCATGAAAGGAGAGACGTGCACAGAGGCATTGGTATGGGAAGACACAGAAATATTGTGGAGACGGAAGGAAAAATAAGATAGGGGAAGACATATCATCATCACCTACAAGGAGAAAAGAGGATATGGAGATACATGAATAGACATCTGGAAACACATCAAGATACTGGGTAATAGATATGAACAATGAGATGTGGGGACATGGGGAGACAAGGGTGGGAGGGGGATACAGTTATGCACAGTTATGGAAAGAACATGCAGACATGAAGACGCTGAGAGGTGTGGACCCACCCACAGAGACAAGGTGACATGGACAAAGACTCGAGGACATGGAGAGGGACACCAATGCACAAAGATATACGTATACAATCAAAGTCTCATGATATGACTTTGCAGCCATATTCTAAAACACTGCAGAAGGATTTGCCTCGCAATAATGACTTCCATTTAGTTTTTTAAAATAATATTATTATAAAAATGTTGTATAACACCAAGCAAGCTGTGGCTTGCAACAACTGTTACAACTTACGCCACTTCCCCCGAAGCTTTGCTAAATCCGGGCAAATACTCACGTGTCGCCTTGCAGTGATCCGTGCATTTCCACAAAAGGGTTAATAGTGTCAACATATGGCAGCAGTCCAAGACAATGTACACACTTTAAGGAACATGCACACGTTGCGAGAGGGTTTAACCCTCTCATGCATGAAGTATTAAAAGTAAAAACGCATGACATTGTTTAAAGTGATTTTAGCCAAAACAACCTCCCAGGTGTTGAACAAGTATCATGAAATGTATGAACAAAAATATGATATCTGGACAGCCAGAGGATGGGAAGTCACTCGGTGGAGATACGCTGCAGCCGACGGGATGGGTGAAGAAGAGCACCGTCCAAACATCACCGGGAATTTCGAAACCGCCGTCGCTTGTTAAACGAAACCGCCAAACGTCCCATCCCATCCCCCCCCCCCGGCGACAGCTCTTGAACAAAATTAGTCGCTTATTATTTCCCTGCTTAACATCTGTGGTGTAACATGAGCCTCACTCCCCTCATTAGCCTCCCCCCCACAATGTCGCACACTCCTCTGTGCCAGGCCCGTGAGATTCCGCGATGAACGTTCCACTCACGGAGGTTGGCAGCGGCGCCCTTGGCGAGGCGGACGGGTTGGCAGTGGGGGTGGTGAGGGCGTAAGATAAGGGCTCAGATTCGAACGATGCGTTCATGGCAATCTTGGCCTGGGAGCCTGCGGACAGGAGACAATGGGTGGGTTAGAAGGGGGTCGTGGCCACAGTGGTTCGAGGTGACCAATCGTCGTCATCTTCACTGACCTCAAACAAATCGGAATAAACAACTAAAGTCGCCACTTCTCGATTTAAAGCTTTCGTGACTGCAGGGATTCATCTTGTTGGTTCATTCGGTAAAGTCACGTAGAATGGAAATAATAAAAATAAAACATAATAAAATAAAATAATTCTCACGACCTTTTGGCCACAACGCAAGCAGCCGTCCTCTTCGCCTTGATCTTATCATTATCACACCTGAGGACGGCTGCTTGCATTGTGGCCGAAACGTCGTGAGAATTATTTTGTTAAATTATGTTTTATTATTATTTTATTATTTCCATTCTACGTGACTTTACCAAAAGAACCAAGAAGATAAAGTCGCCACTGTTATCTTCATCATCACCACTACCACCACCACCACCATCAGTTTCAATCATATAAAGACCATCATCATCACCTTCCTGAACATCACCACTATCATCACCTTCACTACAATCATTTACACCACCATCTATGTTGCTATAGCTATCATCATCATCACTATCAACGCTTTGATCTTATCATTATCACTGCTAAATGAAGTCCTCGCCATGTTGGTCATGTGGGTCGCTTGACCGCACTTCCTCATGCTCGTCAGTTCAGGATGAAGGCAACACCCATGATATGTCACTTGGTACTTGTGTTAGCTATGGCCAGGATTCACACTCACGTCACAGTGCAAACACCATTTAATTGTGCCAACGTTCCTTCAAATTGTGATAGTTCATAGATGAAAAAAAAATCATTACATTCTCAATAACATTCATGCGGTGAAGTACATCTCATTAGAATAAGGAGTGCAGATTCATAAATGTGTTTTTTTTTCCAATATGAAAAAAAAAATCCCCAATTATATCCCAATTGTGCTGTTGGCTCCGTGTTGAGATAAAATATTCATTGAAATCTCTGGCACAGTAGTGCAACCCTTCGTGTTAGAGAATGGCTCACCGAAGTGGATTTTACAGTTACCTCTGAGATCCCTTCAAGTTACGTCTGGTCCACATTATCACAGCTGGAATTCGCACATTTGCTCTTTAAACTCGCCGTACAGTACTTGAGAACCCAAATGAATCACTGGTGGGTGCCTGCTTTCAAACCCACATTATTTAGAACGCATGCATGGCTCTTCTGAAATGTTGGCGCTGCAACGGAAAATGTCCTTTCCAAGTGTTTTTTTTACAATTCGGCACGGATTTCCTTCAATCGGAGCAAATCCGTGTGAGAAGCGCAGGACAATGGCAAGGGAAGTCAGTGGCCGAGGTACCCAAACACTCAAGTATTTAACGATGTATGAGTCAGCAGGCGATTTTTACAGGTATATCAGAAATGCTATTAGTAAGCAGTTGATGCTTTTATATATATAGGTATCATTATTATGGAGTATGTTTATTGTTTGTTGCACTCCAACGTATTCCGGTGCATTTGCGCGGGATACACAGCCGAGTTGGTGGGTGGGTAGGCGTGACGTCACCACGTACGATCCCAATTCAACGCAGTGGGATGCGGGTGACGTCAACACGCACATGTGCGCGGTGACGTCACCACAGCGCCAAAAATCCAGCCAGAACGCCAGCCAGCAAAACTTTGCTCTTCTAAATTGGCATGATTAGCTGTTGCCAACATTATTAATACATGGGATTTTACTGGTAGGAACTTCCTGGTTCCACCAGCCCACAGGGGATTATTGTGTCCGTCCGTCGTGCATCCAAAAATGGGAGGGGTGGGGCTGGGTGGGGAGGGGCTGGGTGAGGAGGGAGGGGCTGCGTGGGGAGGGGCTGGGTGGGGCTGGGTGGGACTGGGTGGGGGGTGGGAGGGGTGGGGCTGGGAGGGGAGGGGCTGGTCACCCCGTGGTGTTCTTATACCAGGTCCCTGTGGGGTGGGCTGGTAGGAACAAACAAATGAATGGCTATAATAAAATGAAATGGCAAAAAATGGGCGCCAATAAGTGAACGAAAACGTAGACGTAGTGGAAGATAGGAAACAATAAAGTAGTAGTAACCGTTGTGGAAAAAATACTAGTATTTCAAAGTATGTACCTACGTGAGTGCAGCTTGGAGCAGACATAGTGAGTAGTAACAATCTGCACGATATGCAGATTGTTACTACCCGTGCCGCGGTAGCCCCGCCCAGCCCCGCGTAGCCCCGCCCAATACACCCCTAGCGGGGGAGAAATTGCCAGGCCTGGCTCTAGGCTGGAGACCCGCCGACGACGGGGAGGTAGGGAGTGTATTTTAATGTAAAAGCTTAAAATTTAAATGTTTCTACTTAAAAACATGAGGGAATATAACAGTGTTAAACATTAACTCCCTTTCACACACGCGGGGGTACGATACGAAG
>CM025608.2:11916649-11944347 GCA_014621495.2 Entosphenus tridentatus | reverse complement strand
GAGGGTTGGAGGGTTGGAGAATTTGATGGCTTCAAACACCCAGACAGGCGCTTTGCTTTTGTGTTTGCTGATGGTAAAGGCGCCAGTCTCTTCGTACATCACACACCACCACCAGCTTCGGCAGTGGCATCTCCTCCCACTCCCATGCAGAGGAGTGAACGCTAATGAACAGATCGTCACCATACATGGCATGGTTGACCAAATCGTAAGCCGTCCCTTGACTGCACCCCCGTGCATCGATCTGCCTCCCATTGTATCGGTAGCAGATGGAGATTCTACTGGAACAGCCACGTGGCCAAGGAAGACGTTAAATAGCGGAGGGACGAGAGACGTCAAAAGAGAGGGATGAGGAGAGGTCGATGACGTCACGCAACACGGGTTAGGTCGAGAAGGAGTGATGACGTCAGGCGACACGGGTGAGGTAGAGGGAGGGAGGAGAGGGAGTGATGACGTCGAGAGACGCGGGTGTGGTGAGGAGAGGAGGGGTCGATGACGTCACACGACACGGGTTAGGTGGTATGAGAGGGAGTGATGACGTCACGCGACACGGGTGAGGTGGAGGAGAGGGAGTGATGACGTCACGCGACACGGATGAGGTGGAGAGGGAGTGATGACGTCAGGCGACATGGGTGAGGTGGAGAGGGAGTGATGACGTCAGGCGACATGCGTGAGGTGGAGGGGGAGTGATGACGTCACGTGACACGGGTGAGGTGGAGAGGGAGTGATAACGTCACGCGACACGGGTGAGGTGGTGAAGAGGGAGTAATGACGTCACGCGACACGAGTGAGGTGAAGAGGGAGTGATGACGTCAGGCGACACGCGTGAGGTGGAGGGGGAGTGATGACGTCACGCGACACGGGTGAGGTGGTGGTGAGGGAGTGATGACGTTTAGAGACGCGGGAATGGTGAGGAATAAGGGGTTGAGGCGAGATTAGTTATTGTCTTTTCGGCATTTATATAAAGAAAAGAAGAAATATTTCCGTCTGAATTAATCGGTTTATGAAATCATCAGAGTCTACATAGTCGCGGGTTCCTGCTTTATAATCCACGTGCTCTGTCACAGACGGAGAGAGAGAGAAAATGATATTATTACAAATGTTACATAGAAAAAACATAGACATGGAGTAGGGAGAGAGGGGGTAGAGAGAGAGGAGGGGGGGTAGAGAGAGGGGGAAGGGGTAAGGAGAGCAGAGCGTGACATCTTTTGTCAAATCTTTCATTTACAAGGGGGGGGGGGGGGACGTAAAGCAAAGCATTAAAAAAAACGAAATGATGAACGAAGCAAAGTGCCGACTACACCGAGTATCTTCTTTTTTCCTCTGATCGTAAAACACAGAGAGAGAGAGAGAAGTGCATACCGACACACAAACATCCCCCGGGTAGGGGCGAGTGCTGTTAGCGAGCACCGATTAAGGCCAACACGCCCGGCCGCCTTTGTCTCCCTAGTGCCGATGTTTACACACAGCACCCGGTACTCATTTGAGGCCGAGTCAACAGATGCCACACACGCACGCAACAACAGACATACATGCACCCTAAAAAACACACACACACACACAGGGACACACACGCAAAAACCAAACAACATTGAAACGCACGCACGCACGCACGCGCACGGCACAGGCACTTTGTGAAGAGATGGGGCATTGGTTCGAGGTAAAATGGAGAATTAAATAGGAACGAAGCGAAAGCGGGTGAGAGTGCAGGCCGGTTTCCGTGGAAACCCTCATTAAGAAGAACACGCGTGCGCGTCTCTCTCCGTCTCGACGTCAGCCGCGTGCGCCACGTGGAAGCCGGAGGAGGAGGAGGAAGATGGTGGCGCACGGAGAGCGCCTTCGACTGTTTCATCGCTTTGCTTTTATGGCTTTATTTGGGTGATTTTCGAAAAGTTGTTCGATTTGGCCACGTTTGTTTGTTGGAGTACAGAGTTAGAATGATGGCTTTAATCTAAGTTGTCTTGTGCTTGTTGTTGTTGTTTGACTTGCATCTCAATGGGATTTTTTGCACAGCGTTGGTGTAGGCTGCTTTTTTTTCTGGAAGACTTTGCAGTTTTTTCCTGGATTTTTCTGTTTGCACTCAGTCACATATTCACTTTAAGATGTTTTCTTGTTCATGTTTTTGTTTTTTGTTTGTTGCGGTTGCACCAGATTCAATAGCCGAATGGCTCACGGGGCTATACCTAATCAATGAACTTGACTGGCCCTGGTTACGCTGCGCTGCGCGATTGACGCTGGATCCGTCGGATTCATAGCGGTGTTTTGTAACTTACCAGGGAAGGTCCACCGAGCTGTCCAGCTCTCTTTCGGAAGCGACCTGGCCACAAATGATAGCGCGGCTTGTCACGTGGGAATTTATGGCAGACAAAATAGTCGAAGTGTGCGTTCATTCTGAATGTGGAGGTGGAAAAACAATCGGATGAACCGGAGAAAAATCCACGCGACCACGAGGAGGACATGCAAACTTCAAATATACAGCAGGCGTCACGGTCTGGATCGAACCCACGACCTCCCTGTATACCAGGCGAGGTAGTTAACATCTCGCCACTGCGGCGGACGTTGAGCCAGATGTGCACGGCCACTTGGGAGTGTGCTGTGGTGTAAACCGGCCTCAGCTCACAGCACTGACTGAACAGCAAAAGCACCCAGTGAACATAGAACGAAAACGTACGTCGGGTCAACGTTGGGTCGAATGGTTCCAAACGCATGTGTTTGTGTACTGGGTAAACCACGAGCGGTCCCCAGCAGTGTGTGTGTTTGTTTTATCTACAGCTGTCCCCAGAAAATGGGGCTGCAGCTGAAAAATGTGTAGAACGATTTTCTTTCTCGGAATGGCCTGGATTCTTTGTATCTGGATTCTGGCCGAGGAGAAGTGCTGTACAGCAATACCCCGGTTTACGTCGGGGATGCGTTCCTGAAAGGTGCACCGACGAATATCGAAACGACGTAAATCAAAGCGATTTAAAGGTTAGGTGGAGGCGAAGGCTGAGAGGCGACGGATACGAGAAATAACAATTTTTTAAATGTAGGGGGGGAATGTGTCGGAGAAATTAAAAGGGAAGAGGGGGGGCTGTTATCTCCGACTCTGAGTTGCATTGCCCTGTTGGGTGCCTCTGCATTAACGAGCTAGGGTCTCACTAACATGGCCACCTCTGCTCCCTTAGCCTCGATGTATCGATGGTTCTGGCTGTGTGATGGGCTGCGTGTCTCACTGACGCGACCACCGTTGCGGTGGTTCACTTCTTGCGTTGATGCGCTTGCCTCTCACAGCGCAGTTGGCAGCGCCGCAGCTTGTGCTACACATAGACATGACATTAACTTGCTAATCCCCCTAATCTCCCTGCCTAATCTCTCCCATCAACATAGTGCTAATCTCCCATTAACACTGCTGTGGTGCGCATATGCGAGATACTCTTATGCGGCAACGGAAGCTCATTTCATGCTAATCTCTCTCCCTTATCTCTCTCACCCTAATCTCCCCCATTAACACAACTGACGTGCTTGCGTCCGGGGATGAAATTTCCAGCTCAGACCCCGCTTGCTTGCCCATCGCCACATATATTGCCTTTTGTTGTAACAGCTCTCTCGCTGGTTAGCAGTTCCACTGCTGGATTATATTTTATCCGCCTGAGGACGACCACTTGTGTTGCGATCGAAACGTCGTGATATTTTATTTTTTGTTTAATTTTATTTTTCTACCTACGTAACTTTACCGAACGAACCAAAGAGTATGCTTAAATGTAATATTTCTTAGATTATATGAATACTAACAACAACATTTTTCAACGGTTTTACTTAACTTGATTCCCGTGTCGTGGTCGAATCTTGTAATCAAAAGTTAGTCTACTTCCTGTTGTCCAATCAATTCCACATTTTGCACACGTACTCAGATCCGGTGACAATGCATGCCTCTATCAAAATCGGCATAAATTAATCAATTAATTCGCTACTTTAAAGCAATTTACATTTTGTATGGACGCCATATTATTTTCTAAATATTTGTGTGGGTTAAAAACGCCGCGGTCCCAAAACTCTCGAATTGCTTCGCCCAAGAAGCAGGCGCCACGTGTCTCAGGCGCCATTGACGAACTTCTCGACCGTGAGTTAAACGAAGTTGTTAATAAAACCGTTAAACAAATTTTTTTAAGGAGTTTTTTGTAAAATCTTTCTACATTGAATTACAACATTATTAGTAACTCGGCGGAAGCCTTTTTTTCTCCTTTTCCTTTAATTACTACTTCATTCTCAAAAAAGTTATTGATATAGGTTCACAAATACTAATTACCACAATATTGTAGCTAAAACACCAGAAATGTTGACAAAATCAGCGACTATATAACACCATCAACGACGAAAACAACAGCTTGTGCTTGTAGCGCGTGCAGACGAAACCACTTGATTAGAAGCGTCATTGTAATTGGGTAATAATGACAGCTCTGACCGGAGCGCAATAGAAGGTTCAAAAAGTAAATTAGCATAGAGTTTTAGCCTTGTAGGTATATTGATACGGTACATGTAAGCTGGGCTCACGAAATTTGTTGTTGTTATAACTAACTACAGAGATAATTTCATTTAAAAAATATCTGCTGAAACACTGTCGTTTTGATGTCACCCCCTCTGATGCTATCACCCGGTGCGGTCCGGACCCCCCTAGTGACGCCACAGGCGACGGATTTGCAAGCTCCGTCTAGCAATGTCGGGGTCTCGGTGTGGACATGTCGAGGGGACCAGGCTTTGTGCCACCAGCAGGAGGCATCATTTCTCCAACGATATGAGCTGTTGCGACCATGGCCTGGAGGGGAGAGGTCGCAAACGGGTTTTGATTCCTTACCCGTACCCGTACCCGGCCGCACCAGGGTCGAAAACGGGTACCCGTACCCTACCCGATACCCGGCTACCCGTACCCGGCCGGGTATCGGGTAGGGTACGGGTACCCGATTGCGACCTCTGGGATGAAGCCATGTTGCAGGCGCGGGTGGGTTGATTCTAGGAACTTGAATTGTGAGAAGAGACAAGACGTTGGGAAATGAATGACAAACAGTTACTTACCAGTGACTCACGGCCTATCCGTACCCGTACCCGGCCGCACCAGGGTCGCAAACGGGTACCCGTACCCAGCCGGAGGGCTTCAAGATTCATTTTGCATTTAATAATCGCCAGCGAGCTGTTGGGGCCGGCACTGCAGACACGCCCGTTTTGCTGACGTTTAACTTTCAAGGCGCCAGCCCTTTGAAGTTTCTTCCCAAGGATCTGAAGGTCTGGCGTTAGGGTCTGTCCTAATTGTCGGGGGGGCGGGGGGAGATATGACCGGAGCTATCAGTAGCGATGACAGCCACACTGATGATGTTGTGTGTAGTGTAGCAGCAGCAGGAATGTCGTTGATCTCGCGAGGTTCAAAGCCACGGTGTGGGAACGGATCTTTGAGGGGAGGGAGGTCGTTGTTGTGCCTGTGAATACGGCAGGGATTTCCATTCGCTCGCTCAGCATGGCTATCGCCAGCTGGGAGGTGACTCGGCAGTTAAGGATCTTTAAACTTTCGCGTGAGACCTTAAAACACAACTACCGTGTCATAGGGGCCATCCATAAATGACGTCACGCGATTTTGGACGATTTTTGACCCCCCCCCCTCGTCACACGGCGTCACAAAAAGACAGACCCCCCCCCCAAAATTACGTCACAAAGCTCTGCCCCCCCCCCAAATAAAACATGCTTCAAATCGCTTTAAACTATTGTCATTGTAGTGCGTATTTAATGTGGCGCTGCACTCTGATGTAGGAGAAAACATTTATTAAAAGTCTATTTAATTAAGTAGAACGTGTTGTCTATATTTATTTAAAGTTGCGCACTTTTGATGTGACGTCACATTTCTCAAACCCCCCCTCTCGTCACATATCGTCACAAATGTCGCCCCCCCTAGGTGCGTGACGTCATTTATGGACGGCCCCTTGGTTTCAGAGATTGATTTGTCTATCCCCTGCACTGTATTGTACAGGGCTCAGCCGCTGTGTCTGTAACTTGCTGACCCGCCCCGAGACATCTATGAACAGGAGCTTCATAGCTCATCGGATTTTTCCAGTCTAAATCAATAAAATCACTAAAAGTAAAAGTCGGTGGATTTGTATCCGTGGATTAGAATGTATCACTCAAGTACAGATACGTCGTTTAGAATGGACACTTACGCTCGCGATATGTGCACATCAAATAATGTCGTAAGATTCGATTATGTTCTACTTTGTAGTGGGTTCGCATAAAACCTGCAGTCACAAGATATTATATACACACCACAACGGGGGGAAATTAAATAGCTTGAGCCCGAATCGTGATATTTAATCGAATTTCGATTTAAAGCTTTCGTGACTGCAGGGATTCATATTCTTGGTTCTTTCGGTAAAGTCATGTTGAAGGGAAATAATAAAATGATTAAAATAAAACAATAAAATTCTCACGACATTTCGATTGCAACACAAGCAATCATCATCAGCAAGAAAATTTAGAAAATAAACGCCACTTTTTTCAAAAAAATTATTGCTGTGGGTTTCACACCTGATGATTGCTTGTGTTGCAATCGAAACGTCGTGAGAATTGTATTGTTTTATTTTTATTATTTTATTATTTCCTTTCAACGTGACTTTACCGAAAGAACCAAGAATATTTAATCGAATCACGCGAGTTATTTGCAACTTCTGACTTGTCTCGTGTGTATGTGTGTTGAACTTCTTTCGCACCGTACGTAGCCAACCGTGCTAATCGGAGGTGTGGTATGTGTGTATCTCGGCCTCGTGGTGCGCTGCGTTGCACCGCTGGTCGAGTAGACAACCTTGCGTTCAATAAATCCTCGGAGCCAGGATGAACGTCCGACTCCAATCGTCATTTATTGATGGTAACAAGGTAAAACTGGTGAGAAAACACAGATACAGCATCTGTTATAATCGGGAAACACCAACACAATGAACACCACAGCATCAGAACATTGTCTTAGATAACAATAGATCCTGGACGGACCAGGCCCCTACATTACCACTGAACAGCTAGACAAAGGCACAAGCCGGTGCGTTGTATACAGGCACATCGTGTATTCATCCCACTGCACCCCAAATGTACAGCATTACACTTAACACTAAACTGTGGATGAGATACTTCGTCATCTTTACTCTCAGGATCGCAACATAGGCACAAGTCTGACTCGACCTACTCAATCACAAGTAACATCACACAATAAGGAAAGTCGCAGGCTTCGTTACTAACTAGGCCTCGTATTTACTACAACAACTTAACGGAACCATAAAGGCATTTACATCACTATAACGGTCATTTCAACATTACAACAGCATTGGCAATATTATAGGAGTATAAACAACTTACAGATAATGCTTCTTAAGCTCCCACAATGGACAAGTGCGGCTGTGGTCTCACTGAGGTGCGATGCGTGCCGCCATTTTGAATTATCAGAAGATGGCCGACGCCCGCATGGTACAGTGGAATTCTAACATCGTCACTTCCTGGTCACGTGACCAAAATTAGCATCAAGAAACAGGAACTTCCTGTGAACGTACGCTCCACATCTGCCGTGAGGCAAGACACTCCCCGTCTGGTATCTAGGAGATACCACCATTTATTTCCTATCTCATAAACAAGTGTATAACAACTTCAACGGGTCGACTTATTTGTCCATATCTTTGCGAGAGAGAAGTAGTACTATCTCGACTATGGGCCTGATGAAAGTTCTTACGACACCTTGCTTCACAATCATAACCTCGACCTTTCGAACTTTTCCATCGGCACTTGGAATCGACTTGAGGATGCGGCCCATTGGCCACGCATTCCGTTTGGCTTGGTTGTCCTTCAGTAGGACGAGGTCGCCTTCTTGGATGTCTGGTCTGTTAGACTGCCACTTGTTGCGCACTTGGAGTGTCGTAAGATACTCGTTTTTCCAGCGACGCCAGAACGTGTTCGCGAAGCTCTGCACTTGTCTCCATTGACGTCTGTAGAGGTCTACAGTGCTAGCCTCCTCGGTAGGTGCTGTGAGCACATCTGTCTTCTGGGTAAGAAGTGTAGCAGGAGTCAAGATGAATGGTGACTCCGGGTCGGTTGAGACGGGGATCAGGGGTCTTGAGTTAATTATGGCTGAGACCTCGGCCATGAGAGTGGTCAAGACCTCGTGAGAGAGCCGTGTGGACCCGACATCACGTAGCATGGAGTCGAGAATGCGTCGAGCAATCCCGATCATGCGTTCCCAAGCTCCACCCATATGCGAAGAGTGGGGAGGATTGAAGATCCATGTGCAGCCTTGGTCACTAAGGTATTTCCTGACAGAATCATCTTCGACATTCTCTGTATTGATCTTAAGCTCTTTACATGCTCCTATGAAATTGGTTCCACAATCAGAACGGAGTTGCTTGGCTGGCCCTCTGATGGAGAAGAATCTCCGGAGTGCATTTATAAAGCTCGAAGAGTCCATGGACTCGATGACTTCGATGTGCACTGCTCGTGTACTCATACAGGTGAACAGCACTGCCCAACGTTTGCTGTTCACGAGCCCTCCTCTGGTGCGGCGGGAGATGACTGTCCATGGTCCGAACATGTCGATCCCTACAGAGGTGAAGGGAGGTTCCACACTGAGTCGATCGGCTGGGAGGTCTGCCATTTTCTGTTCTTCCTGTTTTCCACGTAGCTTGCGACACTGGATACACTTATGGATTGTGCTGGCGATGCACCTCTTTGCTCCAACGATCCACAGCCCTGCAGATCGGATTGCTCCTTCTGTGAAGTGCCGACCTTGGTGTTTGACCTTCTCGTGGTAGTGGCGCACAAGTAAGATTGCGATGTGGCTCTGGCTTGGGATTATGAGGGGGTTTCGTTCATTCTCATCTAATTTTGCATTCCCTAGCCGACCACCGATCCTGAGCAAGTCGTCTTTGTCCATTCTGGGGTTTAGCTTCCTGAGGGTGCTGACCCTAGGAAGGTCTTCTCCCTTGTTGATGGCCTTGATCTCACTTGCATAAGCTGCCTGCTGCACACAGCGGAAGATTGATTTCCTTGCTCTGGAAAGCTCGTCTTCAGTGCGTGGCACTGCGCAGTGATGCCATCCATTGCAGCTACCAGTGGTGCCTCTCATCGGGCGATGGAAGCAGTCTGCGATATGCGTTAAATGTGCTATCGCTCGCACGAGCGTCGTCCATTTCGAGAAATGTTCAAAATGATGTGGACTCAGTGGACTTCTTGGTCGCACATTTGTTATGAAAGTTGTCACTTGAGGACGAATCTCCTTGTCGGACTCGGGCTCTATGAGTCCAAAGGTCTCCTTGGTAGTACATGGGCCACCGTCACGTCGTAACAGGAATGCTGGACCCGTCAGCCAGATGGTTTGATTCAGCAGAGATGCCGGGACGGACCTAGTTGCGAGATCTGCTGGATTCTGGTCAGTTGGAACGTAATTCCATTGCTCTGGCTGCGTCGATCTCCTGATGCGTTCCACCCGGTTGCTGATGTAGGTGTAGAACCTTCTGGTTTGGTTGTTTATGTAGCCTAGTACGACCTTACTGTCCGTGTAGAACTTGACCGCGTCCAGTTTGACGTCAAATTCATCTAAGATCAGTTCCGCCACCTCTGTAGCAAGAACCGCTCCACACAGCTCAAGCCTTGGGATGGTATGGTCCGGTTGTGGGGCCTTGCCGTGGAACTCCTTCCAGGATTCCCACTCGGATGACAGCTCCGGGTCTAGGAACGGAGAGGCCACGGTCACAGCGACCACCGCCACGACCACCAGCAGAGCGATGAGCAGCGGCTTCATCTTAGTCTTCTTCCCGTCAGTCAGAGCTGGCTTGGAGAAACGTGGAGGAACAAACTCCAGCAAAGACGGTGGATGTACAAGCGAAGTCATGGTGGTTTCTTCGTAAGTCTGCACGGTACAGCCTTGACTTCTCTCGCCGAGTTTCTCTTTCAGCGTGAAGTAATTGGGGCACGGTTTGAAGAGTGACGTGCGTCCATTCGTGAGCACACTCGTTCTGAATGTGCTAATGTGGTCTGGTTTGTGTATTCCCTTGAGACAAACATCACCTACGATGACCCATCCTAGGTCGAGTCTCTGGGCGTAGGGAGCGTCGTGAGGTCCATTGCGTTGACCGCGAACCTTGTGGACTCTCAGCATGTCCCTGCCGAGCAGAAGTAAAATCTGTGCCGTGTGATCCAATGGCGGGATGAACTCTGCTATGTGTTTCAGGTGTGGGTGGTGACGTGCAACTTCGGGCGTGGGAATCTCACTCCTGTCGTCCGGTATCTCATTGCACTCTGTCACCGTAGGAAGGGCTAGCTTCATGGTGCTATCTATGGTTTCCACCATGAGGCTGCTCGCTCTTCTTCCCGCTGTCTCCATCAGTCCTGAGCATGTTCTGAGCGTGTATGGAAAGGAATTCCCACCTACACTTAGCTGATCAAAGAACTCTGACCTTGCCAAAGACCTGTTGCTCTGGTCGTCCATTATGGCGTACATCCTTACTGCCCTTTCAGGATGTCCTTTGGGATAGACTCGGACGAGGCATATCTTTGAGCAAGATCTTCCTTTGAAGCCTTCTCCACAGACTTCTGTGCATTTGGTTGTGATTGACGAAGGGAGTGCGGCGGTCTCGCCTTGCTCCCCGCCGTGCTCTGCTTCGGGATCGGAAGCCTTAGTGCCACTGGGTTTTGAGTAAAATGCGTGCAGAGCAGTTGCGTGTTTGTCACTGCCACATTCCTCGCACTTGATATCTGCCTTGCAATTCCTTGCAAGGTGGTTTGTAGAAGCACAGCATTTGAAGCACACTCCAAATTCTTTCAGCATGTTCTTCCGCTCTTCCAATGGCTTCCTCCTGAACTCACGGCATTTCTGGAGGGAGTGAGGTTTATCATGCAATGGGCATTGCTTCTCAGGATCCTCTATCTTTTTCTTTGTGGTGGTTGCCTGGACGGAGTTTGGGAATGTCGCAGGAGAGACCTCAGTCTTGTGTACGGAAATTGGCACTCTCGCTGTTCCTCGTTTCGCCATCGTTCTTTCCATTTTTGGAAGATCTGGACTGGAAATCCCCGTGGTGCCAAACATGAAACTCGGGTCATTTCTAGTCTTAGCCAGGTTGCGGATAAACTTTGAGAAAAAAGAGAATGGGGGGAATGCAACCTGATGCTCTGACTTGTATCTTGAACCCGCTGTTCCCCATTTTTCCTGCACGTCAAATGGCAATTTCTCTACGATGGGGTTCACGCCATGGTAGGTATTCAAGAAAATGAGACCTGGTAAGTAGGGATCAGCCTGGGCTGATTCAAGCTCCATCAAAAGATCTCCAAGCTCTCGTAACCTTTTATTGTCCCTACCAGAGATTTTTGGAAAGTTCTGCAACTTCTTGAAGAGAGCCTTCTCAATAGTTTCTGGGCTACCATAGCACTCCTCGAGCCTCTCCCACACCGCATGCAGGCTTGAGGTGGGGTCGTCAATGTTTGCTGACCGGATCCTCTTTGCGTACTCTGCAGATTCATTTCCTAACCATTTCACCAACAGGTCGAGTTCTTCACTTGCAGAGATGTCTGCATTTCGGATTGCATTCCTGAAGGTAGATCTCCAGGCTCGATAGTTCTCAGAGTGGTCATCAAACTTAACGAGTCCTGTGTTGATTAGTTCGCGGTGAGCCAGGTACCTAGCAAATTCCCCTAGTCCTGCTGATCCAGGGTGTGTCCATACTGGCGCTTGTGAGATGGCATTATTGGCTGTATTGCCTTGCATGTCGTCATTCGCGATGGCGTTGGACTGTGAGCCCAAATGGTTTTGATCACGTTGGCTGGATCCCCTTATGTGACTGTCTGGAATGTGGGTCTGACTTGGTGCATCCACGTCTGATCCCACGTGCGCGACGCTGAGTTGGCGACTAACTCTCAGGGCAGGATATGCATTTCCACCATTCATGTTCATTCGGTGTGGAGATGGCGATGCCTGAACGTCCACCCTTTGTTCAGTATCGTTTGGTGGAGGAGCATTGATGCATTGTTCAGACCAGTCCAAAATATTTTTTCTGGTGAGTTGATCACGGTCCTTGACAGGTATCTGAGTGCCAAACTCACTCCAATTATCTTCCTTATCCATGTTGGCTGCTGCCTCGGGCACCTCTGCCTGGGCCCTTGCAGCAGCTGCTTCTTTTTTGAGTTGTAGGGTGCTTAACTTAGCATCCAGCTCAATTTTCTTCCGTGTGGCGGTAGCCACTGTAGCCACTAATGTACTCTCTGCTATGCTTGCTTCTTCTTGTATGCGAGCCTTTTCAATTAGCATGGCTTCCTCTTCAGCCATGTAGGCAATACGGGCGCTTGCTGCTTCTGCTGCGGCGCGTGCCTGAGCTGCTGTCATACTAGTAGATGATATATGTGAGTGTGCTGAGGCTTTAGATCTTGTGGTGGACCTGGATGAGACAGAGTGCTGAGATCGTGTCTCTCTTAAGCCCTCCACACGGTCCATTGCATCTTGTATCACTGCCTGCACATTATCATCGAGCAGTTCGAGGAAGTGCTCTTGTCTGCGTACTCCCTCAATGCCCTCATCTGTTTTCACCTTCATCAGGAGGGAGATGTATTTATTTGCCAGGAGCTTGTAGGTTGAGCTGCTAACATTCACTCGCTGGATGGCCCGCTGAATTGAGGCCACTGTGTCTGAGGCGTTTGAAGCTTCAGATATATCTGCTTCAACCCGGTTCCATGCCCGTTGTATCCTGGCATCAAGGTCCTGTTTCTCAGCCTCATAGCTTTCCAAGGCCCGTTGTGTCAACCTGACCTCTCTTTGGGGCCTTGAACTCCCTTGGTCCGCTTGAGGCAGGATGGGAGGTCCTGGATTGCTTAAATCACCTTCTTCAGTATCTCTCCCTGCTGAACTGTGGCTTTCCATGCTGCAATGCTTGCAGCAGGATTTTAATGTAGACTCGTTGCCGAGCTGGTTGCTTGCTGCAGGTTGACTGCTTGAGAGCGCCTCTGCTTGCTGCAGGCTGACTGCTTGAGAGCACCTTTGCTTGCTGCAGGCTGACTGCTTGAGAGTGTCTTTGCTTGCTGCAGGCTGACTGCTTGAGAGCTCCTTGAATGCTGCAGGTTGGGAGCTTCAAGATGAGTATCTTTTTACTGCTGCAGGGCTGGCTGCAGCACTGCCTGGGAGCTTCAAGAAGAGTATCTTTTTACTATCTCGGCCTCGCTGTGCGCTGCGTTGCACCGCTAGTCGAGTAGACAACCTTGCGTTCAATAAACCCTCGGAGCCAGGATGAACGTCCGACTCCAATCGTCATTTATTGATGGTAACAAGGTAAAACTGGTGAGAAAACACAGATACAGCATCTGTTATAATCGGGAAACACCAACACAATGAACACCACAGCATCAGAACATTGTCTTAGATAACAATAGATCCTGGACGGACCAGGCCCCTACATTACCACTGAACAGCTAGACAAAGGCACAAGCCGATGCGTTGTATACAGGCACATCGTGTATTCATCCCACTGCACCCCAAATGTACAGCATTACACTTAACACTAAACTGTGGATGAGATACTTCGTCATCTTTACTCTCAGGATCGCAACATAGGCACAAGTCTGACTCGACCTACTCAATCACAAGTAACATCACACAATAAGGAAAGTCGCAGGCTTCGTTACTAACTAGGCCTCGTATTTACTACAACAACTTAACGGAACCATAAAGGCATTTACATCACTATAACGGTCATTTCAACATTACAACAGCATTGGCAATATTATAGGAGTATAAACAACTTACAGATAATGCTTCTTAAGCTCCCACAATGGACAGTTACGGCTATGGTCTCACTGAGGTGCGATGCGTGCCGCCATTTTGAATTATCAGAAGATGGCCGACGCCCGCATGGTACAGTGGAATTCTAACATCGTCACTTCCTGGTCACGTGACCAAAATTATCATCAAGAAACAGGAACTTCCTGTGAACGTACGCTCCACATCTGCCGTGAGGCAAGACAGTGTATGTGTGTGTGTGTCAAAATAGTCAACGTGATTTCCTGCTTCAGTGAGCATTGATGCATTGGTGCTCATTTCTTGTTTGTAGCCCTGAGCCAGTGATGGACATTCTACATTTCTGTGACAGAGGCGTGTATATCCATAGGACAACCGGTGTTCACGTCCCCACGAAGTGTTACTCCTTTAATGGAAAACAAGAGGAACAGAAAAGCGAAGAGAGAACAGGACGAACGAGATAAAAAGGCAAAGAGGGTCAGAAGAGATGAGCAATGGTGGGGGGGGGGGGAGCGGCTCCATCAGGGCCTTCATGCTGTTGCAGGGAGCGGCGTCTGTTTTCACAGGGGCACTGCACTCCGAACCCGTCGATCCGAGCTCAAATCCCACTCACAGCCAACACCGGTGACGAACATCTGAACCGGTGCTGGGCCTCCGTGTAAACATCAGCACGGGGCAACATAAACATGGCGCGGGCGTGGTGCTGGCACCCCCCCCCCCCCCCCCCCCGGTGTGCCTGAACGGGTGCTCGTGAATAGCACTTGGCCCAACAGTCTGTCAAAGGTTATCCGGGGGATCTTGTTGTTGTTGTTCTTGTTGTCTTTGTGTGTGTGTCCCCGCGTGCAGCGTGGGCGCCCTCGTGGGACTCGGCATCGCCGGACTCATCCTCATCGCGTTCGTGCTCTGCGCCTTCGTGCTCTGCTACTTCTCCCTATTTACCAAGCCTGCGCAACGCCTCCCCTCGGGACTGCGCCTGCAGCCACTAGGTGCCGCCCTCCTCCTCCTCTTCCTCCTCCTCTTCTCCCTCCTCCTCCACCTCGTTCGAACCCCGAGGGCACTGTAGTTGCCACCTGTCCTGTTTTTTCTCTCTCTCTGTCTTGCCTCACGGCAGATGTGGAGCGTATGTACACAGGAAGTTCCTGTTTTTTTATGATAAATTTGGTCACGTGACCAGGAAGTGACGATGTTAGATTTTCAGTGAACCACACGGGCATCGGCCATCTTACTGATAATTCAAGATGGCGGCACGCATCGCATCTCAGTGAGACCACAGCCGCACTTGTCCATTGTGGGAGCTTAAGAAGCATTGTCTTTTTACTATCTCGGCCTCGCTGTGCGCTGCGTTGCACCACTAGTCGAGTAGATAACCTTGTTACAATCAATAAATGACGATTGGAGTTGGACGTTCATCCTGGCTCCGAGGGTTTATTGAACGCAAGGTTATCTACTCGACTAGCGGTGCAACGCAGCGCACAGTGAGGTCGAGATACTCTCTCTCTCTCTCTCCCAGGATCGTCCTCAATTTGTCCTGGGGAAATCTCTAAGCACGAATTCACCACTCAAGAACATTGGCGGAACCAAGGCGGGGAGTGATGGGGGAGAGATGGAAAAAGTGGTACTTGTGTGGTGGCCCCGCCGGTGATAGCTCCGTGTAATTGACCGCGTGTGTTTGGGACCCCTCCCCAGGAAAGGATGAGCCGGACCGCCCAGCGCTCGGGGCCTACGCCGACCTGTCGCCCGCACCGCACGCCCGGGGGAATGTGTCGTCGCCCACCACGCAGCACCTGACCTGCGAGACCCCCCTCACCTCCGAGTCGCGCCCCGAGGCGCTGAGAACCCTGCCAGGGTCGTCCATCCAGAGCCCCCCTGTCCAGGGGTCCCCTCTCCCAGGGCCGTCCCTCAACAGCCCCCAAATTCAGGGGTCTCCACTGCCTGGGCCGTCCCTCCAGAGTCCTCAAATTCAGGGGTCTCCACTCCCTGGGCCGTCCCTCCAAAACCCCTCTCTCAAGGGGTCTCCCCTCCCAGGGCCATCACTTAACACCCCAATTCAGGGGTCCCCTCTCCCACAGCCATCCCTTCATAGTACCCCCATGCAGGGGTCCCCCCTCCCAAAGCCTTCCCTCCCCAGTACCCCCATGCAGGGGTCTCCCCTCCCAAAACCGTCCCTCTTGAGTCACCCCATCAAAGGTTCCCCACTTCTAGGGTCGTCCCTCCAGAGACCCCCAGTCCACGGGTCCCCCTTGCTGGGCCCAAATCACAGTGAACCCTGACACGACAAGCATTTGAAACTCGGCCGAGCTGGGACAAGACCTGAGCAAGACGGGAGTGGGCCCGAGTAGCATCTCCATGACCCCTGTGACCTCATCCTCTCTACCCATACTGCCCCTTCCCTTCATCTCCAACATGTCTACACCTCCCACCATCTCTTTGATCTCCACCACAGTGCTCCAGATAAGGGGTTGTGTATCTATTTTTTTAATTAACACAGTTGTTGAGCACAGGCTCAGAGGCCCCAACACGTCAAGCGGGCAGCAACGAACATCATCAAAATTGTTGAAACACTTCAGAATAATTTGCCCTTCAATTTTGACGTGTGATAAATAATGGAGAAGATAAGTAACAAAATACATAATTAGAGAATACAGTCCCCCCCCCCCCCGCCATTCACATATCTGGCGACGTAAAAATATAAAAGTATTTTTTACACATCACATTAGCCGCACGGAATTCTGGGAGCGAATCATTTCAGCAGCATTGGTTCAACACAAGCAAACTCTTGGATGGGTTTTGACACGGTGTCTCATCAGCAGATTCCGGCTTGCTTGAATGAATGCTGGTGAACCTGTAGCCATCAGTAATTCTCATGCGCATTGTACAATATTAACGCTCCATATCGTTCAGGCATTAGTAACTACAATGTTACTGATGAAGGACTGCACAAGAACCCCGACACTTTTATACGGAACATTGCTCTTACAAACTCAAGGTTTCTCAATGAGGATCTTTCAAAAATTGAAATTCCAACAGACTGCTTTGACACCTGCGTTGAAAACCCATCTCTTTAAAGATGACTTCCCTAAAGAGGTTCTGTTTTTATTTCCTGTTTTCCATGCATTGCGCATTGGAATCCTCGGATGGAATGCGGCATTATAAATTTGAATTATTATTACTGAACAACCCTGCACAGGCCACGATGATCATGTGACTGCTTCTTCACTTACTCGCATCGGTGTTTTTGCCGCCAATCGAATTCCAGCTGTACGGCAACATTTGGTCAGCCTATTGCACTTAAATGCCGTAATTAGTATTTTTGATCCGTAAAACTCCCAGTACCCGGGTTATCTGGAGCACTGCCATCCTATCCACCCTACGCCCCCACCCCCGCCCTACCCGGAAACCGTCACGTTGCAAACCTCTAAATCGTGAACACTCGCAGTGAAAATACGGCCAGACCCCATGAGCCATAGGTTTGGCTAGGGTTAGGGTTACTTGGGTTGGGGCTACTTGGGTAGCTTTTGGGAGGTCCAGCTCATGCTTGGCCAGCTAAAGTGTATCGAAGTAACAATACAGTATTAGTAATGCCAGTTATTTTCCCAGGAAAGTCTCAGTGAGTCTCAAAACTTTTGAGATGGAGGGTCTTTGCCTTGGGATGTTTGGCAATTTCTGAGTTGCTTAATGTGGGGGAGAATGCGGGAGAAAGAGGCAGAGTGCTCGCCACTGCCATCTCCTGGACACCTTAGGGGTAGTATTAATGGGAGTGCCAGAGGGTTTTTTGGGGGCGGGGTCGAGTTCGTGTTTGGTGAGCTCGTGTTGTTCGGAGCAGGGCTAGTGATTAGCACGGTCGGCTACGTATGGTGCGAAAGGAGTTGCAACATACATACGTGGTTGAATAGTGTGCTTAAGGCGAGGGTCAGTGGCAGGGAGCGGCTCTGGTTGGCTGGTTGGTTTGAGGCAGAGCTAGTGTTTGAGTTGGCTCCGAGATGGGGATAGTAGGGCTCGTGTTATGGCAGTAGTTGGAGCCTGTGGTTAGGATTGTTGTTGATGGTCGGCTCGTATTCTCGGTGGTTGGCTAGATTTGGCTTGTTTGGCTCTTCAGCCAAATGCTCAGACTGGACTTTTGGCATTGTCTTTGCTCGCTTTTGGCTTGTGCAGCATTCCTCTGCTGGGCAGGAATCGAGGCAAGGTCAGGAGTGCAGTGGTTGAGAATAGTTGCTTTGCAAAAAAAAATATTTTCTAAATCAGAAGATGTATTTGTACTGGAGGAATCCGATGAGCTATAAAGCTCGTTTTCACAGATGTCTAGTAGGGGCGGAAAGAACGTCACAAACAGTCTACTGGACCTGCAGGTTGGATTATGTCTATTTGGTAAAAAATATATATTTATAAAAAAAATTGGACATGTAGCTTGAAAGTTAAGGTGGCTGGGCAGTTGAGAAAGTAGAATAATTTGGCAAACATCCCCAGTAGGATCCTTCTGAAAGACTCTGCGAGGTTATGCTGTTGGGTTAACATTCCACAGAATGTCACACTTAAGCATAAGTATGACTCGAGATTATTCCCGAACGAACATAATCACACTTCAGTCAGTGACCCAACTAATCTTTCAGTCTATGATATAATTAGCAAACCCACTTTGGCAGCTAATAACATGCTCCATACAAAAATGATGTGACCTCATGGCACCCAATTCCAGAGCCGTCACCCAAATCCGTGACTTTTATTTTAACCAATCACGAGAGATATATTCACGCATGACGTCTAGTGCACGTGTTGCAGGGAAAGACAATTTATTGCCAATATATTTGGTATGGAAATGTCCCGATTCTAGTACGAGGGTCACCTTTAAATGGCCCGTATTGTGTTGTCTTATATTTCACAACATGTGGTACACCCACGAACTGTGGTCTATGGGAATATTGCAACTTCCTGCCACCTCCCTGCGAGTTTTGTTACTCACAAAGCCAGATCTTGGCATCCTTAGTCCGGCTAAGGGGTCCAGTTTTCATCAGTGTCTGAAGTTCACAAAGCCAGATGTTGGCATCCTTAGTCTGGCTAAGGGGTCCAGTTTTCATCAGTGCCTGAAGTTCACAGAGCCAGACTAAGGCACCTGAGGATTAGGATTTTAGTGTTAATACCTAAGGCTCATAGAGCCAGATGACCTGACCATGAGTATTCTTAAGAGTTCAGTGTGAACATCTGAAGCTCAGAGAGTCAACGGCACCTTTAGGATTAAATTGCGATTTAAAGCTTTCGTGAGTGCAGGGATTCATCTTCTTGATTCTTTCAGACACAGTCTCCCCGACAGACCTGGTCTTCACCTGAGGACGGCTGCTTGCGTTGTGGCCGAAACGTCGTGAGAATTATTTTATTATGTTTTATTTATTTATTTTTTATTTTATTTTATTACTTCCCTTCTACGTGACTTTACCGAAAGAACCAAGAAGACCTTTAGGATTCTTAAGAGCCAGTGTTAATTTCCTAGATTCAGAGAACCATAGGCATCCTTGGGATATATAGCATCCAGTGTAAATGTGAGGCACGACGAGCCAGACTTAGGTACCCATTGGATTCCTAGGGTTCAGTGTTAATGTTTCAAACTTCAGAGCCAAACTATAGGGCTCTCATGGTTAAATGTCAACTCTTGAGGCTTACAGAGCTCGATTAAAGTATTCTTAAATTTGTATATTCATGCCTAAGGTTAACAGAGCCAGACTAAGGTAAAAATGTATTCCAATGTTAACTGTTAACTTGAGAAGCTCAGAAGAAGACTAAAGTATTGTCAGTGTTCAGCGCCAATGCCAGGCGAAAGCTTCCTTTAGCCACCCTTATTTGAGCTCTCAAGTTTATTTCCAGACATCAGTTTCCAGTTGATTTGGCTGTTCCCCCCCCCCCCACCGCCCACCCCCCATGAAAAGAAATCTGGCAGTGCTAATGAACAAAACTTGGTTCAGACATTTTCTAAATCTCTGAACGCAGGCTACTTCATAATTCTACCAAACAAATGTAGCCAGACGAAACGGTTTATACCCACAGATCCAAAGGTTCGATTTTGCTTTTCAGGGAAATTTAGAGGCAAAAAATAAAAGGAGGCTTTTATCGAGGTGTTTTCACTTTGTAACAATTCCCTCAGAATAATGTAACAGTTCCCTCAGACTGACACGAGCAGTTTCTCGCAACCATAGTGACTGTTAAGACAAGTCAACTGGGCTTGGGCAGGATACATCGCTAGAAGGGGGTGATAGCCTGTGGTCGAGAAAGAGTGACAGAGTGACAGCCAAGAGGAGGGAATGCCCAAGGGCGCGTCCACAGACGAGATCGCCTCGTGTGCAGGTGGTGCTTGATTCAGCGGTGGCCAACTGGCGTCTCCCGAGCCGCATGCGGATCTTTATTCCACTACATGCGGCTCTATCGAAGGGGCGTAACGTCGAGCGTACTATCACAGTAGCAAAGAATCACGAATGAAAGTTGTATACGTTGTACGATATGTTTAAAAACACTTGGCTCTTTGCAGAACTCTGTTACAGGTTGGCCACGCCTGTGTTCGATGGACAGTTACATTGCAGAGCCATTACAGAGGGCATTGGCTTCGGGAATCCTTAATGCAACAGCAGATTGACCATGGCTGGATGATCATGATGATGACGACGGTAGTTGTGCATCAGTGTGAATTTGTGATGAGTGTTTTGAGGATGGGAAAATTTAAAACACTCATTGCCTGTTAAGGAATATTGTATGCATATTTTATAAAAGAATACAATGCTGCATATATTCATCACTGTTTTACCACGCCCCCCTCCCCCATTGCGCAGTGGGCTTGAGATTTTTCATTGCATATTTGATAAGATAAACTAATTTGTGTATTACAGTACTAGCAAACTGTGAAACGCCTCTTAATAGCAGCCTATTTATCCACAACCAAATTCATCCGCAAGGCCAGGCCGATCCACGATTATCCTGTTATATGTGGATCAGTCCTCTTTTATTATCTGTTAATACACACGATTATAGGCGTAACACGCGTGGATAACGACATCGCATTATCTGGTATTTATATACAATTGTTTACCCAGGAAAGCCTCACCGAGTCACAAAACTCGTTTTTCTGCAGGGCCCTGCCAAGTTTTCAATCCATTTGCAGGTAATTTCTTTTTAGCAAGGGAATGTTGGGCCAATCTCAGTTACAATGTACGGGGGGTTTTTATTTGTACCTGTGGGAGAAAACCCGATCACCTGGAGGAGCCCCACGGTAGAACACGTGCAGGACACACAAACTCCACACCAAAAGTCGCCCCAGTCGAGAATCAAAGCCAGGCCTTCTTGCTGCGAGCGACAGGCGATCGCCACTGCGCTAACCCCGCAGCCCCGTTATTGGCGATTTCTATTGGACAACAGGAGATAATGTTACAGTTCATGTTCTTTTGACACATAGGCTTTCGCGACAAATGTTATTCATAATAAAGTTATTTTGGGGGTTAGATCTCGCCAGTATTAATGTGTCGTTAACACATCTTGCTCTATGTAAGACCTGCAGCAGGTAGATTTCTTCACAATTCTGGTAAAAAAATCGCCCGTTGATTGTGGATGTAATTACCAGCAAAACGTCGTACTCAAATTCTAAATGTTGTGGATATCCTCTCCTACACACCGGGTGGGCTGAAGGAGTAACCAATTGGCACGTTTTGAATACATGACAAGCTTTACTGGTTGGCTGTGGCGGGTGGTGGCCGGTATACACATTTATACTTACGCGATCTAACACCAAAAAAACCCTTTATGAATCATGTTTTTGTTGTTGTTCGAACCACTCCCCTGAGGTTGTTGACAGGGTTTGCAATGCCATGATTGCGCACACTGCGATTGTCGCAAAAACTGTGGCGTGGAGTTGGCGTTGTGGTTAAGCGATCACTAGATTCTGAAGTGGATATTGTGAAATGCCTTGTTAGGCAAGTTCCTTCCCCAGAAATGTGTAAATTCACCTTTGTGTAGCTGGAACATACGAAAAACAATAACAAGTGGCAATACTGAAACTAAATAAGAGCTGCACAGATCTAATTGACCATTGTTTTAACAGAGCCCATTACCCTCCACACACACACGCATGCATGTCCTTCCCCCAACCCACTCCAGGTAAAAGCCTGCTAAGTTCAACTGCCACCTCTGTATTTAAGTTATATATCCTAGAATATGGGTGTTTGCGACAACGGTGTCAAACCACGCAAGTGGCTATTCAAAGGGTAAAACAAAAACTGAGAGTAAAGATTACGCTGAAGAGGCACATGTTTGAACTTTTTAATGTTGTATCCGAATATGCGACCGAAGTAGGTGGCACGTGGCTATTAGCCGCAGTCACAGAGAAGTCGTATACTGGATGCGATGTGCCAATTGAGGAGTTATTGTCTGGGTCACTGACCCTGACAGACCCGGATCAAAGTCAGCCCTGTAACTGATTTCTCTACGGGCGGCAGCCCTTGACGGGTTTAAGTATTACGATTCGCGTCGGGTTTTCGGAGATATTTGTGTGCAAAGTCGTTACCACTTTGGACCATGTGCCTAACTCCGCGTGTGCGCGTCTGCGTGTGTGTGCGTGCGTCTGTGCGTACACAATCAAGTACACGGCTGTAATACGCGCGTGCCAAGTGTGCAGGCTTCATTGTGGCCGCTTTTAGAACATTCGTGTGTGTGTGTGTGTGTGCATGTGCGTGTGTGCGTGTTTAGTAGTTGTGTCAGTGGAATATCCATCTGATATTGATACGATGGTAGGTAAATCTAAACACGGAAGGTCAACGAACGGGCACTTATTGATCTATGCCAGTGCCCTCTATGTAACCGAACGAAAGCGAGACAGCCCACTGAGATTCATTGTGGATAGTGAGCCGGGCAAAAGCACGAGACAACCTACTGGGATTGATGTCCCCTATGTAACCAGGACGGAGAGCCAATTGAGATGTCTATTTGACCAGGAGAGACAGTCAATTGTGCCTCCTGACTGTATTTAACCAGGACAGAGGGACAGGCCATTGAGACTTCTGCCCAGGTAAACATAGCATGGCAAAAGTCAGGAACCATCCGTCCAGACGGTAATAGCAGATGCATGAACTGTGCACCATTTGCTCGAACATTCCTCAATCGGTCCACACCGATCTTATCAGGCTCAATCAGCTCGTATTTTTGCCTTTGGTTCGATCTGTCTCTGAAAACGGTCAGTGTAGACCGACTTCAAACGCCCCCACAGAAACAAATGAAGGGGCATGAGGTCTGGCGTGACTTTAGCGGCCATTCAATAGAACCTTGCAATCCAATCCACCTGCGTGGGACCATCCCCTGTACACGCAAAACTGTTTTTTTTATTCACCATATATCTAACCAGGAGAGTCCATTGAGATTCCTGGATCTAGTTCAGTTCCATTTATTTAACCAGTCGAGAACATTCGAACGCGTGGGGTTTCGTGGACGTGCTGTCTAGCCCTCCAGACGTGTTTTTTCGGGTTATATGCCGCGTTGCTTAATGGGCGTTTAAGTACCCACCGGGACTGCAAGTCTCTTTTTAAAAGTATCAAGGATCTGGAAATCCCATGTGACCTCGAGTCTCAGATTCTCCACCTTGAACAACATTTCCTGGGTCTGTCCCCCAGTTCCTCTCCCCATCATCGTGGCTGTGCTGGTGGGTGGATCTTGTGATCGTGTCGTCGGTTCGGATTGACTGTTCCATCTGTATGCAGTGCCAGTGATTGATGCTCGTTTACGGCTTTCAATTAAAAAAAAGCATTCACATCAAGGGGTTGGCTGTTCTCAGTCTTTGGCACGTGTGCGAGTGAGGGGAACGGAGAGTGAATTGCTTCATTGAACTCTATACGTGTATGGTCCTTTTTCACTCCACTGCTGATGTGGGCCTCCGCACACATGGAGGTTGTTTTTTGACCATACTTCACCATGTGGGAGCCCAACAATCGATATTGCTGCACGACCCGTCTGCTCACTATGGAACCCTGCGGCCCGGTGACAACCTGTCTGCTCGTCGTGGTTGCCATTCCAAGCACTATCCAGGCTCCAGTCTGATGATTTTCTGCGACTGGATGCATTCCAGGTGATTTGATCGCAGACCGCATTGAACAATAAAGCATACAATACCGGGGTTTGATTCCTGGATATGAAAAGGGCAAATAGAATTGGTGACTAACCTGAGCCTCCCCGAGGATGACTTAGCGCTAAAGGCTGTGTTCGCATTAAATGAAAGCACACGACAGATCTTACAAGGATGTTGTGTTAAAAAGTGAAGTGATTCAGCATATTCTCAGGGAGCTCTTGACTGAAACTTTAAATTGTTTTCTCATGAAGATTCATTCATGACAGATTTCCCAGGAAACGCACAAGCTAGCAGTGTAGCTACACGAAATGTTTTTTTTGGGGTTCCATCTCTTTTGAACAGGAGCTGGCTCACAGCACTGGCACCGTCTGCGACCAAATCCCACTAATGTGCTTTCACACATAACCAAAAACGCGTGCTGAGAGAACAATCACGTGCTCTTTATTTCTCCAAACTTCCCAACAATAATAATCAGACTTAAAGCTTTCGTGACTGCAGGAATTCATATTCTTGGGTCTTTCGGTAAAGTCACATAGATAGGTTCAAAGAAAACAAAAATAACCAAAAAATACGTTTCGATTGTAACACAATCGTCATCTCCTGATGACGATTGCTATAGTTTCATGTGCATCACATGGGTACATCCTGGTGACGATTGCTTGCGTTGCGATTAAAAAGTGGTAGTTTTTTGTTATTTTCTTTGAACCTATCTACGTGACTTTACCGAAAGACCCAAGAATAATAATAATCTGTTCAAAACATATACTATAAAGATCAGCCCGTCCGTGCAGAGGTCACCAAACATCAGCATTGCTTCCCTGCTTCTGCCAGATCCAATGCAGGGTGCAGCATCTCATCTGGCTTTAGGTATTCCTCTTGTCACAGTTAACGCAATCCTTCAGGGACCGCTCTTACGGTCTCATCATCACCACCGCCTGGCACTAGATCTACCTCTTGGCCCCAAATTTTGGATTCTGTCAGAAAAATCTGTCAGCCTGAGTAAGTCTGAGACCACCAAGTGCCGTGTGTTCTGTATTCAAGCTGGACACGTGATACACATGATTCATAGTTTCATGTGCATCACATGGGTACATGCATAGCACAGGAGTTCATATTTGTGGAGTGTGGAGTATCGTGTACCATCACATACCATGTCGTGGCGTATCGGTGTTGTGTATTCAGTGCCCACGTGTACTGCGTTTCCCTTGCTAGTGCCAATCCTGGTCAGTGAGATGGAAGGCGAAAGCTCAAGTGTCCATTATTTTATCATATCTCGTGTCTCGTAAGCGTAAGTCCTCAGTGAGCCGCCCGGGCGAGCAGCGTGGCTCGCTCCCTGAGCTCCCGTGCCCTCTCAGGGTCGGGTTTGACTCCATCCCCCAGGTGAAGCATCCGCCCGGCGTTAATGCAGCCCCACGGGTGACCCAGGTGGCAGGCGCGCTCCGCATACAGCAAGGCGCGCGGCATGTCCCTGCAAACAGCGTGGACGCATCAACATCGTCATCACCAACAAAATTATGAGCACAGACCCATTAGCAATTTACTGACATAGAGAACTTTATAACCTCATAGGGACACATATACTCACACAAACACGTATCGACTAACATAGACTTAAAGACTCGCACAAAGATCCGTAAGCTCTCACCGACAAATACATACTCACGTATCAAATACAGGGACCCACATATTAACACACAGAAATATGAATGTCTGCTTACGTAAAATGTATCGTATTGTCAGTTGACCAAGGCCTCCGTCTCACCTGCTCTCCGCCTGCATGAGCATGACGCTGAGCTGGAGGCAGCTGGAGGCGACCTCACCGGCACACGCCAACTCGAACGCGCGGCGAGCCACCTCCGGACGGGCCTGCCCGCCAGGGAAGCCTCTGCCTTGCCTGGCCATCTCGCCAAGGTTGTTGCAGCCCTCAGGGGACGGGGTGAAAGTGGCAGAGCCTGGGGACGCGGCAACGGAGGCTGGGGACGCGGCAACGGAGGCTGATGACGCGGCAACGGAGGCTGGGGACGCGGCAACGGAGGCTGGGGACGTGGCAACGGAGGCTGGGGACGCGGCAACGGAGGCTGGGGATGCCGGATCGGGGGTCACCGCCCCCAGGCAAGACCTCGAGAAGAGCTCAACGGCACGAGCCAAATCCACCACCACTCCTCCTGGAGACAGGTCACACGCCAGGCACGCATAGGCCAGGGATCATGAGCCTACCGCCCTATACACCAGGGGTGGGGAATTCACGGTGCACGAGCCTTACCTGGCCTGCGATTTATTTTCACATGGCCCGCGGCTATATGAGATCTGTCACTTTGACAGTAGTAGTTGCAGTATTAGTGTTGTAGGTGGGAGCAGTATTAATGTTGTAGGTGGTGTAGTGTTCTAAGTGGCGGTAGTGTTAGATTATAGGAATTGCTGTAGTGTTTGTGTTGTTAAGGAGTTAGTGCTGTAGGTGGTGTGGCCGTGCTCACCCCTGCCCAGCGCGTGGTATGTCCCCAGCTTGGCGCAGCTCTTCGTGAAGCCATTATTCTCACAATTCAGCTGCAGGAGTTTAGCTGCCGCTGGGAAGTCTCGCTCGACGCTGTGTAGGAACTCAGCCAGACGATGGCAGCCTGTGGGTGGGAGAGAGTGCGAGTCCTTTAAGGGTGTGTCTCACAAAAGCTGTCTCAGGGGGTTCATAATCCACCACCGAGCCATTATCTGAGTTATTTTCAAAGCAAAAGTGTTCCTTTTTTTTAACCAAGCAATGGACAGCACTTATCTGCAATTGGGAACCTGAGGCAGTGGATTAAATTCTGCATATATTTGGCACACTCACAGTTGGACAAACACTGATTACTTCCCACAAAGTGGTACAACAGTGAGATTGTATTACGTAATAAAACATTACCAGATAAGTCAGCCAAGGACACATGATTTGTGCAAAAATTGTTCACGGCAATGTTAGAAATATTATCCGAACATTGGATTGGAGAAACAAAGGCACAATAATAAATGGATAAAATATTAACCATCTCAGATTTCCTAATGACATCATCATTATAGCATCCAATGACAATGAACTACAGGAAATGTGTATGAATACCTGAACAAATCTAAAAAGTGGGACGCAAGATAACAAGCAAAACAAAAGTGACGCTCAACAAGTTCACGAAATGAATGAAGGGACACAGTGATGGGAGTGATGGCTTGAAGAGACCACCCAGCAGCAGACCATGATTGATGATGATGGCCAGTCAAACCCCTGAGATTTAAACTTGTGATGTTTCGCTTTCGAGACGAACTGTCCACAATAGGCCATGTCGATGACATTGAGCCAGCAACACGGCGGTGTCACGTGGCTTTCTTTCCCAGTCGTGGTTGGATCAACTTGTGTCGAGTTTGATTCCTCTGCCCGGCCACCGAGGACTGCACTGAACAAAGCCCATCATCACCATACTCATGGGTTTTTACGGTAAAGTCACGTAGGTAAAAATAAAAATAAATAATAGAAATAAAATAATGCTATTTATATTATTTTCAATATTTTTTTATTTTACCTACGTGACTTTACCGAAAAAACCCAAGAGTATGAATCCTTGCAGTCACGAAAGCTTCAAATCTAGAACCCATCATCACCCGTACCCTCTGGTTCTCGCTCACGTAGACACTGGTAGCCGTGTGAGTGGGGTAGTTGTACCCTCTGGTTCTCGCTCACGTAGACACTGGTCCCCGTGTCATGGTCCCCGTGTGAGTGGGAGACCCGTACCCTCTGGTTCTCGATCACGTAGACACTGGTAGCCGTGTCGTGGTACCCGTGTGAGTGGTACCCGTGTGAGTGGGGGACCCGTACCCTCTGGTTCTCGCTCA
>CM025608.2:11881760-11895888 GCA_014621495.2 Entosphenus tridentatus | reverse complement strand
ACACTTTCTACACGCACACTCTGTACACACACTCGACACACACACACTCGACACACACACACTTTCTACACGCACACTCTGTACACACACTCGACACACACACACACTTTCTACACGCACACTCTGTACACACACTCGACACACACACATTCTACACACACACACACTTTCTACACGCACACTCTGTACACACACTCGACACACATTCTACACACACACACTTTCTACACGCACACTCTGTACACACACTCTACACACACTCGACACACACACATTCTACACACACTTTCTACACGCACACTCTGTACACACACTCGACACACACACATTCTACACACACACACTTTCTACACGCACACTCTGTACACACACTCTACACACACTCGACACACACATTCTACACACACTTTATACACGCACACTCTGTACACACTCGACACACACTCGACACACACACGCAGTTACTGGCAAACTGGGGATGCACAGATGAGAGCAAGGGGAAGGATGGGATTCAGTAACTGAAACAATGCTCTATTCTGTGATATAGCTGACCACAAGTATTCATGCCTATACTTATGTGAATGCGGGATGCATGAATGTCGCATATAATCATACCATAAATATCAATGCAGAAAATATCAATATTGCATGTATTAATACTGGACTGCGTATATTAATGCACATACACTTATACCAATACAAACGTCAACACATACATCCACAACACTTGACTTAAAATATAACATATATACAATTGGTCGACGTTTCAGGAAATGGGCCTTCTTGAGTTTTATGTTAATTATGCTTGTGCACAGCTGCCAACGGCTCCCGACCTTGTCACATGCTGGACGACAGTGACGGTGAAGTTAACATTTCGAATTTTCAGAGCTGTAATTTCGTAAAATGTGACTACATTCATCGTTTTTTTTTCTCTTCTCTTTACACAGCCATCGGTGATGATACCGATACGATCAACGCGTTATGTTTGAGAACCCGGTTTAACCACGGAAGGCTGCCCCCGCATCTCGAGCCCAGCTTCTCGGTGGTGTCAGCCGAGCTCTGATCTGACCTCTGGGCCACTCGGCCACCTTCCCAGCTGCCGGCGCAAGGGACATCTGACCTTTTGTGAACCCCACCCATCCACCGGCACCAACACAGATCCAGCACAGGTGAGTAGTTGACGTTAAGACGAAAGAAAATGTAAGTTTTGTTATCGGGTTGAAGGAGTTGGGTGATCAGTTCCAGAGTTTACCAGGAAGGGATGGTGCAGTGGTAACACTCGTGCCTCACCTCAAGATGTGGGTTCGATTCCTGACCTGGGCACATTTCTCCGTGGAGTTTGTATGTTTGACCCCTGTTGTGCATGGGGTTTCCTCCGGATTCTCTTCAGAGTGTCCTTCCTTAGCTAACGAAAACATACAATGTCATTGGTGTGCGCTAAACATCTCAATGCAGGTCCTTCCTTAATAGAAGTCTAGATTCAGTGAGGCTTTCCTGAGTAAGTAACTATTATTGTCATAAAAGTTATTAATGGTATTGCTGTAAGGAGGAGGATGAGTTCCAGAGTTTAGCAAGGTGAGGTAGGGTCAGTAAGACATGTAAATGGTTCGACAGTGGGTGGGAAATTGTGACGAAGTGGATGGAACTGCAGTTGGTGAATATTTAAATATTGGGAGACTTCATGAGAGCACTAAGTGGCATAAATGTCTACATTGCCAGAGGCAAGCAGATTGATAATGTACAGAGTGTTTATATGTCTCTCTGCATATCTCTGTTTCTCTACGTTTATCTCAAGACGTGTCTATCTGTCTCTGTGTGTGTGTGTCTCTCTCTGTCGTCTCTCTCCGCTGTCTCCCTCCATGTCCACGCGTGTGAGCAGGTCTTGTCATGACGGCGCTGTGCACGCCGTGTTCCCTTCTGTGCCTCGTGCTGCACGTCTCGACAGGTGGGGGCGCACGCACACACACGCACGCACACGCACACGCACGCACACGCACGCACACATGCGCACGCACACACACACACACACGCACACACACGCACACACACGCACGCACACGCACACACAGGCGCACGCACACACACGCACACACAGGCGCGCACACACACACGCACACACGCACACACGCACGCACACACACGCACACACAGGCGCACACGCACGCACACATGCGCACGCACACGCGCGCACATGCACACATGCACACACACGCACACACACGCACGCACACACACACACGCACACACACACACACGCACACACACGCACACACACGCACGCACACGCACACACAGGCGCACGCACACACACGCACACACAGGCGCGCACACACACACGCACACACGCACACACGCACGCACACACACGCACACACAGGCGCACACACACACGCACGCACACATGCACACACACGCACGCACACACACACGCACACACACGCACGCACGCACGCACTCACACGCACACACACACACAGGCGCACGCACACGCACACACATGCACACACACTGACACATGCGCACGCACACACACACGCACACACACGCACGCACGCACTCACACGCACACACACACACAGGCGCACGCACACATACGCACACATACTCACACACACGCGCACACACGCGCACACACGCACACACACGCACGCACGCACACAGGACAGTCCGCATCATACCAGAAACTGAATTATGTACATCAGTCACAGCACTCGCCCATGGAAACTTCGTTATACAAACTCGAGTCAGCGCTCATTCTGACCGGAAGCAACCAGGGACCTATGCTAATGACGATAAGCTCTATACAACGTCTGAAACTTTACCTAGATAAAAACAAGGTTCCCCGACTGAAAGATGATCATGCTTGTTATAGCATTGGTTGGAGTGGTGGAGCAGTGGTGTGTGCGCTGCGCTATGACCCCAGCGGCCAGAGTTTGATTCCCAGGTAACATCAGTGGCAAGTGAGACAGGAACTGCTCCTGAGAGCCCCCCCCCTCCCCCCCACACCTTCACCAATCCGCACTAACCAGTGTGGTGAAGTATAGTCTAACGCAGTGTTCTTCATTGCAAGGCTTTCGGGGTCACTGGCGGCCCTTGACACGCGGCCCCGTCTGAAGATGAGTGAAGAGCATTGGTCTAGCAACACTCGTGACCAACACTCAATGAGAAATATCGATAATGGCACCATTAGAGGCCAACATATATGTAATAAAGCTCGTTGAGACGACTTCTGGAATCCGTCTTTTATTCAACTTATGTTACAGTTACTTCACGCTGCTGATAGGCAGCGTGAGAGGGATAGACAGAGAGACAGAGACGCACTGCCACGTGGCGACTCGGAGCCCCGCTCCCGCGTGGCCCCCTTCCTCCGTTCGTTCCCGTTCTCACCCCGTGTCGTTCGTCTCCACCCCTATTTAATACCCGGGTCACGTGGTACGTTTCCGCCAATCTTCGTTAGCCTGCATGGAATATTCCAGGCTCCCTCGTCAGCTCCTGACTCATCTCCCCATTGGCTGTGGCCAAAGCCAGCAGAACCAATCCTTATAGCTGTCACCTTTCCATCACGTCAGGGCCATGCCCCCAGGCTTCCCCCCATTGGCTGTAAACCAGGACCGGCAGAGCCAATCACCATGACGAGTTGTGATACGTCAGTGAGCCGGATATATCCTCATATTACATATGTATTCATGTTTAAGAGTCAAGGGATAGGGGCCACCCTGGTTAACACTGCAAGTGTATTAACTATGAGCCGTCTAACTTTCACGACCATCTCCTCTCTCCTTCGTTCTCTTGTTCATCTCTCTGCCATCTCTTCTCCCAATTCCCTCTCTTCCTCCTCTCTCCACCCTCCCCTGTCTTCGTTATCCCCTCTCCCTCCTTTGCTTTCTTCTACCCGTCTCCCATCCTTCCTCATTCTTCTCTCCCCCTCTCTCCTCCCCTCTCTCCTCTCCCCCCCCCCCCCTCTCCCCCCCTCTCTCTCCCCTCTCTCCCCCCTCTCTCCCCCCTCTCTTCCCTTCCTGCCCTCTCTCAACTCCCCCTCTCCCATTCCTGCTCTCACCTCCCTCCAGCGCACACTCCCTTCTATCATTCTCGATACCCCCTATCTCTCCTCTTCCACCCCTCTCGATCTCCCTTCTCTCGATTACACTCTCCCCTTCTCTCCCTGTCCTCTCTCCCTGCCCCTCTCCTGCACTCTCCTCCCCCCCCCCTCTCTCTCTCGTCCCTCCCTTGTACCGTCGCAGCGTCGCTGACGGGCATCATCTTTCCGGACCCCATCGTGCTGCGCGTGGGCTCCCCACTGTCCGCGCGCTGCCTGGTCCTCTTCGCCACGCCACGGCCCTCGGACGCGGACGCCGAGCCCTGCACCTCGTCGCACCTCCACTGGAGCCTCAACGGCACGCGGCTCCCCGGCGCGGCGCACCGCACGCTCAACGCCACCGCGAGCGAGCTGCTCGTCAACACGTCGGGGGCCGCGGGGCGGCCAGGGAGCGCGCTCCTGTCCCCCGGGAAGGCCGTGCTCACGTGCACCATGGACTGCCCCTTCCACGGGCTGCAGACGCTCTACGGGGTCGAGGTGCACGCCGGATGTGAGTGGCTCGCAGATCGTCGCGCGCTCGGGAGGGCCGCATGCACGCTGGCGTGTCAGAGAGTACACCCATCGCAGCATGTACAGTTCGAGTTACGACGTTTGAGCTGTCAAGTCAAGCCGGCCTCATTCGGGCGGCGGCCAAAATTGGCATGTTTTATTTGCGTGACAAAGCTTGCTAACCGCCTCTATTGGGAATTATATTGGTCGCGAAAGCCTTCGTGTCAAACTGTGTCCACTCTGTCTCTCGCTCTGGTGGGCACCTCTCTGTTAACCGATTGTGGAAAGTGGCCGTGGTGCGTGTGTCTATTGGCTTGTTTTGTTTATGTACCTGTGCCCCGCTGTGTCTATAGGCGTGTAAATTAGTCCATCCCGTGGTCGGATTGCCGGCAGTGAATCGTTAGATCCTCGGAACCTAAGCAGGTTTGAGGTTGTATCGCTTGTGGGTGGTCGACTGCCAATGCATTACAAAATTGGTGATGATTGCCGCTGTAACGCATCAGGCTTCCGACGTCTACGCTTCTCCCACCCACTGACTAGCGTGGTGAGATATGGTGAAGTTAACCCCCCTGACGACCTACACCGTGAAGGGAGGCCCTCATCCAGCAGTGCACTGAGGGCCGTAGTTACCGATCATCAAAATAATATGTGCACCAGACTAAACAAAGTGTGATGGATGTTTTAGGTTAGCCTGTACATATCAATTGTTCATCCCCGTGTCCTCACGTGCCTCGGTGTTTTCGTGTCCTCAAGTGTCCCCGTTACTTAACGCGTCCCCATTACTTAACGCGTCCCCATTACTTAACGCATCCCTGTGTCCTCTATGTCTCTGTGTCCTCTATGTCTCTGTGTCGTCTATGTCCCTGTGTCCTCGCGTGTCCCCCGTATCCTTGCCCGTGTGTCCCCGCGGTGCCGGCCAGACCCCCCGTGGGCGCCCCGAGCCCCGTACTGCGAGTCGGACGGAGTGAACGGGAACATGAGCTGCACGTGGGAGCCTGGGGGGAAGACGTTCCTGAGCACGAGCCACATACTGCAGTACCGCGAGCACGGGTACCTCCCTCACCGTCGAGTTCCGCATGTTCCAGCCACTGCTGGATGAAGGCCTCTTCACACCGTGGCCACCGCTGACAGTCTAAGCATGATTCCTCGCGGCTCTTCTGAGATTATCTCGTCGATCCGTCCCTTAATTTTGGTCAATCTCTTGGGTGAGTTTCCCTCCTTTGGCTGCCATTCTGTCACCAGTCTCGACCGCCTGCCATCATGTGTCCTGCGCACTTCAATTTCCTTCTTTCAAAAGTCCTTAGTTTTACCACAATTTGGTGCCATCGGCGTTACATCGCGAGACGGAGAATCCATTTGGATCTGTCGTAGACGAGAGCAGCCCTGCATCGTAGAGAGCGGCCTGCATAAGCAGATCCCAAAGAACTACGTCTTATATCCGTTAAAGTGACCTGGTGATGATGATAATGCTGAGTGCTGCTGATCATGATGCTGCTGCTGAGAACGATGCTGTTGTTGATGCTGCTGCTTATGCTGATGATGGCGATGTTGGGTATAATGATAGCGGTGGTGATAATGACGACGGCGACGATGATGATAGTAGTGATCAATGATGATGATGGTGGTGAGAATAATGGCGATGCTTTTGAAGATAATGCTGCTGCTACTGCTGGTGATGATGATGATGGTTATAATAACGATTATGATGATGATGGTGGTCGTCGTGGTGGTGGTGGTCGTGGTGATGGTGGATGTGAGTGTAACCGAGGGGTGTGGTTTGCACTCCAGGCTGGAGAGGCCCTGGACTGACTGCGTTTCGCTGCAAGACACTGCCGCTTCTGCTGCCGCTTCTGCTGCCTCGACGTCGTGCACGCTTCCCCGCGAGAAGCTGCTTCTCGGAAGGCACTACGACCTCCGTGTAATCGCCCACAATGCACTTGGGCGTGCCGAGTCCGCCGTGATCACCACGTCTCGTCGGCAAACAGGTTGAGTACACCGGCACGCATGCACATGCACACGCGCGCACGCATGCACACCAACAACCGCCATTTGCCACTAAGTGGCGGTGACGTCACCACGACGCTTGTGCCAGGCCATGTGCACCTTGAGGCCACGTGAAGTGTCGAACGCCCGCTAGCAGGAGGTCACGGGGCAGACCCAGTTGCCACGGGTCGACTGACCGAGATGACCGAGATGACTGGCTGATGTACCACTTGTGCCCCCTACTGTACCAACGCATGCACACACGCATGCACACACGCGCACACGCACACACACGCACACACACGCGCGCACACGCACGCACACGCACGCACACGCACGCACACATAAAATGCAACACCGGCTTGCAAGTTGATATTTGTCCATCAGTAGAGGGTGGTGTGGCTTTTAGGTTTTTCCTGTTAACTGCATCACCCTGTGTGTGTGTGACCCCGGTGCGGGTTTGATCCTGGTTGTATATGTGCATGTGACCCTGTGTGTGTGGTGTGGGGAGCGGTCGTGTAGCGGTTAGTGCGCTGCGCTACAAACCCGGCGACCCGAGTTTGATTCCCGCTCATGGCTAGTGACAATTATCTGAAACGGTCCTGGGAATCCCCAAGGTCGACTCAGCCTCAAATCAGTACCTGGCGCAGTGTGTAAACATTGCAACTAGGGAGACAAAGGCATCTGGGCGTGGTGCTGGCCATCCACCCCCTCGTGTATCGTGGCAGCCTTCACAGGTGCTCGCTAACAGCACTTGCCCCAACAGTCTGTTAAGACTATACGTGGGATCTTTGCCTTCGTGGTGGGACCCAAATCTGTATGGTGTGACCCCATTGTGTCCCTGCTGTGGGTTAAACGGCAGTGTGTTTGCTGCGGCCCCGTGTATGTGTGTGTGTGGGGTGACGCTGGTGTGCTGCGCGTGTGGCGTGAGCAGTGAAGACGGACACCCCAGTGTGGGAGAAGCCCATTCTGACGGAGGGCCTGGCGGAGGAGGTCACACTGCGCTGGAGCCCGCCGCCCAACGCCAACTACGAGCACTACTTCCCGCTGCAGTACGAGCTGTCCATGACCAGCCACGCCGACGGCACCACCACCAAGGTGCGCACGCACAAGCACTTACCGGAAAATCAGCAAAAACTCACAGACACTCTTTAAAACTCACCGGGACTCTGCGAAACCCACCGAGCACTCGCCAACATTCGCCAGCACTCACCAAATACTCTTCGACAACGGCCATGACCAGTGTGACCCTGGATTTACACTCCCCCCCCCCCCTTTTCCGTGCCATCTCCAGTACTCGAACATCCATACAAACTCGCGCACCCACTCGCTGTTCTCCCTGCGCCCGTACTCGAGCTACACGGCTCGCCTGCGCTGCACCTTCGAGTCCGGCGCCGCCGCGGTTGGCCGGGCCAGGGGCCGGGCCGCTCCCCCGCCCGTGTGGAGCGAGTGGAGCAAGCAGCTCAACTTCACCACCCCCGAGGCCGGTACGAGATGCAGGGAGACGCGTGGACACGCAGCAGAGGTCGCAAACGGGTTTTGATTCCTTACCCGTACCCGGCCGCACCAGGGTCGCAAACGGGTACCCGTACCCGGCCGGGTATGGGTAGCCAGCTATCGGGTAGGGTACGGGTATCGGGTACCTGATTGCGACCTCTGGGATGAAGCCATGTTGCAGGCGCGGGTGGGTTGATTCTAGGAACTTGAATTGTGAGAAGAGACAAGACGTTGGGAAATGAGTGACAAACGGTTACTCACCAGTGACTCACGGCCTACCCATACCCGTACCCGGCCGCACCAGAGTCGCAAACGGGTATTCGGCTACCCGTACCCGGCCGGGTACGGGTAGCCGGGTATCGGGTAGGGTACGGGTATCGGGTACCCGGTTGCGACCTCTGACACACGGGGACTACACGGGGACAATAGGCCACAGAGGCAAAGTGGCATGGTGAGGACACAGGGGCACAGAGACACATTCAAGGGTTATTTGTTTTTCTTATGCTTTTCAAATAAGGTCGAAGGCGATCATGCATTAGGTCTGTCTGTCTGCCTTTCTGTGAAAGGGGTGCGGGGGTGGAGGGGGGTCACAATAACTCTTGAAAAGCTGATCCAATATTAATGAAATTTTAGCATGAAGTTGGGTTGCTTTCCAGGATTTACCGTATTAAACAGTAGCTATGTTGACTGAAGGGTTGCTCAAAACTAGCAGATGCAGATATGCGCTAAAAGGACTATTTGGAAATATGCAAATATATTTTGCCTTGACAGCCAGGCTTCCGTGACGCCGAATGCATGTTGGAAAGCACCGTAGAATCCATTCGCATGCATGATTTGTTTCCTTGTTCTTTCTGTGTGTGTTGACACGTGTCTCTCAGTACCTCTTGTAGCCCCAGAGCTGTGGAGGATCCCTGGTGAACCAGACAAAATGGGGAACCAAGTGACGACTCTGGTTTGGAAGGTACGGAGTTCCCCCTGTTGTCTCCTAAGGGATTCATGATGCACGTACGTTGAACTTCTTTCGCACTGTACGTAGCCAACCATGCTAATCGGAGGTGCGGATCACCTTGTCAGAGACGCTGGGGTCGGTATTGCTTAAGGCTTGTGTTGCGCACTCGAAATTAACGACGTGGGCAGGTGTATCAAATCGAGGGCAAGCACATTGATTGTGGTTAATAGCAATCTTGTGGAGAACAGCACCGTCACTCTGTGAAATGCAACAGCACGTGTCACGAACAGCATCCCTTCCGAGTCGCCATTAACCATGTGGCTAGTTTACACGTGCAGTTATTCATTAACCCTGCCAGCCACCTACAGGCCCAACTCAGTCATCACATGCTGCTGTACACACATACATTGATGCACTGCACAGCACATCAGGACTTTCACAGAACTACACTTTACTCCCTTGCTGCTGCACAAGGACATAATTAAAAGAGTGATCCATTCCTAATGTGCCACACTTGGCTTCCAGAACTGGGGGTTGGGTGTCTCTTGCTCTCTGCCTCGGTGGGGGGGGGGGATTCAAATTGGCTAAGCCCAGGCAGTGAGGCAATGACCTCAGAGGACCTATGTTCATGCCCTGGGCTGGGTGCCTAAATGCATCGTTCTCTTAAGGGCTCATAATGGTCGTGTCAGAGACACTAAATTCACCATTTGAAATCACGACGATTCTTGGAGGGGCAGTGCCCGTGGGTAGGTCGGGGTGGGGGTAGGGGTGGTGATATCTCGTCCCCAATTACATTAAAGAACGTCGTCACGCTGGGAGATCTGATTACCTGTGCCGTCGATCACACGAGCGGTTCGGTTGCTCGACCAATCGGATTTCACAGAATGAGTTCCCACGTGTGCCGCTGGACGGGAGGGCGATGGTCGGGGCTTTGGCGATGTGTTTGGCATCAGCCGTGCTGACTTGTCAGGGGTTTCCTTCCTTCGCGACGGCCGCATATAAAGGGACCCGTGTAATGGACCACAAGGAGAGAAGTCGATTACCGCTTCCCGTCGATTAATCGACTTAACCGATTGGTAATCGATTTGACATGGCTGATTAATAATCAATTAATCGACTTAATCAATTACTAAATGATTAATAGACGTAACCATTTACTAACCAATTATTCGACTAAACCTACTACGAATCGATGCATTGGCTTAACCGATTACTAATCGATCAATCGACTGAGCTGGTGACTAATAGATGAATCGAATTAACCGAATACTAATAGATCAATAGACTTCACGAGATTGACAATCGATGAATCGACTTCACCGATGACATTTACTTCACCGATTGCTAATCGCCCCCCTGCTCCACGAGCACGTGCACACACAGGCAGGCGCTCTTAGCAAGTGTCTCTTGTACGTATGTAGTGAGTTCAAGGATACGTAGACAACGTAGTCGGAGGCACACTTATTATTATAACTTCACACTCAACGCAGGCCAATGTACACAACACTTGAAGGGGTAACGGCCCCTTCACCTGTCTAACAGGGAGACCCCACGAACACTAGCCTGGCTAGCCTGCTCCCAGGTCCTCCACTCGAGAGCTAGGGGAGGCTCGCTGACCCAGCTCTGGCCAAGCTGGGATTTCGGCACCCTTAGCCAACCAGACTGGCTCTTACAAGAGCATCGGCTCTGGGCTCTCAGGGCCGCGCCACTGGCTTGCCCTGGTCGGTCCTTAGAAGGACAGCGATCCAGGGGAGTCCGTCCCAGGGCCTAGCCTGCTGGTTTTCACTCTTCACTGGTTAAGCTGAAATACTGAACCCCGAGCCCACCGGCTCACCACCTTATATAGCAACTCCCCCCCGAGGGGTGGGGCCGTGGGGGATCACAGCGCCGTTACAGCCCCCCAGGGCTAACCGTTGCGGACGTGGATGTAGGCACCCTTACGCGTGCGGGCGCAACCACCCCTTGTGTGTTTGTTTGTCCTCCCGTAACACCCCTACACCTACGTTGAACTTCTTCCGCACCGACTGTGCTAATCGGAGAGTGTGAGCGGCTGACGAGTAACTCCCCCACTCCGCCCTCCTGCTCCCCCCGTGTCTTCCACGTCGCTGGGCCCTTGTCGTCGCCCTTCGTCGTCGTCGTCGCAGGCACTGGACAAGTCACTGGCACGAGGGGAGATACTCGAGTACCGCCTCGTCTGCTCCCACACCTCCAAGAAGCAGCACGGTAACGGCTCGTAATGGCCGGCTCGACACACACACGCGCCCGGGTGGCACTGCTGCGATCCTGGGGTTTAGAGTGTTAGCGTCTGGGACGCTGTAAGGAGGTTCATGATGGCCGAGGCGCTGCTGAGAGCGTGCGTGCGTGCCTAATAAATGAACTTTGAACTTTGAACTTTGTCTGCAATTGTGGGAGCGCGATAGTGCGGTGGTTAGTGTACTGTGCTGCAAACCTGGCAACCCGAGTTCGATTCCCACTCGCAGCCAACAGCAGCAGTAGCGAATATCTGGGCCTTCCCTAAGTGGCCTTAAATATGTAGCTGGTGCGGTGTGTCAACATCAGCTCTGGGGAGACAAAGGTGGCCGGGCGTGGTCGTGTTCACATTTCTTCTTGTGTGCCATGCCAGATTTAATAGGTGCCCCCGGAAGTGTGCTATATGGGGGATCTCTGTAATTGTGCGTGTTTATGTCATTCTGTGTGTGTAATTATATGTACGTGTGTGTAATTGTGTGTGTAAATATCAATATGTGTAATTGTGTGTCTGCGTGTATGTAATTGTATGTCTGTGTTGTGTAATTATGTATAATAGTGTGTGTGTAATGGTGTGTAAGTCTATATATATATGTATCCCTCTGATGAGGAAATACGAAAAGCAATCCAGAGCCTGAGACCAGGTATAGCGGTGGGCAGATATGACCTTCGAAGCGAACAGCTTCGGGAGGCTGGTGATTGTGTGCATGCTGCCCTATATGACGATTTAAACCGTCTGGACCACAGGACGGGTCCCGCAGGATTGAAATGATGCCGTGATGGAATTCCACCGTGTAGATCCTTTTAAGAAATGGGACTGCACTGATTGCAATAACTACCAGGGCATTTTCATCCTCAGTATGCCAGAAAAGGTGCTGGCAAGGATTTATCAACATTGCCGTGCCAGGCATGCTAAGGAGAAGCTTGCCGCACAGATGCCATGTCCTCTGTCCGTCTGCTACAGCAGAGGTTTAAGGAATTTCACCAGGATCTACATCCCATGTTTGGCTGGATATTGAGGGCTAACTGGCCAGGACACGGGCAAGAGAAGAGGTGGGATATTGTGGTACGGAGGATGTGGAGCTGATTGGACTTGCTGATGACTGGTACCAGCGATGTCAAGATGGGCAGATGGAGACAGTCACCGTCTGATAACAACGGGAGGGCGGAGGAATCTCAACGAGCGGAGCCCCGGGCGGCTAACACACAGCTATTTGGCACAGTGGGGAGCACAGCTGATGTGCCTATGAGTCATATTAGTCGGTCATTTCACAACACCTGGGTCTGTCCTGTGACTTCCTGCCGACGAGCCTTGGACACTTCAACGAGACAGCCTAAACATGTGCCTAGCGTAGCGCGAGTGCCGTGGTGATGTCACCGCCACTTCTTATTGATGAAGGGCGACCGTCGTTTTTGGAGTACATGTGTGTGAGTAATTGTGTGTGTCTGTGTGTCTGTTTCACAGGAGGCTGTGAGGGTGCGGGAAAATTGCACCAAGAAGCAGATGAGCATGGAAAAGGAGGTGAAGATGAAGGAGGTAGTGGTGGTGACAGTGGCAGAAGCGTGGTTGCCTTGGGCCTTGCCCAATTTCTCCCTCCTTTATGTCCCAGCACCTGGCCCAGCCAACTCACGGGCCCCTGTAGCAGTAGCGTAGCCGCTGGGTTGGTGATCATTTTTGACATGAAGATACGTACCGGCAAGAGGCGCAACACGCACAACAATGAGCGGGGTGCCGGGCGGCTGTAATGCGGCGGCAGTAGGCGCTGTGGGGAAGCACGCGGTGGTGGTGGCGGTGGTGGTGGCGGTGGTGGCGGCGGTGGTGGTGGTGGCGGTGGTGGTGGTGGCAGTGGTGGTGGTGGTGGTGCTCCTGTCGGTGATCTTCGTCATTTTTAACCCATCACACTTGGCTCCGTCCCGTGAGTGACTTCCTGCAAACAAAAACCTACTCTGATAGTATATGCATTGACAATGCATATACTTGACAATGCATATACTATCAGAGTATGTTTTGTTGGCATTCTGACCACAAGTATATGTGGTTAATGCAGACATGATTCCTTGTAAAAGGTTGCCGTTTGGTGTTTTATTGCCAGAAAAAAAGGGGAAAACCTAGTCTCATATATTGGTACTGGCAAAGTAGGTCCCCTGATGTTGTGAAGATCGTTGTTTTATGCGCATTGTCTGACCATATCTCCCCGCGTGTCTCTGTATCGTCTTATTCCCCGTGTCCCCCCCCCCCACCGCTCGCGTGCATCTCCCTTCTCCACCACCCGAGGCCACGAGTGCTCGGGCTCCCTTCGGCGCGTCAATGCGACGAGACGCTCGCTGACCGTGCGCACCCCGGCGTCGGCACCCGTCACCTCGCCCACGGGGAGGTCGAGGGGCACAGTGGCGGGCGCACTCGTCTGGCTCTGGGTCTGCAACAGCGCGGGGGCCTCGCCCGTCGCGCACATCCGCATCGCCACGAGGAAGCCGCAACGAGGTGAGCGTCGTGGCAGTGGCCGTGAGCGCCGTGGTGGTGGTGGTGGTGGTGGTGTGGTGGTGGTGTGGTGGTGGTGGTGATGTTGGTGGTGGTGGTGTTTGTGGTGGTGGTGGTGTGGTGGTGGTGGTGGTGGTGTGGTCGTGGTGGTGGTGTGGTGGTGGTGGTGTGTGGTGATGGTGGTGGTGGTGTGGTGGTGTTGGTGGTGGTGGTGTGGTGGTGTTGGTGGTGGTGGTGGTGTGGTGGTGGTGGTGTGGTGGTGGTGGTGTTGGTGGTGGTGGTGTTGGTGGTGGTGGTGGTGTTGGTGGTGGTGGTGGTGGTGGTGTTGGTGGTGGTGTTGGTGTTGGTGGTGGTGTTGGTGTTGGTGGTGGTGGTGTTGGTGGTGTTG
>CM025608.2:11816370-11841760 GCA_014621495.2 Entosphenus tridentatus | reverse complement strand
CTGTTAAAGGCTACACCGCCGGGGGGGTCTTTGTCTTTGTGTGCATGTGTCAGCGGCAGTGACGCAGCGATTAACGTTACCCGACTATCGCTAACCAATGCCCCAGCAACCCAAGTTAGACTCCACGGCCACCAGTAACCACTTCTCTTAACCTGCCTTGAGCCTCCCCCAGGGTTACATTTAAATCAACACCTGGCGCCCCTTATGACGACAAAGTGGGGAGACAATAGCACTGCGGAGACAATAGCACTGCGGAGACAATGGCGCGGGGAAGACAAAGGCGTTCGGGCGTGGTCCTGGCCCACCACTCCCTCGTGCGCTGCCATGTCAGCTTTAATAGGTGCTCGACAATAGCACTTACCCCCAGTCTTCCCGGTTGACTTGGTGTGGGTGTGTGTGTGTGTGCTCGCGAGCTTACAGCACTTGTCCCAACAACCTGTTAAAGGAAACGCAAGGGAACCTTTGTTTGTGTGTGTGTGACTCAGTGCTCGGTGTGTGTGCGTGTATGAATGCGTACTGAATGTTTAATGTTGACTCACCGAGTCTCGATGCCGCGTGGAGGATGTTTGGATTGGGAATCTGAAACAATCCTGCGGCCCAATGACAATGGTTGTGGCTGTCGTGATAGTCACCTACCCAGGATCTGATGTGAACCACCGCAGATTCGTGGAATTCCCAAACCTGCTGATGGCAGGTGGATTCGTGAATCATCTGTGCGGACCATTTTAGTGGGTGGTGGGTTCTTTGGTTTCCTCCCGCGTGCATAACCGTTCTTAAAAAGGAATTGGCCAAACTACCAATGGATACATAATAAGACAGTGACTACTAATGCCCTTTATTTCAACAGCAACGCCTCATTGAGACTCAAGAATATTTGTTCCACGAGAGTCCAATACTGTATTGGGAGCTTGAAATGACACGCCGGTAAAGCAAGAGGAACACGTGGATTAAAGATGACACGCAAGTGATCGATATCCCATATCGAGTGGGTTTGGGTACAGGCCACGTCGCCAAGAAGCGATGATCGTTCGTGACAGAGACACCGAGGAGTCACCATGGGGTGGCAGCCAAGGGAGGAAACGCAGCTCGCGTGCTGATAGATGAATTGTTGCATCGTACAGGACCGTGAGAGATCACGAAGGCTCATCCAGCAGTGGGTTGTCTGATGGTATAGGTGTAACTCTTTGGTTCTTTATGGTAAAGTCACGTATAAAGAGAAAGTAATAAATGTAATAATACATTAAATAACAGCACGTACTATTATTATTATTCTCATTTTATTTATTATTTTCTCTTTATACGTGACTTTACCGAAAGAACCAAAGAGTAATTCCTGCAGTCACGAAAGCTCGAAATTAAGTTTGGTATAGGTGTATATGTGTATAGATGTATAGTGTTGTGTGTGTATGTGCAGTGTCTACACATGTTGGGGAGCGGTAGCGCAGTTATTTGTGCGCTGAGCTACGGACTACACGAGCGGAGTTCGATTCCCGCTCACAGCCAACCACCAGTGACGATTATCTGAACCGGTCCTGTGCCTCCTCTAGGTCGACTCAGCCTCAAATGAGTACCTGGTGCGGTGTGTAAAAACATCGCCACTGAGGAGACAAAGGCGGTTGGGCGTGGTGCTGGCCACACTCACCCCCTCGTGTGCCGTGCTGGCCTTCATAGGTGCTCGCTAACAGCACTTGCCCCAACAGTCTGAGCAGGCTATACAGCGGTGTCTGTGTGCATCACCATCGTTCAAACCTGACATGCCTAAAAATCGCTTTTTTCGGGTCCAGAGTTCAGGGTCTGGAATTTTGACGACGAAGAAAACTCGTCGTGATAACTGCACGCAGCAACTGTCAGCATGCCAGGGTTGCTCAGGGGGCGAGGTGTGTGTGTGTGTGTGTGCATTTTAGGCTGAGACAACCTTCACTCCGCCCAAGTTAACCCTTGCGTCGACCCCGTCTCTCGCGTTCGGTTACCGTGCATCACGTGGTCATCGACTCCAACCTCATACGTTTATTATTCAAGGTCAAAAGGTCAAAGTGTAGGCCCCCCACGATTCAAGTTAGCGAACGTGGCACGGGAGTGGAGCTAATCGTCAGTTCGTGGCACAGAGTCAGATATGGAAATGGCAGTTTGACACGTTTATTGTGGATATGCCACGTTCTCATTGCCGTAGGTCATTTTTTGTGCACAGGATGACCACCGCTAACTTATCACAGAGTCTTCTTGGTTCTTTCGGTAAAGTCACGTAGAATGGAAACAATAAAAATAATAAAATAAAACATAATAAAATAATTCTCACGACGTTTCGGCCACAACGCAAGCAGCCGTCATCAGGTGAAGACCAGGTCTGTCGAAATGTATCACAGAGTGGCACATACTCTCTGGCCTCTCTGGTTTTCTCCCAACAGTAAAACAACAAAGTTACCCAATAAGGAAATGAGCAAAGATCCCATTACTACACAAACCGCGTCTTTAGGGGGGAGCGCTACCGCTTTGGTGAGAAGGAAGCTGCCGCGCCCGGTCCAGGAGTGATGCCCGCCTCAATGTTTACGGTGCAATGTCTCTGTAGGTGTTTTTTTTGTCCACAAAGGAGTAAGGAGCAACCAAAGAAGGTAAACACGCCCCGAGAGGACGAATCGATGAGGAAATCGGCTCCTCGTGTGCAGGAGCGAGACGGGTCGCTACATCTTCTTGGTTCTTTCGGTAAAGTCACGTAGAAGGGAAGTAATAAAATAATTAAAATAAAACATAATAAAATAATTCTCACGACGTTTCGGCCACAACGCAAGCAGCCGTCCTCAGGTGAAACCAGGTCTGACGGCATGGGGAGACCTTCATCCAGCAGTGGATAGCTCATGGTTGTTGTTGTTGTTGGTGATGTTACGAATCGCCCGCGCAGTCATTTGATTGGCAGACGTCAGGGACGCGATTTGCTCTTAGATGACTCTATCGATTGTACTATATAGCGTATCACTTTGTTTGCCTCTTACATAACCATTCGCTATAATTTTGCACGTAAGTTGTTTTCATTCGAATTAATTCATTCTTACATACACGAGTCCAACCATGTGCCACGTGCAATGCCAATTTTTTTTCTACCCAGAAAAGCCTGACTCATTCTCAAGACCCATCTTTCACGATGGTCACGTTTACATTGGGATGTTTGGCCAATTTCACTAATGAGAGTTTAGCTTCGTACGGGAAGAAACTGGAGCGCACGGAGAAAGCCCACCACCACCTCCACCACGAAACACGAAGAGGGGATTACACCCACCACTGGATGCCACCTACAGCACCTGGCAAGCCCTGGCGCCCACCCATCGAGGCGCTGCACTGAGCTGGCTCGGCCCTCTGCATAGTTTCCAAGATCCGACGAGCGATCGGACGCACGCAGGGTGATTTGGTCATAGGTCACATGTTGGGTTAGCGTAAGAATGTGATAGCAATCGTCAGAGTATACCCACGGCCCTGCATTTAGACATCACAAAGCGGCACTACCAGTCCAGTAAGTGAGCCTCATATCTAGTTGGCGCATCACTGCGTATTTCCGAAACACGAAACGGGTCGTGTACGATCAAAATATCTACGAAAAGCCACACCGGGGGTGTATTTCACCGCTTACACCCTCTCATGATACATTTTAGGTCCCCTTCTTATTTTTTTCGGTAAAGTCACGTCGAATGGAAATAATAAAATATTGATGTTATTAATTTTATTATTTCCATTCTACGTGACTTTACCGAAAGAACCAAGAAGATGAATCCCTGCAAGTCACGAAAGCTTTAAATCGAAATTTTAGGTCCCGTCAACTTTTTTATAAAAAAAAACGACAAAACCGCTGAGGCGGTCTCGACTTATCTGAGTCTCATCAGCAGGGAGTGGCCGCTTTAACAAACTGCTGATGCTAGCGGGGCAAGAGGTGTCCCAAGAACAGCGAGATCCTCAAGAAGGCCCCCGGCACGCGCGCAGGAATTCACAACAGTCGCTATCTCCTCTGCTCGCGCTATTCTCCCCTTCGTGCAGCGTGCATGTTTTCAGGAATTGTTATTATGTTTCATTAGTATTATTATTATTATTATCGTTTTGCTTGTTTAGACTGAGTCTCAAGACCATTTTTCATGAGGTCCCCTGCTAAGCTTTTGGACTATGGTGGGGTGGAGGATTGATGATTTTGCTGTGTGGAGTCCAAATTGAGTAATTTACACATGTTCTTAAGAATAGCGGTATTTGGCCATTAACATGTAATTTAGTTACATTTGGATTTTTTGTTTTGTTTTATATATCGGAGGAAAGGAGATAACCCGGAGGAAATCCATGCAGAACATGGGAAGAACGCATGAACTGCGCATGGTAAGGTGTGCCCAAGTCAAGAATCGAACCCAGGTCCTGAGTTGCTCTGCATGTTAGCACATCGCCACCCTGATGCCCACCAATCAATGCGCTCCACACAATGTACACAAGATGATAGGCGTGGGTTTGTGTGTAACGGTATGTTGTATCGTGTGTACGTACAGTATATGTGTGTGTGTGCGCACGTGGGAAGCGGTGGCGTGATGGTGAGCGCACTGCACGGCCAAAGTTCGATTCCGGGTCACGGCTAACATCAGTGGCGAATAATGTCCACATCTTTATGATGTGCATAGCTCCTGAATCTTCGTCTCTTCCTGAAGAAGTTCCCATAATGTGGAGTGAAACGTCGGACATTGTGCCGAACAACACGCGGTGCAACCCCAAATCACATCAGAGAAACGAAGAGCACAACCGCGAAAAACCCATGCGGCGATATCAGAGCCTGTCCTCGTGCATCTCCAGGTCGACTCAGCCTTAAATCAGTACATAGTGCGGTGTGTAAACTTAAGCACTGGGGAGACAAAGACGGCCGAGCATGGTTCTCGGCACACCACTACCCGCTCATGTGCAGTTCTCGTATTCATAGGTGCTCGAAGACGTGGGGTTTTACCATCACCCCACGGAAACTGAAGACACCTGCCTGGGTAGCCCTACAGCACTGAGCACTCCACGGCCCACACCTTCGACTCCCCTCGAGTAACGGGGCGCTTGCCCGTCAACCCATGGCACGTACCCTGGGTCTGTCCCGTGACCACCTCCTGCCAGAGAGCCGTTGACGCTTCGCGTGGCCTCAAAGTGCACCTAGCCTGGCACACGCGCCGCGGTGCCGTCACCTCCACTGAATGGCGAACTGCTGCTGTTGTTTTTGGATGAGGACTTCCCGCACCTGGGCAGTGTCGCGTGCTCGCGGCCACCGCGATCTCTGGCTTAGCAACGGAGATCTCGCTCGCAATCAATCAGTCGAGCGGTAATTTCTCTTAATTGGCTGCGTAACGCCATGTGGAGGAGCTACCTGGCTTGTCACTCCACACGAAGCCCCGAGGTCTATTTATCGGCCACTGTTTACGCTTGCAAAACGTGGACACCTTTAAGTGGGGGGGAGGAGGGGAACCTGGGGCCGGCTTGAAACATTCAGCCTGACCTGCCGAACGATCCCTCCAGCGGTTGGCTTGGCTAGATCTGTGTGAGGAGCTCTGTGTGAGGAGCTCACACAGATCGAATATAAATGTATATTAACAGAGCGCCTTCACTGACGGCGCTTGACATACGGTGACAAAAATGTGACAATAGAATGATTTAGATGGCAGAGATCGTGCAACGGTTGAGGAATGAGTGACCGCGATATGGGGGTACTTAGGGGTCACGAAAGGGTAAGGGAGGGGGGAAGAGGAAGAGAATGGGCAGCAACGGAGAAGAGGCGAGGCTTTAAGAGAGGCAACGTCACGGGGTTAAGGAGGGAGGACCGCTCAATGCGCAGGGAACTTCATTTCAGTGGAGGGGGTGCAAGGAGGGGAGAAGGGGGGTGCACAGAGAGACAGATCCTCGACAGATCTGGACTCGTGTGAGTGGACTCATACCAGCAGGCGAGGCTGCGTTGGCTGGGCGGCGTAGTCCGCGTGGTTAACCAACGCATGCCCCATGCAACAGCGTCTGTTTGGCCGGATCGAGGGGGCTCAAAGGGCGCTCCGCGGGCTTGAGAGGAAATGGGAAGATTTGAGGTGATTGGAGTTTGCCGACGACTGGTACCAGCGCTGTCAACATCGGCCTCTGTGTAGGAGGGGGAGGTTCGTGAAGGACGTTGCTACTGGGCAGCGGGAGTCAGTCGTCCTCCAGCAACAACGGAGGGCAGAGGAGCGACGCTCACAACAACGAGCATCAGCAATGGGGACACAAAGGCAGTCCGGGCGTGGTGCCGGCCTTCCTAAGCGCTCGCTACTACAGCACTTGCCCCAACAGCCTGCTCAAAGGCTATACGGGGGATCTTTGTCTGTCACACAGGTATGCATGCAGGCGCGTGTACGTGACGGTTCTTATCAAGAGCATCCACAACGAACCCCGCCCATGTTTCTCTCGATCCCTCCCACTCTCCCTCCTGATTCTCTCTCTCCCACGCGCCCAGGTGTGATCACACGGGCACACGCTCCCACCCAGACACGCTGCACACGTTGACGCGGACGCATACACACACACACCTCGCTCGTACACATTCTAATACACACACACACACTTTCTTATACACACAATCTCCAGCATACAAACTGTTATAAACGCACGTGTACATGCATAGGTACTCGAGATCACACAGACATACATGCTTACATAGCAACTATACCTTTCACACAACGCTCAGTAACGCACACGCTCTTTCATACACGCAGGCAAACGCTACAAAGACAAAGATCCCCCGTATATCCTTAACAGGTTGTCGGGGCAAGTGCTGTTAGCGAGCACCTATTATCCACAAAGACAAAGATCACCCGTATAGCCTTACACAGACTGTTGAGACATGTGCTGTTAGCGAGCACCTATTATACACACTCACTAACACACAAACCCGCACCCTCTCTACTCATGGATTCCCAAATGGACCGGGACTCCCCGTCTCGTTGCCAACGAATCTGCGGCTCCTTTGTGCTTCTCGACATCGCGTGCCTCCTCATAGGTGAGCATGCAGCGCCTTAATAGGCGCTCGCAAACTCCCCCACTCCCTCCCCCCCAATCTCTCTGTGTCTCGGTTAATGCCTGCGCGTAGTGGGGAGCGGTGGTGTAGCGGTCAGCGCGCTGCGCTACGAAGCTGGCGACACGAGTTGGATTCCCGCTCACGGCCAACACCACCAGTGACGATTATCTGAACCGGTCCTGGGCCTCCCCTAGGTCGACTCAGCCTCAAATTGGCACCTAGTGGGGTGTGTAAACATCGCCACTGGGGAGACAAAGGCGGCCGGGCGTGGTGCTGTTCACCCACCCCCTCGTGTGCCGTGCCGGCCTTCATAGGTGCTGCTACTCGCTAACAGCACTTGCCCCAACAGTCTGTGGAGGCTACATGGGGGATCTTTGTCGTTGTTTTGTAGTCGCGAGGAAGGGAGCGGTTTGCGTCGTGGTTCCCGCATTGCTCCATACAATTCCGGTTACAATTTTTATGATTCCCGGCCACGGCTATTACCAGTGGCATAGTTCGACTCGGCCATAAACGCGTAATCTGGCGGTACGGTGCGTCAACATTCGCGCTGGGCAGACGAAGGCCGCCCGATGTGGATCCGACCACACCACTCTGCTCCGTGGTGCGCGCCGTTCCGGTCTTCATCGGTACATGCGAACAACACTCGCGCCAACAGTGGATGTGTCTATACAGGGGATCTTTGCTATTGCACGTTGTGTGGGTCTGTGTACGTGTGTGTGTGTGTGCGCGCGTGGATTCGTGTGCGGTGTGGGGCATCTTTCTAAAGGAAGGTTTGTGTTTGTACGGGGCACCGCTTAGCCAGAGTCATCATCGCAACTCATCTGGAGCTGATACAGAGTACTGACGCTCAAAAAATTGAGGTTCGCGGGAGGTGTGTGGACGCCGCCATGGGAATGTGGAATTTCCACCGCTGGCTCGAGGTAGCCAGTTATATCGTCCATGGGCCACAGCAGAAATCGGTACCACCTAAGGTAAGACAACTTTAGTAGCTACCCATGTATCTGCACGGCCAACGAGAGTGAACTAATTTACTTGATAACCTCACTTATACGACTTATCACATAATTCACTGCTATTGGCCACATTAAGGAATTAGAACCGCTAAAGTAAATTTTTGACTATTTAATTTATCAGGTAAGACCCACTGAGATACGCAGCTCTCTGTCACAAGCAACGGAGTGGTTAATCGTGTGCAAATGTATAAAAGTAGCCAAATACTCTGAACGCGTGTCTCTCTAAATGTGGAGGGGGGAAACTGGAGTACCCTGAGAAAAATCGACACGACCACGGGGAGAGAGCGACACCGCAAACTCCAAACATACAGCAGCAGGCGTCAGGGTCGGGATCGAACTTCCTGCATACCAGGCGAGGGAGTTAACATCTAGCCAACTCGTGTGGTACCGACAAGTGGAATGTCTGCTCTGGGCACGTGGACTTTCTGGCAGATGATCGATGCTGCTGCACCCTCTCATCGTAGTGGGCCAGGGGGTGGTACAGTATGACTCTTAGAACGACTTCGAGTTTATAGGATTAAAGTCTCTTCGCGGATAATTGGCCGTGGTTGAGGACGCACTGCCCTGAATAAGTTAACAATTCACTACTGTCGCCCCCGTCCCCCCGCCCTCCTCTCACCGGTTTCTCGCCTGGATTAGATTGTCAAGTTTCGGGGGTCAAACAATCTATTCAACGATGCATTCGGTTCTTTTTTTTGTCTGGATGTCGTTCGTCTCTTCTCGCTTGCATTGTCTGCCGTGTTTCTCTCATCTCGCGTTGTGCAGTTCCCTTCGCCCCGTTACCTTAAGCGTGACAATTAGAATGCCGTCGAGTATTCCTCTTCAAGAATCGTTTGCCAATCCACTGCTGGATGAGGACCCGGCCCTAGACTTTTGGGGGCCCTAAGCAAAATTTGGTTGGAGGCCCCCTTTGATGTATGATTTTTTTCACCCACTCGCTAGCAGGGACTCTAGGGGGCCCTCTGCTGGCCACGGGGTCCTTTGCAATTGCAAGGGTCGCTTAGTGGCTGGGCAGGCTCTGCATGTGAGACTGATTTTCTTGCCACGAACCTCTGGGGATGGTAGTCCCGGACATAACACTGAGCCCAGAGAATAGCGGAGGTGCTGCATGAGTCTTCACACCCACGGGGGAGCGTGCTGGCTCGCTTCTCAAACCGGCCCTGGACGCACGAGTGTGTGTTCGCACAGCAGTCTGGGCCAACGTCATTACGAACGGTCTCGGTAGCCGGGCTCCCAGGCTCGGTGTTTTTAAACTCAGCCGTGCGTTTTTATCTGGGCTGACCCTGGCAAACGACCACGGGAAACACATGCAAACTCCAAATATACACAATCTTGATTTGAAGCTGTCGTGACTGCAGGAATCCATACTCTTTGGTTATTTTGGTAAAGTCACGTAGGTAGAAATAAAATAAAACAAATCACGACATTATGATCACAACACAAGCAATCTTGCGATCGAAACGTCGTGATTTGTTTTATTTTATTTTATTTCTACCTACGTGACTTTACCGAAAGAACCAAAGAGTATGTCCAAATATACAGCAGCAGGCGTCAGGGTCGGGATTGAACCCACGACCTACTGCATACTAGGCGAGGTAGTTAACATCTCGCCACCGTGGTGAGAAGTTAATGCTGAGGTCGCTGGGCCATGCGGTGGCCCGCAGGGGAGATGTCGCGGATGTCTGTGGCGTTGCCCGTGTATGGGCGACGCCGGCAAGCGTCAGATGATGCGCTCCACGGTTTGGTCCGACGCGACAGAGCAGCACCATGGGTCACGGAGCGTGGGAACCCAGATCCGGGAACTGGTGCCGAACCACGGCAAGATCTGGGGTTGTTCCCGGTGGTCATGGAAACGAGGAATTTTCCAGACTCTGCGAGATGTTCGTGGGGTCACGTGAAGCGGAAATCCCATGCGCGTGGTTTCACCTGTGGAATGAGATCACGTGGGCGATTGTGGTGATGCGGGCGATGGGGGCGGAGGAGCGGGGAAGGATGGATGCGGGCAAGGGGTGGGGGGGGGCGGATGAGGAGATGTGGGCGAGGAGGTGGAGGGTGGAAGCAGTGGAAGAGGGAAGGGGGTGGAGGGGGTGGGAGAGTGGATGGGGTGGAGGGGGTGGGAGAGTGGAGGGGGTGAAGGAGCAGGTGGGAGAGTGGAGGGGGGGAGGAGGAGGTGGGAGAGTGGAGGGGGTGGAGGAGGAGGTGGGAGAGTGGAGGGGGTGGAGGAGGTGGGAGAGTGAAGGGGGTGGAGGAGGAGGTGGGAGAGTGGAGGAGATGGAGGAGGTGGAAAAGTGGATGGGGTGGAGGAATTAGAAGCGTGGAGGTGGTGGAGGTGTTGGGAGAGTGGAGGAGGAGGTGGGAGAGTGGAGGAGGTGGGAGAGTGAAGGGGGGAAGGAGGAGGTGGGAGAGTAGAGGGGGTGGAGGAGGAGGTGGGAGAGTGAAGGGGGGAAGGAGGAGGTGGGAGAGTGGAGGGGGTGGAGGAGGAGGTGAGAGAGTGGAGGGGCGGGAGGAGGAGGTGGGAGAGTGAAGGAGGTGGAGGAGGTGGAAAAGTGGATGGGGTGGAGGAATTGGAAGCGTGGAGGTGGTGGAAGTGGTAGGAGAGTGGAAGAGGTGGGAGAGTGGAGGAGGTTGAGGAGATGGGAAAGTGAAGGGCATGAAGGAGGTGGAAGAGTGAAGGGGGTGATGGTGGCGAAGAGTCATCAGAGGCATGAGGCTCATCTTCACCGTTTGGTGTTAACGCGTCGTTTATTCTCACAAACGTTATTTGGCAAATCGATTCGATGTATAAACATGTGATGCATACCTAACCCCAAAGAGACCTTTCTTACACGCGAACAGGATGCATATTTAAATACCGTCATATAATTGGGAAGCGGTGAATGAGGTTCATGTCGAAATCGGCCACACGCAATGTATTTTATGCAATCACGGTTAGAGAGTCAGCACGCCGATGGATAAATCCCGTGAAAATACAGCACGCGTCCCCACGAGTGCTCGTCACATTTACGAGAAGAAAAACACATTTCTGGAAAAACAGTGAGTCACTCAACTAATTTGAATAAAGAGATGAAAATATTCGACTAAGTTGAATTGCCTATGATCAAATCACCACAGTGCGGCCCGATCTCATTGAGTCGGAGTCGCTCGCGGATGGGCAAACACCACGCGCAAAACAAGTGTCATCGGCTGCTGCGGGGCTAAGTTATGGGCAACAGTGCAGCGGTGCAGCACAATCCATTGTTGCACTGTTCTATGCTCCAACATATGATCCCTCACCTTTGCCAATCCCTCGCTGAACAGCGCGGTGAGAAGTATGGTCAACCGAAAATCCATCCATAACCCGCACGATAGGGAGAGCCCCTGATTCAGCGGTGGATTGACAAGCGGGCCGTAGGTGCCACAACCTCGGTCCGCTCGGTCAAGAGCCCCTGTGCTACGCAAGGGCGCGCAAAGGTTAAAACGCCGTCAATGCCAAGTGGCTTCGAGTTTCACTTTTACTGGAACCCATTGTGGAGGAAGAATGCACCCCCGACGGCGGCTCTTGTCCCACCCAGACTTGCACAGAGGGCATCTCTGCCCACGCAGTAGCGTTGTTGGCATGGGCCCTGGTGCGAGGTAGGACATGAACCCCCCCCCCCAACCTATCCAATGACCTCCCCCTCCATTGCCCGGTGCTGGGAGACGGCAGTGGTGTCACTTTTTGGACACTTTTGCCCCGTCTTGATGCGCAAAAACGCCAGCAAATTGCGCTCACTTCAGTTGGCGGTTGACGTTCGAAGTGAGAACTGCGACCCTCAAAGGAAAGGAGCCGCCCCCCGTGGTCGCCCCCCACCCCCCCCCCCCCCCCCCCCCCCTCCGTGATCCGTGAATCAAACAAATCACTCCAAGACATCGGTGTATGGCAGCAAGAGCAAGTTGATGCGAATGCTATCGCAAGAGGTCACACGTTTGGCACGACGGTCCTTCGCCGACTATGTGTGATGAATTAAATACCTGGCATCCTCACCGTGCAGTTGCACCGCTTGCACACTCTGCGGTAATTCCACTGGGCCACCATGTCTCCTGTCTTTACCCACACCTATCGTTTTTTGGGTCATTCGGCGTGCGGAATGAAATAGAAACACCAACATCGACGGCGAAAATGGAATAAAAAGCTGAGAAAGTGAGCGAAGAGGCAGGGCGAGGTGCGTGTGCTGGGATTTGCGCTGGGAGGCCGCAAGAGGAACACGTCGAGAAGAGGTCACACATGTTTGGAGACATCTTGCTGCCTATTGAACAAGCTCAGTGGGCACGGACAGAGAAAGTCGCAAGGAAGGACAAGTTTCAGGTCAAGTTCATGTGTGGCGAGATGTTAACTACCTCGCCCGGCATACAAGAGGTCGATCCCGACTCTGATTCCTGTATATTTGGAGTGTGCGGTGTCGCTCTCCCCGTAGTTGTGTGGATTTTTCTCCGGGTCCTTCAGTTTTTCCCGCCACATTTAGAATCAACACGCGTTGGCTGTTGTATATTCCACGCGATAAGCCACTTCGTTGAGCATTTGTGACCAGGTTGCTTCTGAAAAAGAGCTATATAGCTCAGCGGGCCTTACCTGGTAAAACAAAATAGTTTAATTGAGTTTAGCCAGGTGGTCGAGACTAATGATGGAGTGGCAGTCAAAGGGGTAGTGATGAATTCATCTTGTGAGCTACACAGATCCGTCGCGTTGCGAGACAGAGAGATATTGGCGACGGCTCCGGTGAGACCTTCATCTAGCAGCGGATAGATCATGGCTGATAATACGCAAACTTACCGAGGGGTTCAATCGATTCAGTATTGCGTCGGAACATGTGGTACCGTATTCATATAAATATTCAATTAAGTGCACACCGAACAACGCTGTGCTGACAATAAGAAATGAGCAACACGTGACGAATTCCATCCAATGACCCACAGGCTCTAATCAGGACGCTTTTGCAAACAGATCGCAATAACCCAGCAGTGGCTGCTAAAACAAGCACAGTCCGTCCCCCTTTGCAAAACGGGAAGTTTCTGAACTCTGAAACCGAAAAGGTTTTTTTTTTAATCCGTACTACTTCTTAATTAAAAACCCAGTGACATGTAGAGACATCCAAGAGACAACCCTGGGGTGGACAGTGAAGATTTGTGATCTCACACGAGAATAAATTAGCTGCTTCTTCCCCGCTGCAGTATGAGTATACAGTGCAGTGTTCGAAAGACCGTTGAAGGCTGCCTGATAACCAAAGCTGGGCCACGGCCTCAGAACTGCGACTGCAATTTGTGCAAAATAAGGTTGAAGCTTCTTCCTGGCTCTGTGTTAAACTCACACGTATATAGCATTTGAAATAGCACGCGTGTGCATTAATGTGCCCAGTTGCATTGAACAGACACAAAATAAAAAATCCCTTCATTTCTCAAAGCAGATAAAAACAATTGTATTTACACAACCCTGTATACTGATTTTCAATACGATAAAATGTTGTTGTGGATATATATTTGTGTTTTTCTCAAAACAATGCATCTCAATTGTGCTGTTTCAGTCTATGTTGTTGAACTAAATGATAATTCAAGAGCAGAGAATAAGTCCTATATCCTGGTCTATTGGCACTATGTCATACGTATGTAATGAGCGACTTCCACGAACATGTCGTGTAGAGGGCACTTCTTTAGTACTCGCACTGGGCACAACACAGGCCAACAATTATTCTTCCTCACACTGAGTACAACACTAGATATGAACGTCTCTACTGGCTACACACAGCCGATCACTCGGCGTGGTCCCATCGCCCTCACTCGGCTACGCCGCTGGCCGGCGGCGTGAAGATGACGGCGATGGATGGAAGCCACGCAGGAGATCTTCCACGTGGCCGGGCGACGGAGAGAGATGTCGGTGAACAGCGACGCAGCCAGGACCCAGGACCCCACACACGAGCCCCGAGTCCGCTCCCCCTTATATCCCCAAAGGCGTGGCTAGGCCCCGCCTCCAGCCCCGCCTCCAGCCCCGCCTCCGGCACCGCCTCCAGCCCCGCCTCCGGCCCCGCCTCTGGCCATGCCTCCAGCCCCACCTCCGGCCCCGCCTCTGGCCACGCCTCCAGCTCCGCCTCCGGCCACGCCTCCAGCCCCGTCTCCGGCCCCGCCTTCTCGTTGAACCTTCGAGCAGATTCCCGGAGTATCTCGGCTAGCCCCACCTTCCACCTTTGCACCCAGATACACCTCCTTCTCTGATTGGTTGTTACTTAACCTTGCCTATAACCGTGATTCCCCTTCCAGCCAGTAGGTGTCACCCTGTCATTACACGTACATGCACGTCGCGAGATGAAGTGATCCATTCGGAAATATCTCTCACAGAGGATATACATCATACAGGTTGCCAGCTTTGGGCCAACGTTGTTGCAATGTTGACTGGGTAGGCTTGCTCAGAGGTCTGTGCTTTGTGCTGGCACTGCTGAGAATCCTGGCTTCGAATCTGGGCTTCAACCACCGCCCGTGGTTTAACGGGGTTCTCAAGTGGAGTTCATGAGTAGATGCTCACCACGTGGCCACCAATGACTCAATTAGTTGTTGTTATCACGTGACATTTGGTTTAGCTTATTTTCGAGAATAATAAATATATTGACTAAGATATGTTTTTTAAACGTCAGTTTACCCGCAATGCAATGACCGTCAATTTTTAGTAGAGCATAGTAGGAAGTTGTGCCCCCATAGCGCGGAGAGAATGTATTGTTTGAATCTCAGAAGTAGTTAGCTAATATCTGCTTCTGCGGGTCGTTAATTGAGGTACAAGAATACACTAAATGACAGTATTCCACCATTGTTTGGCATGATGTCCATATCACAATCGAAATAAACATATATAAAATATGCAAAAAATTTTTTTTGTAAAAAAAAAAGGTTTCATATGCATTTTGATAATCTACTGCGGTTTCGCTCACTCATCGCTGTGACCTCTGCCTTCTCTTCCCCCCCCCCCCCCCGCTAGCCGCCCTGCCGTTCCTCGCTCTGGAGCTCAACATCGTGAGCCCCATTCACCGGGGCTTCTACTGCGGGGACCAAAGCATCTCCTACCCCGTCACGAGCGACACGATCTCGGACGGGGCGCTCAGCGCCGGGGGGGTTCTCATCACCGTCGTCAGCGTGAGCCTCGCACAAACGACGCAACTGGAGCACAACGCGCGCAGTCGTCGCCACAATACAATGCTGAGGATGCGTTCTTGGTAAACGGAGCGCCATACGCAACCGCGCTATTGGAGGTCATCATAACATGGTTCCAATGGAGATGCGTTAGCGACAGCGCAACCCATGAGCAATATATACGGGCTTCATTGTTGTATCGGTAATAGCCTTAATACATCTTCTTGGTTCTTTCGGTAAAGTCACGTAAAATGGAAATAATAAAATAATAAAAATAAAACATAATAAAATAATTCTCACGACGCTTCGGCCACAACGCAATGAGCTGTCTTTGTTGCAGTTAACGATGTGATGGCTTGAGCAGAAGCCCTCGTATTCTCTCCATTCTTGAGAATGGTTCTAACCGTTGGCGCAGCCAAACCCAAGCAGCGACCAACATGAACCTGATGCTCTCCCGCCTCCACGCATCGTATCAACCCGCATTTTTAAATCCTTTATATTAAGTTCACTTGTGCGCTTGCTTGCTTGCTTACGACCGTGCAAATCTTTCGGTCGTTTTTTAACCCACTTCCCGTGATCCAATCGAGCTGACATTTTGCACACAGATGCGTTGTGCGTGACAATTTATTTTTGTGAAAAAATTTTTCCCAAATTTTACACTTTTTAGACAAAATTTTTCTATAATTAATTACCAATTGCTTAATGGTGGCAGGCACTCATCTGACCCATAGGTGGCAGCCATCTCAAGCCAGAGTACGAGAGGACTCTATCCGCCACGCATATAAAGGATTTATAGTGAAAAACTTTGTTTTTACGGGTTAATTTTTTACGTCCACACTGATGCTTTTCTATGACTGTTTAGACACATTGCCAGCACTCTCGCTTGCCAGGCCTTCTTTCCCAGACACCATGGGTAATTAAATAAAACGTTATCACAATAAAGCAAAAACAGTTACCAAAAGTCGAGTGAACGAACGTTCAGCAGGAAGCGTTCAAGGCTGGCGGGTGGAGGCAGAGGCGGCAGGGGGGGGGGTGCCGATTTGCCCGAGGCCACTGGAGCGTGCGCCGCTCTTTTGTTGGATGAACGCGCGCGGCTCGGAGGGTAGAGGAAGCGTCGCGCGCCGCGTGTCCTCGCGCAGGAATTTGGAACTGCTCGGGAATTTTGAATGCGCAGGAATTTGGAACTGCTCAGGAATTTTAAAAGCGCAGGAATTTTCAACGGCGCAGGAATTTTCAACGGCGCAGGAATTTTGAACGCGCAGGAATTTTGAACGGCGCAGGAATTTTGAACGGCGCAGGAATTTGGAACTGCTCAGGAATTTTGAACGGCGCAGGAATTTTCAACGGCGCAGGAATTTGGAACTGCTCAGGAATTTTGAACACGCAGGAATTTTGAACGGCGCAGGAATTTTGAACGGCGCAGGAATTTGGAACTGCTCAGGAACTTTGAACGCGCAGGAATTTTGAACGGCGCAGGAATTTTGAACGGCGCAGGAATTTGGAACTGCTCAGGAATTTTGACCGCGCAGGAATTTTGAACGGCGCAGGAATTTAGAACGGCGCAGGAATTTGGAACCTCCAGGACACAGAGCGTTTTAAGGAAGCGGCGTTAGAGGAGGCAGCGCCGCACCATAGGATCGGGGACGTGCAGTGGTTCCACGTCAGACAGGCATTGAGATCCATCTCGGGTTTTACAGCCAAAAAATACATGTAGCTTGCAGGAATATGTGGTCTGACAGGGACCCAGACTCACCTCGCCCCCCCACCCACCACGGGAATTAATCATTTCACCCCCCCCCCCACCCCCGTAATTTACTACAGTTCTCAAAACATTGTCCCCACTCTGCTGTACTGCCCTTTGTCAATCCACTGCTAGATGGAAGCCTCCCCCCACGCTGTAGGAACGAGGTGTGTCCTACTGGCCTTGGTCGGTATCAGCTTATTGGCGACACAAATACTCCCTTCCCAGCAACATATAATTTGTTGAAATTCGTTATTTGATCATCGTTAAATAACAAAACTCAACACGTCTCGAACCCATTTAAATGTTAACTATGAATAGTGTTTATTTTACCAGGTGAGGCCCACTGAGCTAGAAAGTTATTTTTCAGAAGTGACCTGGCTACAAATGATAGCTCAACGAAGCAGCTTATCATGTGTAAATGTATAGCAGCCAATACTCGAAACGCGTGTTGATTCTAAATGTGGAGGGAAACATCGGAGGACCCGGAGAAAAATCCACGCCACCACGGGGAGAGAGACATGCAAACTCCAAAAATGCAGTCGTCAGGGTCGGGATCGAGCCCGTGGATCTCCTGTACACCAGGCGACATCTCGCCACTGTGGCGTCCGTGGCTTTAAGACACTGGTGCCCGCTGCTGAATCAGTCATAGTTTATCTTCTTGGTTCTTTCGGTAAAGTCACGTAGAATGGAAAAAATAAAATAATAAAAATAAAACATAATAAAATAATTCTCACGACGTTTCGGCCACAACGCAAGCAGCCGTCCTCAGGTGAAGAACAGGTCTGTCGATAAGATAGACCTGTTCTTCACCTGACACATTTATTTTACCCGATCTGACCACAAAACAAAACAATTATAATGATAGTATTGGTCGCGAAAGCCTACGTGTTATATTTACATTCGTCAGCAACACTGCCTCAAAAAGAACAAAAAGTTAAATTGGTGACGCTTTGGGCAATGACCCCTTCCCACGTCAGGACGTAGATAGAGAGGTCAGAGATGTAGTAAAGCTCTACCCTCGATGCCTTCCCAGCAGGCTGGCTCAGGCTACCTCGATGCCCAGAAGATCCCTCGGTTTGATCTTCCACGAGCCTTATGGTCCACCCTAAACCCCATTCGAACAAACCATGGCAGGTGCGGATACCTGATTCACAAGTGGACAATTTAAAAACTCTCCAGTGTGCGGCCGTGGTCATCCAGAGCAGAGGCCGTACGACGTCGGATGACGCAATACCCGATCCGCAAACATCAGAGCGACACACTCCGCTGTATCCTCACGCAGCGATCTGGCTTTGACCACCTGAATGTGAAATCGTCGCAAGTCGTTGCTCTGCAATTGACAAAAGCAGCCGTCGTGCGCGTTGTGGCGTTTGTCTGCCACACGGGGACGCAGTGGAGGCGGCGCTAACCGCTCACGAATGCCGTTGAGACGATCGGCCAATTCGTGATGAGGAGTGATATTCTTAGGTTTTTTCGGTAAAGTCACGTAGGTAAAACATTTAAATTAATAAAAGTTAAATAAAAATAATATTTTGTTTTTATTTTAAAATTTAAATTAATAAAAGTAAAATAAAAATAATATTTTATTTTTATTTTACTTTTATAAATTTTATTTTTTTACCTACGTGACTTTACCGAATAAACCTAAGAATATGAATCCTTGCAGTCACGAAAGCTTCAAATCTAGAATGAGGAGTGTTGATGAGTATGTAGACACAACAAAGGCTCATTCCTAACAGCGTGCTTCAGCCGCACCGAACCTCACAATAATAATATCCAGGGCCTACCTTGGCTCCTCCCACCCTCAACCAGTATATATACAAGGACTGTTTTCTTGGAATTTCTCTCACTTGATACAGCTATCGTGCTGTGACGGTTCCACCTGAAGACGGAAGCTTGTGTTGCCTCCGAAACGTCGTGATTTTTATTTTATTTTACTTTTATTAATTTATATTTTTTACCTACGTGACTTTACCGAAAAATCTAAGAATATGTAGATAACGGTTCGTGCAGATGACGTCGATGATGACTGATGCTGATTATCATGATAGCCGATGTTGACTGAGGCTGATGATAGTCGATGCTCATTAATGCTGATCTATGCTGATGATAATATTTACTGATAATCGATGCTGATTTACGTTGATGACTCAAGCTGATAGTCCATGACAATTGATGATGCTGATACCGTTCGTGGTCGATGACGATGACGACAGGCGATGTTAAGCGAGGTTCCGCTGTGCGCTGCTTGCGGCTCCACAGGTGGTGCTGGTGGAGTGCATCGATGACAATTGATGATGCTGATACCGTTCGTGGTCGATGACGATGACGATGATGACAGGCGATGTTAAGCGAGGTTCCGCTGTGCGCTCGCGGCACCGCAGGTGGTGCTGGTGGAGTGCATCCGGGGCCGCTCCCAGCTGCGACGGGATCCTCTGCGCGGAGGGAACCTGGTGCCGAACCTGTACCGCCTGGTGGGCTCCTTCCTGCTGGGGGCCGCGGCGAGCCTCTCCCTCACCGCACTCGCCAAGGTGCGCTGAGGGCCCACCGCCCATCGTCGGCAGCATCATCAGCAGCAGCACCAGCATCATTACCACCATAGTCATCGTCACCATCGTCACTACCACCACCACGTCATCAACACCACCCTCGTTATCATCATCACCATTATGGCCGCCATCATTCATCAACACCATTGTCACCATCGTCGTTACCGTCATCATCAAACCTGGTTCCTTTATTATTTCCTGTCTCCCCTTTCCAAATGTCTCCCCCGCCTCTCATCTCCCATAGATCGTTGTCTCCTTGTGTTTACCCATACCTCCACGTGTCCCCCAATTCCCCCATCATTTTTCTCGTGCACCCTCCATCTTATTGCGCATTCCCCCTACCTCCGTGTGTCTCACCCTGGGTCACCACGTCTCCTCGTGTATCTTTGTACCTCTCCCTGCATGCTCCCGTCTCACGCTGCCTCGCCACGTCTCCTCCTGTGTCTGTCTTGGTGTCTCTCCCCACCTCCTCGTGCTTGTCTCGTCCTGTGTCCTTGTATCTCCCTCTTACCTTCATGCCCCACGAAATATGCCTCCTGTCTGACTCCTCCATCTCACGTCTCCCCCCCCCACCGTCCCGACCCCTCCTGTGTACCCATCTCTCCCCGTGTCTCTGCAGACGTGGACCGGGCGTCTGCGCCCTCACTTCCTGTCCGTGTGCCGCCCGGACCCGGCGCTCACCGACTGCTCCCAGGGCTTCATCACGGAAGACGTGTGCACGGGCAACCCCAAGCTCGTGACGGAGGCGCGGTGAGAGCGTGCGACATTTCCGTTCTTTTCTATCATGTGTACCAACAGGTGCTTGCACATATACATGTCTACCTATACTTGTACCTCTTACTCTTTTAGGCTTCCCCTCCCCCGTACTTGGCCAATACGTTAGCATATGCAACACTAGTTACTTGCTTATAAACACTATGACGCCTACGATCACTTTGTACCTTCTTTTAGCCCCGCCCCCCCTCCCGATACGTTTCATTCATTGGCTACCACATTCTGATAAGCTCCCCCCCCCTCTCCTCCCCCCTCAACTTGTATATAAGGGCTTACATCTTGTATTCCTGCCTCACTTGATGCAGCAAATCTGGCTGTGACGGTCCCACCTGATGACGGAGACTTGTGTTGCCTCCGAAACGTCGTGATTTTTATTTTATTTTATTAATTTTGATTAAATTTTTTACCTACATGGTGACTTTACCGAAAGAACTAAGAATATAGTGCGACAGCCCGCTTGTCAATCCACTGCTGGACTGGTGCTCTCCCCCCACCTCCGTGCCTGTGTCGGTGTCGTGAGACTGAGTTGACTGCCACGCTGCTCAGTCGCGCGGGTTGGCGAAGGCAGAGAGTACAGGTGTAATCTCTGCACTCTCAGTCTCTGTGTAGAATAGGTACTGCATATTCTCAGATTAGCACGATGCATTGTGATTGATATGACTACATTAACCCCCCTCTGGTCTTCGCACCTGATAGGGCTCACGATGATGACGTCACCTTTACTCTATTTAAGAGCGAAAACAGGAAGACTTCTGCACAATCCTTAAAGATCGCCTGATGAAGCTGGTTGTAATCCTAGATTTGAAGCTTTTGTGACTGCAAGGATTCATATTCTTAGGTTTTTTCGGTAAAGTCACGTAGGTAAAAAAATTAAATTAATAAAAGTAAAATAAAAATCAAATAAATTATTTTATTTTCCCTGGGTCAAAGTAAAATAATATTAAAATAATTTATTTTATTTTTATTTTACTTTTATTAATTTTACATTTTTACCTGGTTGTAATCGCCAGAGAAACGTCGTACTCAAATTGTACATGTCGTGGGGTTTACTCTCCAACACACAAGCGGTGTGCTGAAGTAGTAACTAATCGGCACGTTTTGTTTACGTGACAACCCTGACTAATTGGCTGTGTCGAGTGGTGGCGGGCGGACGACACATTCATATTTACCGCGATCTAACCCCACAAATACGTTTATTATGTATTCTTAGGTTTTTTCGGTAAAGTCACGTAAGTAAAAAATTTAAATAAATAAAAGTAAAATAAATAAATAAATACAATCACGACGTATCAAGTGATACAGCTATCGTGCTGTGACTGTTCCACCTGAAGACGGAAGCTTGTGTTGCTTCCGAAACGTCGTGATTTTTTTTATTTTACTTTTATTAATTTAAACTTTTTTACCTACGTGACTTTACCGAAAAAACCTAAGAATATGAATCCTTGCAGTCACGAAAGCTTGAAATCTAGAATTAATAACATTTATTATGGACGATATCGGTCGCGAAAGCCTACTTCGTGTTAAACTGAGCACAGATGTACGACGGACATAGCTGGATTGCCCACGGCGGAGCACAATTCTACAGCGGTGAATAAATTGCCATCGTCGAGTTGTGATGATGTTGACGATGTTGACGATGGAGGCATGCGGGGGGTGGGGGGGGTCTCGGTGGCAGCTGGGGTGAGGAAGCGACGTGTGTGGGAGATGTTGGGCAGATGGAGGAGGTGTGAGGTCCTGGCGATGTTGAGATGTGTGGCGAGAGAACGAGAGGTCAGGGAGAGCTCAGGATCAACGACAACGCCAATGTGTCGTACATACTCTGCCAGTGTAAAGTCCAAGTGGCCGTGTCTGGATCTGTAGTGTCAGAACCAGGAGTGTATTTTTTCCACTGAGTGGAGCCCATTGAGCTAGGACGCTTCTTTATCAAGGGCGACTCGGCCGGCGGACAACATCGAAGCATTCCGCAATTACATATATTTTTTAAAACGTAATAATCGCAATTATATTGTACAATCACATTCATACGTTCAAATTTCGTGATTTTAATAAGTGTGAGTTTTTATATGAGGACTGAGATGGCAGAATGGAGATGCCATGAGGCGTGCCTGGGTGGCTCCAAAACCTTGGGGCAGCAGCTTCTGTTAAATGCTTTTGATCAAATTTGTAGTGATTGTGGATCTACAGTGATCGTGGATCTAGAGTTGTCTTGGATCTGCAGTGATTTTGCATCTCGAGTGATTGTGGATCTATAGTGGTCGTGGATGTGTGGTGGTCGTGAATCTGTAGTGATTGTGTCTGGACCTTTGTTTCCCCAGGAAGTCGTTCTTCTCTGGCCATGCATCCTTCGCAATGTACAGCATGGTCTTCCTCGTTGTGAGTAAATGCGCGTGTGCGTGTGTGTACGTGTGTGTGTGTGCACGTGGGGAGCAGTAGTGGAGTGGTTATCGCACTGCCCTGCAAACTCAGCCACCCGAGTGCAATTCCCGCACTCAAGGCCAACGGAAGTGACAATTTTCAGAACGGTCCTGGGTCTCCCCTAGGTCGACTCAGCCCCAAATAAGTACAACTTGATGAAATGTGTACACATTGCCACTATGGAGACAAAGGCAGTCGGGCGTGGTGCTGACCAACCACCACCTCGTGTGCCGTGCCAGCCTCCACAGATGCCCCAACAGTATGTTAAGGCGAGACAAGAGGGTCGTTACCTTTCTGTTGTGTGTGTGTGTGCATGTTGGTGGGGAACAGTGGCGCAGTGTTTCACTCACTGCATACAATTCCCAATCAATGATTAACACCATTGTCAAGTGTTATCATCGCCTGTACTGGGTCTCCCCTCGATGGACTCAGCCTTAAATGGGGAAATTGCAATGACTGGGTGTGGTGCTGACAACACCACCCCCAATGCGCCCGTGATAGGATTAACAATAATCCTACAAACCTGCCCCCTCACACTATATATGGGCCATTTGGAAAATTACATTTGAGCATTGGACCCGCGGAAGGAAATTGGGCTCACCCAGCGAAAACCCACCACGCATGCCACGTACGCAAAAAAAAACTGTCCCTATTTTGTTCCTTTAACTTTCTCCACCATGACACTGACGATTACACCACCAGGATGATGTTGTTGTTGTTGTCGCACGATGGTTGCGGGGCGGCTACTTGTTGTGTGGGCGTGGCTGGCGGAGGGAGTGGCTCTCGGCTCGCCATGGGTGCCTGTTGAGCCTCCCAGGAATGTCGTCTCTGATAGCTCGGCCCGTGTCCCAGAATCTCTGTATCATCCAAGTGTCCCCGCATCTCCCTGTTCCCATGCCCCATGTCCCCACATTCCCGTGTCTCCACGTCCTTGTGTTTCCACGCCCCCATATCCCCGCGTCCCCACGTCCACGTGCACCCACACACCCGTGTCCTCACATCCCCACGCCCCCATACAGAACCGGCCCTAGACCTTTGGGGGCCCTAAGCAAAATTTGGTTGGAGGCCCCTTTGATGTATGATTTTTTTCACCCACTCGCTAGCAGTGACTCTAGGGGGCCCTCTGCTGGCCACGGGGCCCTTTGCAATTGCAAGGGTCGCTTAGTGGCTGGGCCGGCTCTGCCCCCATATCCCCGCGTCCACGTGCACCCACACCCCTGTGCCCCCGCATCCATGTCCAGCCGTGCCCCCACATCCCTGCGTCCTCACACCCCCGTGTCCCCACACCCCCGTGTCCTCACACCCCCGTGTCCCCCTAGCTGTATGTGGAGGCGCGTCTGCGCTGGCAAGGAGCGCGTTCGCTGCGCCCGCTGCTGCAGGCCGTGGCGCTGCTGCTCGCCATGTTCGTGGGCCTCTCGCGCGTCTCCGACTACAAGCACCACGTGGGCGACGTCGCCGCCGGGTTCCTGCAGGGGGGCCTGGTGGCCGTGTTCGTGGTGAGGCTCGTAGGGGGCGGGTGGGTGGGTGGGTGGAGGGGGATGTGCAGGGATACTGGGGTGGGGAGGGGGTTCACAGGTATCGCAGGGTTCAGGAAAGGAAGAGACTCTGGGGAGGGGTGGTGCGCGGGGGCATGTGCATCGCAAGGAGTGTGGAGATGACAGGGGCAGCAGGGATTGTTGGGGCACTAAGGCTCATTGGTGGCACATGGCCTATTGGAGCACAGATCATTTGGGGGCACAGAGACTGAAGGGGAGAGCTCCATGCTCCTGTAGATCTGGTTTCAGATCCAGAGCCTCGATTGAGATTTCGTCTGTGGATAAGCATCATCAACGAACAGAACCACCTCCCTCCCGCACAGGTCTTCCACATCTCGGGCCTCTTCCCCCGGGAGGTGCGGCTGGAGTGGAGTCGCGTCCCCAGCCCAACGTCGAACCCGTCGCCTCCGTCCGCGGGGACCCCGAGCGTCGGCGGCAGCGGCGGCGAGGACCACCTCAACGGCAACGGGAAGCTGACGGGCGACCTGGCGCTCACGGGGCGGCTCATAATGGCCTAAAGGGCCACAGCTTCGAGAGACGTCCATCGTTTCCCATCGCGGAGACTTGACGGGGGCCAACGCACGGCTCACCTGGTCCGCTGCGTCCCCCGACGCTCGCAAAATCGAACACGGAGGCAACCGCATCCCCCGATGCATCGTCCCATGGCCGGCGCGATTTTAAATAGCCGATCGCTGTTGGGCAGCGTCGGTGCGGTGTATCTAATCATGTCCCTGCGTTTGTTTGGACGATCGGCCCGCGGCTCACATGCAGACTGGGAGGGAAGCTTTGCGTCTTAATGAAGCTCATGCCCTCCTGGTTGATGCGTCGCCGTCGATTTAATTTAAATGTCGATATAGCGACGACGGATGAGTTTGCGGCCGCACACACGGGAGGTAACAATCTGGTCTCTGGATGAGAGAGAGAGAGAGAGAGCTCTGGCGGTGTCACGCTGGGGCTTGAGTCGTCGGGCACGCGATGTCGGCTTCCAACGAAACTTGAACTTGATGTCGGCTTCCAACGAGCGGGGGGGGGGGCGTGGATCAATGGTGGGGAGGAAAAGCGACGAGGAAAGTGTGGGAGGAGGAGGAGGAAGACTGCGGGGTGACCTTCATGCGACTCGTCCACTGCGAGCCCAGCTCCTGAGGACCCTCATGTTACTTTACAAGGCGGTGGTCCAAATGTCTTGTGACACCCCCCCCCCCCCC
>CM025608.2:11799968-11814008 GCA_014621495.2 Entosphenus tridentatus | reverse complement strand
TTGGTGTTGATGTTTCCTTAAGGCCATTATCAGTTTACTTACACTCAGATCTAGAGCCTGAACCCAGGATTTCATCACTTGGGAGCTACATGTCTCTAATATGGCAGAGGTTGCCAGGTGGCTCAGAGGTCAAGGTGCCGAGTTGCCACTGCAGAGATCCAGGTTTCAAATCCAGGCAGCTGCCTGTGATTAAACGGAGTTCTCACGTATAAGTGAGTTCATTGTCTCAGCCTGGTAACCAAACAACTCATGGCATTACAAGTAAAACAATTTAAAATGATCAGTTTGACTGTCATACAACCATTATGACTCGATGTGGGTAGTTGGAGTGTAAAAGTGCGGCGCCCTGTGGACCAGGGGTCACTTGATGGGATCTCAGAAGTAGCTCTGTAGTATCCCTTTCCGTGGGCTGTTTTCCACATTCGTATCTGTGCGAGAGATACGAATGTGAATACTTAAGTCTCACAACACCAACGGTAAAATTGTGAATAAAAGTGTCTCTACTGTGGACCCGTTAAGATACCTAGGGCTAGAAATCTGGAACTTTGATAGAGACACCTGACCGATCGCTTGAACCCAAGAATCCAGGCGTTCCAGCAGAACCAAATGATAACTGTGAACCTTGATTACAGAGACCTCGATGCAGGGCTTAAACCCAAACCCCCCAAGAGGTTACTGGTCCCGCACCTCCGATTAGCACAGTTGGTGACGCACAGTGCAAAAGAAGTTCAACATACATAGAACATGGAACGAGCCCAGGACAAAATGCTCTGCGGGTCTCCTTTACTCGCCCTTGTATCGGGGAGGACGCTTCTCCTTGAAGGCTAGGAGACCCTCCAGACGGTCCTTGGTCGGGATCACCTGCAAGCCACCACACAGACATGCGTCATATCACTACAACAAACAAAAACCCCCCGTATCGGCTTAACAGACAGTTGGGGCAAGCGGTGACAGTGAGCACCACCTCTCAAGGCCAGCACGGCACATGAGGGGGTGGGTGGCCAGCACCACACCGCAGCAGGTACTCATTTGAGGCTGAATTGACCTAGGACGGGTTCAGATAATAGTCACTGGTGTTGGCCCTCAGCGGGAATCGAACTTCGGTCGTCCGGTTTGTAGCTCAGCGCGCTAACCGCTACACTACTGCCGTCTATAAACTGTCACTACAGTTCACAGACACATGTACAAAGGCATACACAAACACACACATACAAAGTCTCACACACCCACAAACCCATACACCTTCCATTACTACAGGCCACTCAGCTCCAGGTCCCCCCCTTCCTCAGTTCCAAACACATCTGTCACTACAATCGACGCATCTGGAAGTCAATGCCATCACACATCATTCCATCTCTCCTCGACCCAGAACGACGCTCCCCGTTAGGGAGTTTGTTCACCCAGTCACCCTGACACGGCCAGTGTGAACCGTCTCACCTGCGCGTAGCACGCCTGCTCAAACGCCATGCCCGTGGTCAGGTCCACCTGTGGAAACAGCCACGGAAAGATCCATTAAAGTGAAAGGCCCCCCCCCCCCCCCCCCCCCCCATTCTGGCCATATCACAACGCTGCGGCCAAACGGAACGGGACTCGCAAACAGAATGTCTTGAGGTCAAATCGTCCCTCCCTAGGGTCCATAAATTCAGTATCATTTTATGGGCTGTCAACTGTGGTTGTCCGATTGAGAGACTGTTCCCCATGTCATAGGATGGTGAAATTTACATCGGGAAATGGGTTCTTATGGGTTGTTGTTGTTATTTTAATGAACATTTTGTGGAGCGGTTGCTCAAGGCTGGAGACAGAATGGCGAACGACAAGACAGCACAGGTAAAAGACAATGCAAATTAAATTGCATTTAATGAGAACGTAAAAATAAGTGTACAGATGGGACAGTCCAGACGAGATTATTACACTAGTTTTTTTTTTTACCCAGCAAAGCCTCCCCGAGTCTCATGGCTCTTTTTGAAGAGGGTCCTGCCAGGTTTTCCGCAGTAGGAGGGGAGGCGGGGGGCGTCGGGGGGGGCGGGGGGCATGAATGTCATATAGATTCCACTTGAGTAATGTGTGCTTGTTTTTGTTACTTGGCAAATTTTGACCACGAAGCCGTCACACAATGGCCGACGCTCCTATGAATGACGTCGAAACAACACCTCACACGTGAAGCAGCAAAGGGGCAGCACAAGTGCGATAGAACAACGATGGTACACGCGAGACATTGCAGACGAAGGCAGGCAGGACAAACGAGACGCTACAAAGGGAAACAGGCAACCGACATGGCAGCACAAATTAAACATTCCAGACTGAGCGCATCCAGACAGAAGAATAATGAGACAGTACATATGATACGACAGAATCCTTGAATTGGGACAATGTATAGAATTTTTAGATGGTGGGGGGGGGGCAGGGGTGGTGAGTCATACATCACGGGGTTTGTGTGTGAACCACGTGTTTGGGATTGTAATCGTGTCCTCGGGGCCCTGACAGTGCATGGTCAAGAGTCTCACCTCAGCACCGCGATCGATGGCCATCTTAGCCATGCGGAGAGCAACAGGGGCCTAGGAGGGAAAAAATACACACGCACACGTGGGCATGTATATACTCGTACGTGTAAGCGTGCTCATACACACACACGGTTCGTCAGTAAGAGTCAACATTACGCAAACGACAAAGCTTTCCCGGAGAATCGTAAGACGATTGGTGCAATCAATCAATCAAACTTTAATATAGCGCCCTTCAAAAAAATCCTCATCAAATCGTCACTGAGCTCTTGACATGTATACATACCTTGTTACGTGCTGGAATTAACATATTGCTCCAGGTACTCATTTTAGGCTGAGTAATTGTAGGGGAGGCTCAGGAACTGGTTGAAATGTTCGCCACTGTTACCGGTCATAAGTGGATATCAAACTCAGGTCGCTGGGTTCTTGGCACAGTATGGCACATGAATTACCACTCCCCACACATATACATACACGTACATACATGCATACGCGCGAATATAAGTCTATCCCTGCGTATCCAGCCAAACGAGAAGCTGCTTGGCCATGTGGTGGGGCTGGGCATGAGGGCAATGTGACCAGCCAACGCAATATTGCCTGGCGGAACAGTAAACAGATGGCACTCTACCCCGGCCTCTGGGCATGTGTGTTGTTACATCATCGGAGAACCTCACATAATCCAACCTGGTTAAACCCCCGCCCCCCACCCCCCATCAAATGGATCGTGTGGGCAGCAAGCCTCAAGACGGATTGCACCCGGGGCAGTGTCAACGCTTCGAGCAGGCACAGGGGTGGTTCTGTCATGCCGTGCGTGCGAGTCACGGCGACCTCTATTTGCTCGGCGTCTGCTGATCGAGAGTTTAGTGCAGCCTTCAGTGGGACCCAGTGGGAGGCTTTGCAACAGTCCCTGTGTGGAAGGCAGCCTGGCGTCTCGCTCAGACAGGGTTTAGAGACAGATTTGCCATCGCTTTGTCAATCCGCTGCGAGACAAAGGCCTGTCCACGTCGTGCCGATCACGGGGGTGTTGTTCGACCGTTCTCTACCACGGCTGGTCGGCGGCGGTCGGTGAAGCAAGACCGGCCCTCAGGACTGGATTAGATATTAGCTTTGGCCAGGAATGGGAACGCAGGTCACCGGGTTCGTAACGCAGTGTGCCAACCACTGCATGGTATTATATTAATCACCTAAAGACAGAGCGGGTTACTGAATAGCGAGTCTGAATCGTGATTGGTTTCTTGTTCAATTTGTATAGAATACTATTTTACAGCCCCTTGCCAATCCACTGGTGGATGAAGGCCTTCCCAAGCTGTGTCAGTTGCGAGCATTATTTGACCATACTTCACCACGCTCAGAAGTTTACAATGGCTGCGCATCTCTCTCTCTCAGGAGGTTCACATTGGTCGTGCTTGTTGTGTCTCTCTCTTTTCTAAATTGAAGACTCATTTCTTAAGAAATGCTTTTGGCGTTTAGTTTGTTGTCTTTCCCCCGCACCTCTGATTAGCACGGTTGACTACGTTAAGGTGCAAAAAAAGTTCAACATATATCCCTCTTGAAAAGTTCACAATGGCCGTGGTGTGTGTGTTTGCAGTTAGCGTGCGGTGCTACAAACCTGGCAACACGAGTTCGATTCCCGCTCATGGCCAACACCAGTGACGATTATCTGAAACGGTCCTGGGCCTCCCCTAGGTCGACTCAGCCTCAAATGAGTACCCGCTATGTAAGCATCGCATCAGGTACATCGCACCAGGTGTGGCGCTGGCCACCCACCCCCTCGTCTGCCATTGCCGGCCTTCATAGGGGCTCGCTAACAGCACTTGCCCCAACAGTCTGTTAAGGCTATACGGGGGATTTTAGTCTTTTTCGTCTCTCTCACAGGAGGTGTCACGACGAGTCGTCACCTGCGTGCGGATCTCGCGGGCGAGCTCCAGGGCGGAGAGGAAGGCGGCGTCCCCCAGTTGGTTCTGAGCGACGTCTCGCGACACGAGGCCCAGTGCCGCCGCCTGGGCCCCGTCCAGCACGCGGGCCGAGAAGATGAGCTCCTTCGCCACGGAGGGCCCCACGAGGCGGGGAAGACGCTGGGTCCCACCTACACGGGGGACGCATGGGACACGGCTCTTCAGGACGGGGGGTGCGGGGGCCACGGCGGGAACACGGGCACAGTGGGCGACTGGGACACGAAGACACGCGGACGCAGAGGCCCGGGGACATCGGCACGCGGAGGGCCTGACGCTTGCTGGCGCAATAACGCCGTGGTCTGTGATGTCCCTTGGAGGTGAAGTGGGTGGATCATGCAGGCTTCTTCTAAACCCACGTGGCTGCACGGCAATCAGGAGGTGGCAGGACAGCAAGTGGTTTGACGAACTCGTTCGTGCGGAGCTTTCAGTGTCGTTAGTTCGTACGCACGAGAGATTTTGCCTGATGACCTCTTGACCTTGATGTCACACATTTATTTTACACGTACAACAATTACCCACCTTCAATTAATCTCAAGTCGCTTTTTAGGGTGGTCCTTGATAGAGCTGTTTGTCCAATTATTAGTTTTGTCGTGTGGGGGAAAACCCACACCGATGAGGGCATGACACCCAGCTTGTCCACAAAGACAAAGATGGGCTAATAAAACCCGCTCGCTGCACTGCCACGTCCTGCCTCTCTCACACTCAACTCAGCGGATTTTCGCAAAGCTGCAGGGTACACCGACCCGAACCCTCCACAATTGTCGGAGGACAGGCATGCGCCACCAGTGTACGTGCAAGTACTTTATATTCAACACACACACGACATACGTGTAAGTATAATTAGCAAACACTGGGTCCGTTACAATTCTCCCCTCCAGTGATTTGATGAACCATCGCGATTTGGGGTCAGAATTCAATTCAGATTCCATTATTTTTTCTCATTAAAAAAAAATCTAAATCGTATTTTGTGTAATTGATTCTGTCTTGTTTGTACAATTTCACGTGGATTCCATCAGTCTAAATGTAAAATTTGTAATAGCAATTTACAGCCTTCATCAATCCACTGCTGGATAAAGATCTTCCCACACCATGTTAATCGTGTCGGTTGTTTAACGACACGTGCCCACACTGGTCAGTGTGAGTAAGCGACGGGGTTAAGGTGGGCACTCGTTCAGACACTACTCTCCACTGATAGCCATGACTGGGAATCGAACTCTGGTCACTCGATTCACAGCGCAGCGCCCTAACCGTTGTGCCACTGCTCCATCCCCAAATTATACATATTTTTTACAATTAGTGAATGATCATTTCAAATATGCATAATTATATGCCTTTGCCATGAGCATAATATTTAAATTAATAGATGAATTAACCAATTGTTATAGTACCTAATGTGCATGGTAGATGTATACCCGACCGTACGCATCCATTATCATCTCTCCACTCTATTCTTTCCATCTCTCCCACTGCTCTCTCCCATTTTGCTGCCCCCCCCTCCCTTCTCTACCCGACATTCACACATGACCTACATACGTGTAAAAAGTAGGTCAATGCGCTTTTACCAACGCTTGTCTTAACTCTTGAGATCTCATCCAGAAACTGCGAGATCATGAATTCAAACCCTGGGTCAGAATGTTCTCCTGGGGGTGGGGGGGGGGTCAGCAAGGACTGGAGGGGCGGGGGAGTTCACAATGGCTGTGGCAGAGACTATGATCTGGCACCATTGAGATTCTAGGTTCAAGCGCTGGGTCTGGGTCTCTCCCTCGCTCTCTTTGGGATCGTAATGGCCTGACAGATACTGAGACAACGCTTGTGAAATGTGGGGTTGAGCCCTGGCTCTGGGTCTCTGTCTCTGTGGGCTCATAATGGGCATTTTGCAGATTGCTGAAACATTACTGTCGAGAAACCGGGTTCAAGCCAGGGGTCTGGGTTTTACTGCGTGATCCATAATGGATGTGACATGATGATGCTGAGAAAATACTTGTGAGATTCTGTGTTCGAGCTCTGGGTCTGGGTCTCTCTCCATTGGTTCATAATGGCTGTGCCACAGAAGCTGTGTCATCACATCTGAGGCCCTGGATTCTTTGTATGGGTATCTCATTCATAGAAAAAAATACAAAGTTGTTTAAGTTTTTATTTTTTAGATGGACTGATAAGGAACCTGGAATGTGCTGCATGCAGACCACTTTAGACACGCAAATCGTCTTTTATTATATCTCTACAAGCTCAAAATGGCAATGCCAACGACAACTTGATGTCGAAGCCATGTAAACAGGGTAAAAAAAAGCCTGGTATTGTATAAAAAATTAACTGTGCAATAAATGTCAATACATTCAAGGAAATAAAAGATTGTGAATCTTTAGAAGCATATGTTAGTAACTCTGTGGGTAACACCTATTGTGTGACCCTGTGCTCGTAGGGCACCAGAAGATGGAGGCCAACTGAGAGGGGAGGACGTGTGTGAAGGGAGTGGTGCTGCTGCTGTGCCGAGTTCTGGACTCACCAGCTCCGGGAATGATGCCCAGCTTGGTTTCAACGAGGCCCATCTTGGCTGTAGAGGCTGTGGGAAGAGTTAACGCACGGACACTGTATTCAGTCGGGACGCCGCGTCGGGGCAACACTAATCCAATGTATTGTACGATATGAGGTGCGCGACAATCATATTATTCCTGTTGCAAAATGTCAGCATATTGTGATAATCAATAGTATTTAAAAATATATATGGTAATTTCAAATAAAATTGCTATTACCAAGTTAATTAGTGCTTTAAAAACCATTTTCCAGAGTAATGGACAATTTTGTGATTATATAAACATTCTCGTTTTAATAGTTTGCTTATTTAATTAGTATTTGTTATTGTGTAGCTGGCAGCGTGTGTGTATTATGAACATTATAGATTTTAACGATGCAATGATTACAAGACTTATGGTCGGATTACGTTGAGTGAACTGCGGTTTAATTTTTAAATTCAAGTTCATTTTATATCATGAGACCTCCTTTGCCAGTACCAAAATATGAGAATAGATTTTCCCATTTTTTATGGCAACAAACAGGTGTTAAGATGTTAAAACACCAAACTGAAACCTCTTACAAGGAATCATGTCTGCATTAACCACAATACTTGTGGTCAGAATGCAAACAAAAAACATACTCTGATAATATATGTGTAATGTTCTTGAGGGAGACGGAGACTTCTTAGAGGCCACACGCTTTTATTCACCAATACTTGTTATACCTAACACAAGGGGTATACGGTCCCCGTACCCGCTATCCTGAGGAGCTACAGACTCCGGACTTGCCGGCTATCTCCCCCGCTAGCCTAGCGTCCTCCGGCTGGGACCTGGGGGAGGCACACTGTCCCGCCGCTGGCCCGGCGGGTCCCCGACCTCTGGTCTCTCGAGACCTTCGCCCTCACAAGGGCGGGAAGGCTGGGAGCCAGGGTCCTATCCAGGACCTATCTCTCCCGACCACTGGTTACACTGAGCCCCAGCCCTGACAAGGGCTGGAAGGCTTGGTCCAGGGTCCTAGCTGTCTTCAGCCGACTTGGGTCTTCGTGTAGCAGAACTGACCAAGAGCTCTCAGCGCTCTGGCCTTTATACCTGTTCGTGGCCGGGTTACCCAATCCCCGGCCACCTCTTGGACCCCTCCGATTGGTTCTTCCCAATCTGGCGTTTGGATCCTACCTCACCCCATTTGACCCTAACTGTTTGATTGAGCGGGAAAACCTTGTTTACCAACTGCTCTCTCACAGCTTGCGAACCGCGAGTAGTTATCACCACTACATATGCATTGTCCTTGAAACGGATTGGTCCACACCAGAGACAACTTTCTTTTGAGCCTAGTCTCAAAACGGTGTTATACCAGAGTATTCCAAAAAGTTCATTTAATTTAACAAGGTTAGAACTTATTTGGAAGAGTAACCTGGAACAGAAAACTGACAAAAGTAAAACAAATAAAAACAGTATGACAAAAAATGAATTTCCTAACCACTACACGAGCGACCATACAACAAAGACCACCCGTACACACACACATATGCATACGCATGTACGCATACACGCATGTACACATACCTGCTACACGGATGTCACAGGCCAGGGCCATCTCAAGGCCGCCGCCCAGAGCTGCCCCGTCCAAGGCAGCAATGGTGGGGACCGGCAGGTTTCCTGAAGTCACGGGGTCAGAGGGTCAGCAGTCAGGTTATGAGGTCAGGTTACGACACACATAGAGCATGCATGACCAGGTGGGAGCCCACTGTCCTGTTTGCAAGGGAAACCCGGGTTGAAACACTGAGTGAAAAGTACAATTACAATCCCTGACTTAGGAGTGAGGGGAGTAATTGCATTAGCCAAAGTGTGACTTGGATGAGATTACTTTGGGAAGGAGCTATGCTACGTGGTGGCCATCAGAAAGCGGTGCATTCACTTTGTAGTACATCACTTCTCTGTTCCCATATATATGCTCCCCGCCTTCACCAACTCACACTGACCAACACACTTAAGTATGGTCAAATAACCCCCGCCAAACTGCACAGCGTGGGGGAGGCCCTTTATCCAGCAGCGTAGTGACTAAAGCGCTGTAATTGTAAGGATAGCTACCACAATCCCGTATTACACTGGTCTTTTCTACGTGACATTGAGTGACTTGTGTAGGATGTTTAATCATATAATTAATCAAGTAACCATATTATTTGAATCAGTAATCACAGTTTGATGACTTACAAAAAACTAATTCTTCCAACATTACTCCTGCCTTAGCCGGGCGCAGGGTGGCACGCGGCACTAATCCAGGACAGTAAAACCTCTCCGTTTCCACGATTTTACTTTCGTGAAATTCAGTTATTGGCGGTTTTATATTTGTATACCAGTTCAAGCTTCGCACCTTTTTCCTTCGACTATTCGCGATTCCGCAACATCAGAATCAGAAAGGGTTTTATTCGCCATGAAAGTTCGCACAGACAAGGAATTTACTTTGGCCGGAAGGTGCATACATTCAACATTTAGGAATCTTAAATCTTAAATAAGTGATTTACAAGTCTAACTATACTAAAGGTACAAGTCTAACTAATACTAAGGAGCTAAAGTATGTAAAAATTGAATAAAATAAAATCTAAAATATACAATAGCTATAACATACAATTTAAAATTACAAAAATGCAAATAGGGTAACATAGTGCAAATATGTCAGGATGTCAATGTGCAGATATTGTGTTAAAGTCAGTTTGAACCCCTGGCCTTGTTGAAGAGGCCAGCAGCGGATGGGAAGAAACTGTGTTTGTGGCGTGAGGTTTTGGTCCTGATGGACCGCAGCCTTCTGCCGGAGGGGAGTAGCTGGAACAGAGAGTTTCCAGTGGGAGGAGTCGGCCACAATCTTCCTTGCTCGCCTCAGGGTCCTCGAAGTGTACAGGTCCTTAAGGGTTGGTAGATTGCAGACAATCACCTACTCAGCAGTGCGGATGATACACTGCAGTCTGCTCTTGTCCTTTGCAGTGGTAGCAGCGTACCAGATGGTGATGGAGGAGGTGAGGATGGGCTCAATGATGGTTGTGTAGAAGTGCACCATCATTGTCTTTGGCAGGTCGAATTTCTTCAGCTGCCGTAGGAGGTACATCCTCTGTTGTGCTCTCTTTATGAGGGAGCTGATGTTCAGTTCCCACTTGAGGTCCTGGGAGAGGATAGTGCCCAGGAAGCGGAAGGACTCCACATTGTTGACTGGGGAGTCGTACAGGGTGATGGGAGTGAGTTGGGCTGTATTCTTCCTGAAGTCCACAACCATCTCCACTGTCTTAAGAGCATTGAGCTCTAAGTTGTTCTGGCTACACCAGGTCACCAGGTTGTCAGCTTCCCACCTATAGTCAGACTCATCCCCACCAGAGATGAGCCCAATGAGGGTGGTGTCGTCCGCAAACTTCAAGAGTTTGACGGACGGGTGACTGGAGGTGCAGCTGTTGGTGTACAGAGAGAAGAGCAGAGGGGAAAGGACGCAGCCCTGAGGAGATCCGGTGCTGATGGACCTGGAGGCAGAAACTTGTGATCCCAGCCTAACGCACTGCTTCCTGTCAGACAGGAAGTCTGTGATCCACCTGCAGGTGGAGTCGGGCACGTTCAGCAGGGAGAGCTTGTCCTGAAGTAGGGCAGGAATGATGGTGTTGAAAGCTGAGCTGAAGTCCACAAACAAGATCCTGGCGTAGGATGCTGGGGATTGTCCAGGTGCTGTAGGGTGAAGTGGAGGGCCATGTTAACTGCGTCGTCCACAGACCTGTTGGCTCTGTAGGCAAACTGCAGGGGGTCCAGGAGAGGGTCTGTGATGGCTTTGAGATGTGCCAGCACCAGGCGCTCAAAAGACTTCATTACCACAGAGGTTAGGGCGACGGGTCTGTAATCATTAAGTCCTGTTGGCCTTGGCTTTTTGGGCACAGGGATGATGGTGGAGGACTTGAGACAGGCTGGTACATGGCATGTCTCTAGTGAGGTGTTGAAGATGTTGGTGAACACCAGAGACAGCTGGTCAGCGCAGTGCTTGAGGGTCGCTGGAAAGACAGAGTCTGGCCCAGCTGCTTTGCGGGGGTTCTGCCTCTTGAAAAGTCTGTTAACCTCTCCCTCCTGAATGGAGAGAGTCGTCTCTGTAGTGGGGGGGAGGCCTCTTGGGTGGGAAGGGGTAGTTCAGGACAGTCCAATTGTCTTTCAAATCTGCAGTAGAACTCGTTCAGGTCGTTGGCCAGGCGGGAGTCGTTAGTGGTGTGGGGGGGCTCTGGGCTTGTCGTTGGTGATCTGCCTGAGCCCTCTCCAGACAGAAGCAGAGTCGTTAGCAGAGAACTGATGTTTTAGGCTCTTTCACCGCCTTGCTAAACCTGTTCTTCGACTCTTTGAATCTGTCTCTATGCCCACTCCTAAACGCTTCCTCCTTCTCCAACCTCAACCTTCTGAGCTTTGCTGAGAACCAGGGCTTGTTGTTGTTGAAGTTCACCCTGGTGCGTGTTGGAATACAGCAGTCCTCACAGAAGCTGATGTACGACGTCACAGCCTCTGTGAGTTCATCCAGACTAGTGGTAGCAGTCGTGAACATATCCCAGTCAGTACAGTCCAAGCACCCCCGCAGATTCTCCATAGCTTCACTGGTCCACTGTTTAGATGTCCTCACAGTAGGTTTACAGAGCTGTAGTTTCTGCCTGTATGCAGGAATCAGGTGGACCATGGCATGGTCAGAGTGACCCAGTGCTGCTCGGGGGACGGCGTGGTAGGCTCTACTGACTGTAGTGTAGCAGTGACCCAGAGTGGTCCCTTCTCTGGTAGGGCATTTAATGAATTGTTCGTATTTGGGGAGTTCGTGGCTGAGATTACCTTTGTTAAAATCGCCGAGTACGATAACCATGGAATCCGGATTTTCTCGCTCCACGCTCAGAATCTGGTCGGCGAGCATGCATTGGGCCTCTTTAACCTGAGGACCCGGCGGCAAATAAACTCCGACCAAAATGAGCGATGCGAACTCGCGAGGCGAGTAAAAAGGTTTACAGTTTATAAAAAATGATTCCAGGTCCAGAGAACAATGTTGCAGAATCACTGTTACATCTACACACCAGCCACTGTTAGTGTAAAAACAAATACCACAGCCCCTCGTCTTGCCGGAGAGTGCTATGTCCCGATCCAATCTTACGAGTTGGAAGCCTGCCAGTTGTAGTGCAGTATCCGAGATCAAATCACACAGCCATGTCTCCGTGAAGCACGAGACAGAAGATGAAAAAAAGTCTCTGTTTTTCACCATCAGTAGCTGAAGTTCGTCCATTTTGTTGCACAGTGGACGTACGTTGGAGAGGAAAAAGATTGGAAGCACTGTTCGGATCCCGCGTCTGCGTAGCTGCACTAGAGCCCCCGCCCGTTTACCTCTTCGGCGGCGTTTCGGTACTTGAGCAAAGCCGAGCGCGGCTTTGACTAGAATGCCCACTAATTCTGCCGCTGGAAGCAGAAAAGTGGGAAATAGATCCACAGGGGTTGTTTCCCTAATGTTTAGAAGTTTATCTCTTGTTAGAGAACTCCGAAAAACTTGCCAGAACACTGAGTTAACAGACAGAACAAGACAAAACAGGGTGCACCAACCGGCCGAGGCTGCCATCATCGGCGCCATGGGATCACGGGGGAGGCGAGCTGTACTTGCTCAGTAGAGTAGCGTTGTCTTTTTATTTCATTTCCATCGTGGGGGTCGAAGCGTCGAGTGAGTGGAGGAAGTGTGAGCGAGAGTAAAAAGTAGAAAGAAGTTATGAGTTTAGCTCAAAAAAGGTGAAGTGTTGGGTTGATGTGCTCATCGTGATAGTGCATCTGCTGAACATCTGTGAAAAAAAGCTTCATAGCTCATTGGATTCTTCCAGTCTAAATAAAGATTCTGATTCTGATTAATGTTATGAAACATTTTCATAAGATTCTGATTAACGTTATGAAACATTTTCATTTTCTTCAGTTTGTTTAGTCAGACACGGGATACCTAACCCCCCATTTCTGATATGAACATAAGTACCTACATTCACGAATTCTACTTTCGCCGCAAATTTTCAAGAACCAAACCCTCGCAGATGTCAAGGTTTTACCGTACAGTGAAGAAGAGGGTTGGTGGTTCACACAAATTCCTGAAACTCACTCCCTACCCCTTGCCAGGGTATAAGCAGTACAGAAAGTTGATTAATGCCCATATGTATTCCATCTGTACTGACATTGTCACCCCTCAATCGTGTGGGTTTTCTGCGGGTACTACATGTATAAACACTCCTTAATGGGGTTGAGCAATAATCCAAATATAGGATCACAGAGCTTGGGCAATTGTTAGCACTGGTTCTGGCTGCCGTCCCACTTGTCTGTGGATTCCCACGGCTCTTTTAATAATTCTCTCTCTCTCTGTGGAGAGTGAACGAATACTGCGCACATTACAAACTCTACGTTGTGGTTATTATCCAGTAGCGTAAGTTTCGGAGGCCATGCTCTATTGCCGACTCAGAGTCCTGGTCTCCTGGAATGTCACAGTCAGAGATCCCCTCAATCCGCTCCCAGCCTTTGCCAATTGTCTCACCGAGGTCCACCGACAATTGTCGAAGGTCTGCCACAAAAGGACCAACTTCGTGCTCGGGCATCCGTGCTCTTTCCTTGAGATCAGCCCCTGCAAGAGAATGGCACAGGTAGGGGTAAGAGGTTTGTAAAGAAGGAACACACAGCACAAGTGCTCTACAGCTCTTATCTTACAGGGTCTCACACACACACACACCAATAATGCAGGTGCTCTAAGAAACACCACTGCACTGCAAGTGACGTATGTTTTTTTTTCTTTTACAATTTCTCTTTTACCCCAAATGTATTCTCATTAAGCCACTGGCATCATGTTATGAGACAAGGAGTCCATTTGGGTCTGTTGCAAAGCAGAACAACCATTCGTTGTCTCAGAACGCCTTCGGGTAAGTATGACAGTCAAACCAATATTTTACGTTCTCACGGCTGGAACATAGCCAAATTAACTGCACAGCCAAATTTAACGCGATGCTTTTTGCGTGCAGTCGTTAGTGACCAGGCTGCGAGCGTCAACTCGCGACACGGGGGGGGGGGGGGGGG
>CM025608.2:11770319-11799958 GCA_014621495.2 Entosphenus tridentatus | reverse complement strand
AGACCACCACAGCACCGTGGCGCCACCACAGTGCCATGGCAGCGGTTATTAGATCTACGTAACTTGGAAGATAAAGGACAAAATATTAAGTTGTGGTAAGAGAGACCCTGCACGGATGCATTTGAAATAGCGGAGGCACAATATGAAGCTGTGACAGCATTGACCTTGGAAGGATTGTTCAAGCAGCTAATTGTTATGGACTAAAAATCGAATTAGTGTGAGGATCACAATTAGTGTTGGGGTCAAAATTCATATTCGTGTTCGAATCATTGTGAAGGCTAGTGTTAGTGTTATGGCTGGTATCAGTGCTAGTGTTGGATTTCGGTGTTGAGTGTTATATTTCGTGCTCGTGTTCATGTTAGGGTTAGGGCCAGTGTGAGTGTAAGCATCAGGGCTAAGTAAGATGTTCATTTCACCTGCACAGAAAATTCCTGGCACCTCGCTCCTCAAAATGACAACTCTCACAGTGCGGTTCCATCTCACAGCCACCATCACCTCCTTAAACTGACACATTAACAACATCGTGAGAAACATCGCCACCAACACCATCATCATCATCGCAAAAAACTAGTGAACCCGTTAAACGCACCAAATTCAATCTCTGATCGACCCAGTACCTAAGACCTACTCTTAACATCTCATCTCACTCCATGCGCAATTGCCATTCCTGCTCCAGTTGGTACTCTGATCACTGTCTAGTCAATACGAGGTTATTTTCATTTATACAGCGTCCATATCTCAAGACGCTGTACAGAAACAATGGGAATAGAGATCGTCAGTCGAAGGCCAAGAATAAAGGGAGATCTTCTTGACCCTGGACCTCCCACTGAGCAAAGGTTGCTTAGGCAGTAGAGCACAGTGGGAGCCAACCCTGAATTGTCAGACCTGCCACTAGGACCGAAAAACAACCCACCTGGCCAGGTCTTACAGAGACAATGATTTGGATGGCTCACATCATTTCTATTCTTGCTTCCCCTGGCGCACTGCCAGTGTATTTTGCAACAAACGACCGCCAAATTTGCGTCAGCTGTCACTGACGACATTCAAGTGGCCATGACAGTCTCTGTCTTTAACTTACGCATATTTAATTAACTCAACTTTTCCACCACCATGATTTAACCTCAGCCGCCTCGAGGCCACGCTTTTTTTTAAACGTGAGCTTATAAAAATAAACATGTCGTTGTTCATACTTCTCATCTCATACCGACTACAAGGCTGCAATGAACAAATGTAAACATGCCATCATGCAAGGATCAACTTGACTCCGTCAACCACAATTTTGTGAAAATGTAATTAAGTTGGTCAGCTCTTGCCCTTTCTGATCCTATGCCAAAACGGTTTACAACCACTCCTGCAAGAGATCACTTCCACAAATGAATGACGAATTGTTTATTCGAATGCATTTTCCATCCATCATCATCAGTGGCAGCAGTAGTAACATCACCATCATGAAAAAGTCATGATATAAAGAAAATAACCAAACACCAGACAATGAAGAATTATTTTGAACAAGAGTCTTGCAACTTGTTGATTCTTTTTTAAAAATATATTTACCATTTTAAAACGATTAACACTATTAGCAGCAGCAACTATGATCAATGTCACGTTACGTACACACGTGTTGTGTACGTGTTGCGTGCATTGTTTTGCACGGTCAACACACTTGGTGTGTAGGTGTTGTTGTGCATTGTTATGCTGTATGTGTTATATATGTGATGTGGCATGTGCTGTGCGTGCTATACGTGTGCTGTGCATGCATTATTTATTGTTCACTTGCTTTGAAGGTCCGAATGTACGTTGTACGACTTACGGCCTTCACCAAGATTTTGCCAAGTGCATTTCTTGCTTCTGGACGATTTAAACCCACGACGACGATTCCTAAAAACACCACACACACCATTACCCCAATCACCATCACCACGATAACCATCACCACAATCACCGTCACCACACACACCATCACCACAATCACCATCACACACCATTGCCACACACATCACATTTATGATGTAGGTAGGGCACACAGCTGTACAAACGGGACTCTTAATGAGACACGGCAAAACATGGGCAAACACAATCGATTCTTAAATCAAATCGTTAACATAATTCGCGACAATTATCCCTAATCGAGTCTCAGTATGGGCGTGATGATTCCACCACGGAAAATAAGAAACAGTTTTCATTTTCGTACTCTTCTCACAATCCTGCATTCGGAGCACTGAAAATAATCCGCCTTTTTACGTAACAAAATGCCAAGATAATATGTATTGTGAGGTTTCATATCTTTACATTCTCTAGGATTTAAATAATATTCTGCTGAAAACATTACATTAAAAGGAGCACATTTTAAAAAGTTAAAGCAATTTTAAATTAACCGTGTCAGTCTTCTGTTATTTATTAATCTCAATTCTACGGCATCGCTGTTCTACGCATTCTGAACGTATTCCGCGGTCAAACTCAAATGTTTGTTTGTCACACGGCAACAGCTAACAGCAGCCACTAAGGGGCCATCCATTCGGTGCGTACGCATGGAGGGGGGAGGGGAGTTAACCCAAATGCGTACGCTTGCGTATGGGGGGTCTACTGACAATGTGCGTACACATAGGAAACGGGGGGGGGGGTGAAGCCCCGTTAATAAAAATCCACCCCCCGCGTTCACAGAGGGGGGGGGGAGGGGTCAAGTTTTGATAGATTTTTGCGTACGTACTAAATGGATGGCCCCTAACAACAGAGATATTGTTGTGGAGAGGAACCCAGCCAGCAGCCAGGCCACGTTTCCCACTGCAAGACACTCGTGTTTTCTTTGCCGCGTCTTAATTAGTATGTTTTGTACGCAATACGATAGAGGCCGGTACTTTCAACAATTGTAAATAAATCAATCGATTATTTGTAATAATTAAATTAAGAATCGCAACAATAGATTCACTGGGGGTGCTGAGTCGTTAAGCCCTCCCCAGTGTGGACTAGAGCGGTACCTCACAAGCGGTGTAAGCGGAGTTTTCAAAAAGGGTTTGGAAGAGATTGCTTTGATTGTTGACTTGGATAGGAGAAAAACAATTTTTTTTCACTTATTATTAGTAAAATATTATGTTCCTGAATTATTTTTTCTATAATCTGATGTTAAAATTGCTGTTTATTATAAGTAAAACAAATATTTGCTTAATGTATGCATTATTATTACTCCTACAGATGCCGACCTTGCAGAAATTTCGGTGGATATTATGTTTCTGTGAGAGATTTTTGTTAAAACACGAAGACTTTGATGTGACCGTCCGTCCCGCCAGCCAACAACAAAAACTTTGTATGATACAGTACGGTAAAGTATAACATTATTGCGTCTTTATTATTCTTTCCGTTAACCTTCATGTCACATTTAGGCATTTTATTGTATAAATAATAGCAGTGGCGGTCACGTCCACATGCCGTGGGGGCTGCTATATTAGGAACACGTTTTGGAGGCTCGTTGGGTCGAGGGAAGCGCTGCTCGTCATTTAAAAACATTAATCCATCTCCCTCGCAACCGTCACGTAGCAACCATTACGTAGCAACGGTTGCTAAGCAATCCATGCTCACCCCCCTTCTCCGAAACCCCCGGTTGCTATGGTGACCGCACCCACCCTCGTCGTCGCCCTCCAGGTACCGCACGGTCACCTCCTCGCGCGGGCCCGGGGAGGGGCCTCCTAGGCTCGCGGCTCCGCCGGCCCCGGATCGAGGCAAGCCGGTAGAGAATCCAGCCGAGGACGGGCGTCTGCTAGGCCTCCACGGAGTCGCGCACGGAGCCGGTTTCGGGCGCGCGTCGGCCGCCAGGCGCGCGACGCGACGCGCCCGGGCGAGCAAAGCGACTCGAGAAAACATCGAAGGGAACAGAAAGAATGTGACAAAGAGACGTCGGTCGGTGTGAGTTTGCGCCTCGCGCAGCCACCGTGCCACGGCGTTTTAACGTTGAGCTTGATGGGGATATCGCCCCCCTCCTCCACCCCCCCGTGCACTTTAAACCAAGAGGGGGTGGCAGAGAGAGGGAGGCCACACCGGCTGCTGCAGCTGCCGCTGCTGCGATTGGCCTCCTTGGTGGGGGTGGCGACAGCCGACGGCGTGCGTGGGGGAGGCGCGCCCGGACACCCCCCCGGGTCCGAGTGGAGCAAAGGTCGGCGGTGGAGTCTGAGCTGAGCCGGTGAGATTCACTCCACGACGAGACAAACACGAAGGTCACCCCCCCCCCCCCCCCCCGTGTAGCCTTCACGGGATGTTGGGGCAAGTGCTGTTAGCAAGTCGCACATGTGGAAGGACTGTGGCACACGAGAGGGGGGTGGGTGGCCAGCACCACGCCCGACCGCCTTTGTTTCCCCGGTAGTGGTGATCTCACACACCGCACCAGCTACTCATTTGAGGCTGAGTCGACCTCAGGGGGACCGGTGCAGATAATGGTCACACTAGTGTTGGTGGCCGTGAGCGGAAATCGAACTCGGGTTTCTGGGTTCGTAGCGCAGCGCGCGAACCGGTACACACAGAAGCAGCAACGACTCATTCATTGAGTGTCATTCATTTAACCGCTGGTGCCCCCATTGAGCTGAACAAACTGGCTGTATGGAGAGTGTGAGGACAAACCTGCGAAGTGTGGACTTGTTGAATAAAGGTGCCTAATGGAAACCCTTGTCTGCGAATCGTGACACTACATATTAACATGACCTCTGAATATCGATTCAGTATTCTTTATTGAACCATTCCTTGTCCATTATTACGACTACTTTCATGCGATGTTCGTTGTTTCACTGAGAATTGACCAATGTCATCCATATAACCTTTAGTGACACATTACATGGTTCATATAAACATCGAACAATTAACGTCTGTCGAGTTGGTGTCAACATCTTCTTTGGTTAGTCAGTTTCACATCACATCAGTTTCACATAACATCAGTTTCACATCACACCTCAATGTCTCTTCCTCAGCATGTCTTTAGTTCCTCTCCTATAAGTTAGTTAATTAATTCTGTGTCCTTGATTTAACCAAGAATGGATCCCAAAGCTGCAGAGTTGGTCTCAAGATAATTTAGACACAAAAGTCACGTACAGCAAGTTCGCAAAACAATTACAGGTATCAATCAGATGGACACAACTGGAACACATCGCCGAGTATGTATACCAAGGGGAGAGTTAATTAATGCAGATTTACGATAAAAATGATTAAATAAAGAGTCAGACAAGAGCAGGTTGGAGTGCCTTTGGAAACACTGAACTTCACACTGAAAAGCAACATCACAATGTGTCTGAATAAGAAAGTGTTTTAATCGATGCGTATTGCTGTGACAGACGGATCACAGGACGTTCACAAAAGAGAACGGAAAGAAAAGTTCCACGGTTCAATTACAGCGAGAGAGATAAAGAAGAACCACGTGGGTCAGAGAACAAATGCAAGTTTAAGACATCGTCCTGATTGTTAAGAAAAAAACAAGTGTGCTTGGGCAGGAAGGACACGTTGCTTGAGGGGACGATGGTCGGTGGTCGAAACGCCCCCGATAGTGCACCCACCGTGTAGACGGAGCGATGCAATAAGCTCGTGTGTAGAAGCCACATGGATTGTTGCACCAAAGACTGAGGTATAACGACTGCTTTTGGAGGCCTTGATACGTCAGTGAATAGATCATTGCTGGTGATAATGCTGAGCATAACTTAACCCAAGAGAAGAGAATTTGGGGTTGGATGGAGTGGGATGCCCAATGCCCCTTAGCTGTGTGGCCCTTGACGCCATTGGCCTATACAGCTCGAATCTGGTTTCTCATTATCATGGAAACAATCCGCTGTGGGTAATTTCTGGACCAACCCTGGACAGCCCGTGTCCGATTTCTAATTGTCATGGAAGTGTATAGTTTCTGTACTGCCTCCTACAGATGCCGACCTGTAACCTTGCAGACTAGAAGTCTCATTGGACAAAGTGATCTATGTGTGATCCATCAATCCCAACTCAGGAGCGCGGCCATTATAAGAGTGTTCTACAAATACTCGAGACATTTCAGTTCCACTTGTAAACACACACACACATCCACACTAAGACCATGGTCCTCTACAAGTAATGCCTTATAGACTTTGGGGGAAGGTATTGTTAGCCAGCATGATATAGAAAGGAATGGTATGGCTAGCACGCCTAGGTCAAATCAGATAAGGCTGAATTGACCGAGGAAACCCAGGAAGGGATCATATACCATTTGTTATCCTGGTTTGTGAATCGAACAAATATTGTTGGGGTGTTAGTGCAGTACCCAATCAACTCACACATGTGCATACACATACCTATGAACACAGATTCAGGTTAATGAGAAATAAGAGGGTTTATTGTCGCTGAGAATAGAAGATATGTCTGAACTTTTCAGCTGAGTCGTCTTCAGGAAATATATTTCCTTGTAATTGAGTTGCTACTCATTATTTAAGTTCACTGGAGCAGCAACTTAATATCTTACACACGCGTGTGCGCATACACCCACACACATGTATACATACATTGATGCGTAGGTGTGTGCCAGTCTACATTCTGTCTCTATTAGTGTTCACGTGCGATCAGGTGATTAGCCATGTCAATATACAGCAGCGGTGGCCAATCCATGGATCGCAATCCATAGGTGGATCACAAATTATTTTTTTGTGTGGATTTCAGGACAAATGAGAAACAAACACTTAACATAAGCACACGGCAATGTTCGTCACAGCTGATGGCGAATACAAATCCTCGCTTTCAGGATTCATGCGTAAAAAACAAAAAACCTTCCACCAATAAATGCCGCTATTACTTTGTCTATAGCATATTACAGGGACCAACCATCCCGTTGTTGGTGATAGCTTTGCTGTGGATCGCAAAACCCCCTGAGATCCCCCAACATGGATAACGGTGCTCGGTGTAGTGGCCACCGCCGATATTCTACAGGGGAAATAACCCAAAATCAATATAGAATTTCTGGTAGAGATATACACCCCACGTTGTACGTTCTGGGCTGTTCTGCATACTGTTTGAAGTTTCAGGGATTAAAAAAAATGTTGACATAAAAAACATTGTCAGTCAAAGCGCTCCGATGATGTCACTGCATTTACATGTTAAAATGTATGGGAGCGATTTCACATTTATGTCATGAGTGTTATAACACACTTCATCCTACCTTTAAAATATCCCTTTTTAATAATTTTACAAAGTTTCAAACATATCAGACATCCCAGGACACACAGCCTAGGTGTGTATCCACAATATAAGTGCTTATCAGATTTTTGGGTTGCATATTTCCTTGACCTGATAATAACAATATTCACATACACAATTTTGTTTGAGCGATACTGATATAACTGTAATTGCAATCTCAATTCATCTTTAACTCCCGGTACGATTGTCAGCATTTGCGGTGGTAATGTGCACGTGTTCATGGTTCCCGGTGTCTTCTGTCCACATCCCCCGTGCTTGTGATGCCAAAGCGACCGCCAGCAGCCACCGCCCCCTCAATTATTGACTGTCGTTTTTGGGGGCTCGTCCGGGACGCTTGAGAGTCAGCCTCCCCCATTGATGGCCGAGACACTTTGAGCCGTAGTTTGTGAGGCAGCGCACTGCGAGGGGTTTCTGGCCAGGGACGACTTGAGGGTGCGTCGTCCGCTCTGTCCATCACAAACCCATGGGGGTGATTGTCATCCCCATTGCAGTCTTGTGAGGTCATGGAGTCAGACCAGGGAAGATCTTCGTCGTTGTGTCCGTATTTTGCCCCGCCAGAGTGTTTCCCCCCGTGATTGTTTGATTCTGTGCTCCAACGTCTTTTCCCAGGCGAGTTTCCTTCTAAATTCCATTTGATTTCTTTGTGGCTGTCAGCCATCTCAGCGCAGCATCTGATGTTTGGTTTCTCCACCGACCAGTTGTAGAACCTTTCCGCGCATTTGTCTGTCTTTTCAATCCACTCGCTTTGTCCCCGTACATCTCCGAGCCCGTTTAAAATCACACTTGTCCATATCTCTGGGCTGATGTCCTCCGTCTCTCCTTCCACAGATTTCTTTTCACCATCTGCTAGAGAAAGAGTAAAATCAGTCAAAAGTTAAAATATGAGAAGTTGACCAGGTGGCACAGGTGGCGAACACCATGTCAGAACACTCAGTCATTAACTGCTGAAATCCTGGATTTGAATCTGTGGGTTTCAGCCACATGTGATTAAATTGAATATTTCACACTAGGTGAGTTAAAGGTCAAATTACAGTTATCTGTGACTGCACAAAACAAGCCGTAATTAAATATAGATTTTCGCTTTTTTCACTTCATTTTAGATAAAAAAAATTAAGAATTTAGTTTAAGAGGTGACATTCATAGAGTGTATAGAATAAGGGTGCCTATAGTGTAGAAAATAGACCCATGGAGGTCGAAGTCATCTCCCGTAGCTGCTCTCTAACACAAAGCAGTGCACTGCTTACTTTGAGAGTTTTGACTGACATTTTTTTATCTCACAACACATTACACCAATTGGAAGAAAATCTTGAAAAATCACCAAACAAATTAAGTCAAAGTGTTGCCATGTTGAAATTAGTATAAATATTTTAATGATTGCAGATGAGATGCTAAATTATATCTTATGTTAAAGCAGTTTCAACGTCATTTTAAAACACACAAATGGTCAAAGCACTTCACGTGCAGGTACCGGGTGGATTTTTAGATCACGGGACTGTGAATGATGGTGATGTCTCGAGGAGGCCATCATCCACAAGTGGATAGATTATGGATGATGGTGACAATGATGATGATTACGATGATGAATGATACTGCTTCAGCGGGAAATGCTTACCATGATCCTCCCAGCGTCCTCGTTTCGCTTCCGGAGTGGAGCTGCCCTGGCACGCGCCCTCGATGGCACGGGTAGTGGGTGACCCCTCCCCACCCCCCCCGAGACCTCCGACCTCTGGGGACTGACGATCGCCCGTCCACGGATTCCATCGCCGGACCTTGTCGTATAAACGGGCGGCGTCTTCTTGTTTGTTGCGGTGCTGGTTTTTGTCACATGGGTGGTGCTGTTGGTCATGGCTGTTGTCTTGTTGGTGGTCGTAGTGCTGCGGCATGGACGGACGGACAGGCGAAGGGCTCTTGACGTCCTCCCCGTGCAAAAGGCCACAGCGGAGTCGAAGTGAAATAAGCTCTGTCTAGAGAGGGAGAGAGCGCAAAAGGAGTGTTCACATTATTACGTACGTTTTTCACAGTTTGTGCTGTACAGCGCCACATGCCGTGGGCTCACAGCACACGGAGCAAAACATTGAACATCATGCCAAACGAAGCAAAGTACAAACTCAAAACACATCAGAGAGCTAAGAGAGAGAGAGAGAGAGGTTCAACATGTGAAGGCGATTTTCACAGATGCAATCCCGATTGAACTAGAAATCAATTCAGTCTGCTCGCTACCCTGAGCGTCTCGCACCGCTGAAGGGCACATCGTTTGCCAAGAGTGACATGTGCATTTGCGAAGGCGAATACAGGCAACGGGGGTGGTGCAGTGGTTACCGCGCACGCACACTTGAGTACACATATGATGCGTGCACGTGTCAAGACGTAACTTGTGGGTGGGCATTGCGTGATGATGATGATGATGTGACACTGGTAGAAGTTCTATCCAGCACCACTGAGGATTGATTAGTGTTTCTAGAGACGACGGCTCATTGGTAACAAATATAATCAACCCTTATGTGATTTGCGACCCAGGTATTTGGTTATTTTGCAGGTATTGAACTATTAATGCTTGCCATAGTCTCATGTTGTCATGGTATGATGATGCTGTGTTGTAGTCATAAAATGCTGCCATGGTGCCGTTAGCTCGTGAAGTCATGTTGTAATCGGGTCAGGGTCTCATGGACTTGTGGTCTTCATGTTAACATCATGCCGTGGCTTCGTGGTCTCATGGTGTCATCATGTCATGTTCCGCACTACCGATTAGCACGGTTGGCTACGCGAAAGAAATTTAACATGCACACGTACATGTTCTTGTGCTGCAGTGGCCTTATGGGCTCATGCTGACGTGGCGGTGCTGTGGCACCATGGTGTGACACTATCATGGTCTCATCATGTTCTCGTTACATCATTTATTGTGGCATGACGCTGCCGTGTGGCCGTGTGCCGTCGGTTTCCATGGTGTCGTGATCTCGTGACACCGTGTGTTGTGGTGTGACGCCGGCGTGATGCCGGTGTGACAAGGCTGCTGTGCGGTGTGCTATGGCGGCACCCACCTTGAGCCGAGCGTTCTCGTCGAGGAGGCCGAGCACGCGCGTCTCCAGCACGAGGTCGTTGAGTCTCCGCTTCTCACGCGACCGCTTGGCCGCCTCGTTGTTCTTCCTGCGCTTGTCCCAGTAGGACGCGTCCTTTTTCTCCGACGGGGTGAACTCGCGCTTGCGCCGCCCGGAGGCAGATGAAGCCAATGATCCCTGCGACCCCTGGGACTCCTCAGAGGCCTGGGAAACCAAGGGTGCCAGTAGAACTGCATCGTCAGGTTCCTCGTTGCTGCAGCTGAAGACCTGAGTAGCTGTGGCCTGGGCTATATGGGGGGTCTCCGATGTCGCGGACACCTGTTGAACACGAGTCCTCTGGGAGACCACGATCTGAGGTTTCTTTTGGTCGGAGAGCCGAGATGCTTCGTGAGTGCTTTGTGAAACTTGGAGCTCCCCAAGGTCCTGGGATTCCAGCGAGCCCACGGACTTCTGGGAACTCTGGCAAAGCTTTGGGACTTGGGACCCTGGAGACGAGTGGGAATCGTCGAGGTTGTGAGACACCTCTGGGAATTGGGAGACGTGGGTTTGATAGACCTGTGAGTCTTGGGAGACTTTTGGTAGCCTTCCTTCGCGGGGACATCTTGAGATGCACGATTCTTGACGGACCTGAGATTGCCTCGAGAATGGTGGTTCCTGGGATACTTTTGGGACCCTGGAGAGCACTGAGACCTGGAAACCCTGAGTCACCTGTAAAGTCTCACTTGCTTGGGAAACCTGAGATTCTTGTGGGCCCTGAGTGTCCTCTGAGACCTGAGCTCCGCTGAGTTCGCCGTAGTCGCGGCTTTGGCTTTGTTGTAGTCGTGCGTTCTGAGAAACCTGAGAATCTACGGAACCTGAGTGAACTTCACGTCCATGGGAAATCCGGCGCAGGGGTTCCATGGAGACCTGGCCATGGGAGGCTCTTGAATCATGTGAATCACGGGAGACCTGGGATTCTACTGAGACGTGATTTGAGTCCCGCAAATCCTGCTGCTGCTGCTGCTGATTGTGATGTTCTTGCCGATGCTGTTCAGTCTCCTGACTCTGCTGCTGCCGTGGAGACTCTTGATTCTGCTGTTGCTGATGTTGATGATTGAGCTGTTGCTGCTTTTGATGCTTAAACCACTTTTGCTGCCGTTCCTCTTGACGTTTTGGAATGTTCTGATGCTTCTCCTGCTGCTGCTCCTCTTGCCGACTGTCCAGCCTCGTCCCTTCACGAGTGTTCTGCTGATGCTGTTCCTTCAGCTCTAGATTCTGCTCTTGAAACTTCCGATGCTGCTGCTGTTGATGGATCAGCTGTTGATGATGCTGTTTATTCTGTTGCTGTTCTTCTGGATCGTTTTGTTTCCGTTTCCGAGCGTTCTGCTGTTTTCCTGCTGTCTCTGCTGCTCTCTGCTGCTTTTGCTGGTGCTCATAGTTCTGCTGCCACTGCCCACGATGTGTCAGCTGCTCTTGCTGCTGTTGCTCGTGTTGCTGCACCTGAAGGTGATGATTATGCTGCTGCTTGTCGTGGTGATGTTCTTGCTGCTGCTGTTGATTCTGCTGTCTACGTTGTTGCTGTTGCCACTTCAGCTGCTTCTGCTGTTGAGATTGCTGCTTGTGATTCTGCTGTTGTTTTTGCTGCTGCTGCTGCTGTTGTTGTTCATGATCAGGGTTTCGGGATTGTTGATGCGTTTGTTTCTGTTGCTGCTGTTGATGCTGCTGTTGCTGCTGCTGTTGTTGCTGATGCTGTTGTTGGTGTTGTTGCTGCTGCTGTTGCTGCTGTTGATGCTGCTGTTGTTGTTGCTGCTGGTGGTGCTGCTGCTGTTGCTGCTGCTGCTGTTGCTGCTGTTGATGCTGCTGTTGTTGTTGCTGCTGGTGGTGCTGCTGCTGTTGCTGTTGCTGCTGTTGCTGCTGTTGATGCTGCTGTTGTTGCTGTTGCTGCTGGTGGTGCTGCTGCTGTTGCTGCTGTTGCTGCTGGTGGTGCCGCTGTTGCTGCTGCTGTTGTTCTTGATAGTTGGGGTTCCGGGATTGTTGATGTTGATTCTTCTGCTGCTGGTGTTGTGGTTGCTGTTGTTGGTCGGGGATCCAGGATTGTTGAATTTGCAGCTGCTGCTGATGTTGCTGCTTTTTCTGCCATAGATGCCCTTTCTGCTGCTGATCTTGACACATCAACCCTTTCTGCTGCTGATCTTGACACATCAGCCCTTTCTGCTGCTGCTCTTGACACATCAGCCCTTTCTGCTGCTGATCTTGACACATCAGCCCTTTCTGCTGCTGCTCTTGACACATCAGCCCTTTCTGCTGCTGATCTTGACACATCAGCCCTTTCTGCTGCTGATCTTGACACATCAGCCCTTTTTGCTGCTGCTGCTGCTCTTGCTTTTGCCACTGCTTCATATTTTCCTGCTGCTGCTGCTGCTGTGGCTGCTGCTGTGGCAGACAAAGGCACGGACACACAGAGACAGACACACAACAATGAGGCAACTTGCAGACGAAGGCACTTATTCATGTGAGCAATCAACGGCGTATGGTCATGATACACTGTGGCGAATATAGGGACATCATCATCAGCAGCAGTACAATTTCTCTCTCTCTCTCTCTCGTATGGGAGAAGGGAAAAGCAACAGTTGTGAAAGACTTCATAGTTGAATGCTATGTTTTTTGTTGTCCAACCAATCCACGGAGGCGGCAGTGAACGCTTTGTGGATCAGAGCGACATCGTCAGGATGGCGCACTCGCTGGTGTTGCGATTGATGGTTTGGACTTCACCGCGGTCGCAAGTTCAGAGATTATTTCATCTTCAACTTGTGGAAGCTGTACGCGCCCATCTCCAACGTTGCGTTCGAGCGCGCTTTAGCGAGGCATGTATGTATGCTGAACTTCTTTCGCACCTCACATAGGCAACCGTGATAATCGGAGGTCCAGAGTTCGGGGAGAAGCCCCGTGCTACCACGGCTCCTTAACGAGGAGTTTATCCCAGCCTCTGCAGCCGCCCCAGGATTCCGTCCACCGAGTGTCTGATTGTGAGCACCAATGTTTTAATTTTCGGCTGCTACAGCGCATTTGCGATGAGGATACGGGGACTTCATTTCTCAACGAGTTTGTGCCGGGCCACGGGTGGACTGGAGTCGGCACGTGACCCGTAGCCACTGCCATAGCAACAGGTATCCTGGATGTGGTGCGGAAATATTCGTCGGGTCACTGACCCATACGGACCTGAATGAAATTTTGCAACTGTGCTCACTTGGTACAACAGCCGCTTGGAATGATGGATTTCTATATAGCTAAAATTTAAAAAGCGTTTATTTAAAGTGCCTGTTTCACACTGAGTCTTGGTTGGTCATGTGACCTTTTTTGAACGGGAAGCTGCCCTCCCGGTTGCCCACTCTAGAAGCCAGTGATCAGATTTGACCAGATTTGGGCAAAATAAATCTGTCACGATTAAAACAGTGGTGTGGAAATCATTGCTGGTAAATTAAAAGGGGCTCACTCAATCTCGCCAACAAAAATACTGAAAGTGAAAATAACATTTCCACAGATTTTTGTCGAGATCAAATCTCCCAATGTGTTTTGCACTCAGCTTAAGGTGTTTTGCAATTGGCATATGGGATCGCTTAAGCTACATAGATTATATTTCAGCTGTCTGTTCTACCACCAGCAACGTAATTACAGTTATCACCCACACTACCAACATCCCAACCACTGCTACCACCAACAATAGCAAAAAGGCACCACTCATTTAAGGCTGAGTCAACCTAGGCGAGGCCCAGGACCGGTTCACATAATCAGTCTCTGGCAATGGTGGCCATTGAGCGGGAATCGAACTCGGGTCGCCAGGTTCGTAGCGCAGCGCGCTAACCGCTACACCGTCGCTCCGTCAACATAACGGGCAACGTTGCAACGAGACTGTGCTTCACCATTGGAACCTCATTTGCCAGTAAAAAATATGATAATTGTTTTTTTACCCTTCTATCTGGCAACAAAACTGACACCTTTTTTACGAGGAGTCATGTTTGCATAGACCACAATACCTGCAGTCATAATACTTGTGCACTGCCGCAGAGCGAATCAACGATCGCTGCAAGCAATCGCAACCGCCATTCGCCACCGTGTTGTTCATGAGATCATCAGAGTGATTGATTGCCAGCCTGTATCACTTTAGAGGCCACGTGAAGTATCGAAGGCTCGCCCGTGGGAGGCCACGTGACGGAGCCAGGTATGTGTTGGTTTAATTGAGATGACTGGCAGATGCACCTGCCTGTTGCACTCTCCCCCCCCAACTGCGCCACCTTGCTGTTGTGTTTTCATTCGTGTGACGCTCTGCTTCGCTGTCTCCTCGTGCTTGCTCAAGGACAGCTGCTGTCAACTGCCCTCCTCCACTGACATTACCGGCGCGATAGCAATCTGGTGGCTTTGTTTTGTTTGGTGGAAAACGCAGAAGTGGCCGATAGCTCCCACGGCAAGTGCCCGCGTTACCAGTGAGACGTGAATAACATCCGCGGTCGAGTAAAACTGAGCTGCACAATCGTCACGTTGGGTTAGAGCGGTGATTTTTGTTTTGTAAAGCCTCATTACGCATTGGGTTTCCACGGTGAACCGAACCCAGACATCTTTCTCAGTCGGCTAGTTCGACCAAAATCGCGCAGTTTGACTGTGTACAGTTCCAACACAATGCCGGCACCAGATCTCATTCCTGGCGCACGAACACAGATGCCAATTCCCAGACACTGGGTTAAAAAAAACAGACAGGTGGAAGCCTTATTTATGCACCATTTAGCGACCCCGGTGTTGTGAGATTGGAAGAATGCCACCACGACAGTGTTGGAAATGCAACAACAACAACAACATTGATTGTCAGCATGTAATTTTGATTGTGAATTTATTGTTTATTTTCATGATCTAATTTCTCCTGCGGCTATTCCTTTCCGCCAGTTCGAGTGAGCCCTCAGTTTGTAGTCAGAAGGTTGCAAGTTAAACATTCCAGTCGTTGGTCGGTTTGGTCTATCATCCTTGCAGGGGTTTGATTTTTAAAAATGCGTAAACATTCTTGGAAGGTTAACAGTGGCCATAAACTATCCGCCAGTGAAGCTCCTTTGTGCTGGGAAACATTTCATATCGGGTGATAGGACGTGACCACATTCCCACATCACATAGCCACTTAACAAGAGTCTAACCGCTGATGACATCCACACACCACGGGCTACGCGGCGCAACGGAGCGTACACACACACACATCGCCATGAAGTGACACACGCACACTCATCTGTAACACGGAAATCTGCTGTCTAGCCATCCAGACGATTAGAGCAAGTGCTGTTAGCAAGCACCTATTAAGACCAGCACGGCGCGCGTGAGGGAGCGGTGTGGCCGCAATTGTGTCCCCGTTTCTGCTGATTTCACGCCCCACAGGGGCACTCTTTTAATGACGAAAGGACCTGACAAAGGCGGGATCCAGATACCGCTTGCAACTGGTACCACACCAGTGGCCATGCAGGAGTCTGAAATCCAACCGCAGCGGGTGAACCGCCGTGCCGCCACTGCTCCCCGCAAAGACAAAACGATTTCCCTACGTAGCATTTAGCAGAACTGTTGGTGCCGTAATGCCACTCTCTAAATATAAATTAGATTAGACACAGAGACTCGCACATTTCACTACACAGACACACTCCTAGACACTTACATACACGCAGACACATTCACACGCACACCTGCAAATACACCCACCCGCACCCACGAAGACACAGACTCACGCCGCACTCAACGTGCACACGGACTCGCAGACACACAAACCAATGGGCGCACATCGACTTACCACTCCGGAGTATCCCATCTGTGAGTGAGCTTGCTCGTCGTCGCTCTTGCCGTGGCGCTAACCCTTTATAGGAGGGTCCTGGTGGGTGGGAGGGTGGGGGTGCAGGGTCTGTGTGTGTGTACGGGGATCTATATACAGGGTGGGTGTGCAGTGCGTGTGGGGGCTTATATTCAGTACTTATTATATGAGGGCGGGGGTGTACGACGCGTGTGGATGCAGTGTGTGGGCGTGAAGTGGAGTGGTTAGCGCGCTGCGCTCAGAGCCCAGCCAACCGGGTTCGATTCCCGCCCACGGCCAACACCAGTGATGATTTTCAGAACCGGTCCTGGACCTCCTCCTAGGTCGACTCAGCCTCAACTGAGTATCATCTGGTGCGGTGTGTAAACATCACCGCTGGGTAGACAAAGGCGGTCGGGCGTGCTTCTGGCGATACTACCATGTTTCGGCCTTAATAGGTGCTCGCAAATCACACTTGCCCCCAACACTTTTCTTAAGGCTATACGGGGGATATTTGTCTTGTTAATTTTAGTAGTAGTATTCTGTGTGTGTGGCTGGGCAGTGTGCAGTTGTATGTGTTCGTTGAGAGTGTTTGCCTACCGTGTGTGCGTTGTGTCTGCAGAGTGTGTGTGTATTGTTCCACTGATGTGTGCACTGCCCCTCGGCCCTGGTCACACGAGTCGAATTGTCGGCAATGGCTCTAATATCATTGGCACGTGGTATCTGAACCTACCCTAGGTCAACTCAACCTTACGTGAATATCTGCTACAGTGATATGATAACATTGGAACTTTGAAAACAAAGGAGGCTGGGGGCAATGCCTCGAATTCTCCCCTGGCCTTAATAGGTGCTCACTAACCAGCATCAGCTCTAACGGTGTACAAGGCTAGACGGATGAGTGTTGCCGCTGTGCGTTGCGATGTGTTTGCAGGGTGGTTGCACACTGGTTCCGCTCCGCACCCAGCGACCTGAGTTCGATTCCCAACCACGGGCTAACATCAGTGGTGAACAGATCTCGGGCTTCCCCTAGCTCGACTCAGCCTGAAATTAGTGTCTTGTGGAGTGTGTAAACATCGCCACTAGAGAGACAAAGGCGGCCGGGCGTGGTGCTGGCCACCCACCTCCTCGTGTGCCGTGTCGGCCTTCATAGGCATTCGCTAACAGCGCATGCCCCAGCAGTCTGTTACTGCGTTTGTTGCATGATGTGTGTGCCATGTTTGCGTGCTACTGCCGTGATTGTATTGAGGTGTGCGCTGTGGTCACGAGCTTGACGTTGTTGTGAAGCGAGAATGATGACCTCTCAGCTCGCTGGATGGGTGACGCCTTCGTTAGCGAGGGGTCGCAAGGGATGCCCGGGCCTGGCCTGCCACTGGTCCATGGGCCACAGCGAACTGCAGCGACATGCCAGTTTCTCGTGTTCTCCGCTCATCGTGGATGTTGTCATCGCATTCGCGATTAAAACGGCGTAATTGCGTCGTTCACTTGGATTGCCACTTCTATGAACGGTGGTCAAGCGTTTGCCATCTTAGATGGGGGGCACCAGCGAAGTCAAATATTTGGTCTGGACCGATGCCACAGCAGCTGCAGGGGTCACAGTGCTGCGCCGTGCCCATTTCCCCTCGGCATCGGGAGGAGGGAGGGGGGTAGGGACAGATGGCGACCCCAGCTGCAAAATTGGATCAAATTCTTCCTTGCACCTTAAAATAGCCAGCCAAGACTGTGGTTCTCTTTGTGGATGTGAAGGGGATATCCTGGGTGGGCACCCACTACCAGAGTGAAAACATGGCAGGCTCACCTTACAGATGACCAGCCAGAGATCAAGTGGATAGATTAGCTCCACGGTAGGTCATTTGGCAAGCACGTGGGCTCGCATTCACTTCCCCGCCACGGTAGAATTCTTTAGAACTGTTTTTTTTTATTTAGTTTGTTGTCCTACCCCCGCACCTCCGATTAGCACGGTTGGCGACATACGTCGGCGACAGATCTCCAACATGCATACAATCATAGGTATAGTCCAACTGCTGCTTATGTTGTTCGCAGCTGGCACGAACCCAGCACGTGTGGGATGCGCCCGTGGCCCGCGCAGCCCCCTGTCACATCGTGGAGTAAACGGGAGCTGACCCCCTTGGGTCGCTTCAAGGCACGCAGGGCCCTCCTCTTCCAGCCGGGTCTCTCCAGCTCAGCGGCGCAGACTACTGCGGAGACTGTATCACCACGCTCGGCACGCCACATCCAGTATCTTTATCGCGTCACGTCTGTGACTACTCGTAGCCTGCCTCGTCCGTGCAGTGTCTACCAGCGAGACAGAACACATTTCATGAGAAATTAAACCCGGGGGGCGCGTGGGGGCGAGCACCAGGAATGTTGGGAAGCCACACCCTGTAAATGGGTTCCTGGAAATAATTATATCTCACGTCATCTTGCAAAGCACGCTGACGAGAAGCTTGCGAAACCCATATACTGCAGTGTAGTAACGACGATTCACCTGTTGTTTTATATTTCACCTGGGAAGGCCCACTGAGCTGTATTGCTCTTTTTCAGAAGCGACCTGGCCACAAATGATAGCCCAACGAAGTGGCTTCTCACGTGGACATTTATGTCAACCAAATACTCTACGCGCGTGTTTCTACATGGTGAGGGGTAAAACCGGAGGACCCGCAGAAAAATCCACGCTACCACGCGGAGACACCGCAAAATCCAAATATACAGCAGGTGTCAGGGTCGGAATTGCACTCACGACCTCCTGATACCAGGCGAGGCAGTTAACATCTCGACACCGCATCGGTTGGCCCTGAATAGACTCCATATTCTTCCAGCTCACTGCTCTTATCGACACAAAGGCTCAGATAATAGGAAAGAATCGTCACGCCGATTGTTTATTTTGTGCGGATCGTTTCAGGGCAAATGAAAAGTAGAGTATCAGATAATAGGTGTACAGAGAAGAGGACTTGTAATTGGGGAATCAGGCCATGTGCAATCAGTGGGTGGGGTAGTGATACAGACACTGAATGATCACCGTAATCAGGTTTGCAACAGCAGATTCCAATGATGCCATTGCAATACTCCAGGTTTCGGTGTGTAATCAGATTACCTCTCGAACATACCTTCACCGCTGCTGTCATTAACGCTGCCAAATTATATAACGCAGCACACTCTCGTTTGCCAACCAGCTTTAATGTCCCAGACACTGGCCCTTCAGAACGCAGGGGGCAGCTAAAATATTGACCCCCACCCCCCGACCCCCCACCCCTCCACCCCCCACCCCCAGCCACAACTCTACTCTGACGAGTTGCCCTAATTCAGAGCGACAACGAAGGGTTTTATAAAACCTAATAACCCACATTCTGTCTTCTTTTTTAAATTATTAACACATAACCTATTGTGGCTTCATTCACTCGCTTGGAAATCCACTTTCGATTAAGAAAAATGAAAGACGCGTCTTCTCCCTGGGGCTGTCTTGTACCGTGCGTTTACTAACTCGGGTAATCCTCCTGTTGTCAACACAACCCAGCTTGCTTGGCAATTGGCCTTTTGTGAGTTACCGCATTTTCTGGGCATACCCTCCCCCCCCTAATTTAATTCAACAATGCATTGTTTCGTCGTTGTCACTTCTGTAACAATGCCATTCGTCGTCACCGAAGAGGAAGAGACATTTTTTGGATGCGATGCTCACGGGGGTTGAACAGAGATGCTCCAACTCGTGCTGTCCAACTCGTGCTGTCCAACTCGTGCTGTCCAATAGCTTTAGGCGTGCATTGTGAACATTAAGACGCTACTTTAATCGCCGAGTCGATGATTCATGAAATTACAAGGTTCCGCCAAAGTCTCGGTGTTCATTGTTAATTCTCCGAGGCTCAGAGAGCCCGGCTTGGGCACCCTTGGGGGGGATCTTATCAAAGTTGCTGCTTACACAATGGACAACGTGGTTCCATGACTCATGTATGGGTCGACTTTTTTTGGGGGGATATTATATATTTGTGTGAAACAGAAAATAAAGTCGGCATAACAATGCATTTCATTTAATCAAGCACATTTCTACAAGGATATTCAAGGCGCTGTGCGTCACACAATCATTTCGCCAAGCGGAGGAAAAGCTAGAGAGGCATTAGAGGCGAATCGATGGAATCGAAAACAAGAGGCGGGCTTTTCTATAGCGCCCCACTCACCAAGCAGAAATCCATGACAACACACGAGGCTCGGAGGCCGTGTGTTTTTCCAAAGGTCTGTTCGCATTCAAAGACCTATTTATTACGATTGGATTCATTACACAGTCACATAGGATCAGCTGTTCACCCCCCGCGCGACACCCCCTAATGAATTTTCAAACAATACAAAAAGACCGTTTACACCTCAGTCAGATAATTCCGATATGAATTATTCCGATATGAATTATCTGACCCGTTGTGGAAAATAAACTTAACTTTGTTTTATTTTACCCGCTAAGAACCACTGAGCTATGTAGATTTGTTTCCAGAAGCGACCTGGCCACAAATGACAGCCCAACGAAGTGGCTTATGATATGTATAGCAAGCCAAATGCTATAAACGCTTGCTGATTTTAAATGTGGAGGGAAAAACCGGAGGATACAAGAAAATCCACGTGGCCACGGGGAGAGAGAGAGCGTGCAAACTCCAAATTTATAGGCGTCAGGGTCGGGATCGACAGCACGACCTCTTGTATACCAGACGAGGTAGTTAACATCTCGCCACCGTGGAAGGATGGAAGGGAGAAGACCTAAAGACCTGCACGTGGCGAGAGACTGCGAGGGTTACCACTGCGCCACCATAATCACATTTCACCGGCTTTTACTGAATAACAACATTTTAACTCTGTGTTCATCATATTCACGAATATGCACGATTTGTATTACGCGACACACAATAAAAAAAACAACAACAACCGCAGTTTGGCACTAAGTGGCGGTGACGTCACAACAGCGCTTGTGCCAGGCTAGGTACACTTTGAGGATGTGACACCCAAGCCTTAACAGACTGTTGGGGCAAGTGCTGTTAGCGAGTAGCACCTGTGAACACCGACACGGCACACGAGGAGGTGGGCAGTCAGCACCACGCCCGGCCGCCTTTGTCTCTCCAGTGGCGATTTTTGACACACCGCCGCAGGTACTCAATTGAGACTGAGTCGACCTAGAGGAGGCCCAGGACCGGTTCAAATTATCGTCACTTGTAATCGGTGTGCTGTGAGCGGGAATCGAACTTGGGAAGCCGGGTTCGTAGCGCTAATCACTGCGTCACCGCTGCCCGGTAGTGACAAACAGCAAACCACACGGACACACATAGAACTCACTCCCCACACACACAGCACAACATCTCCCACATCGCCTGCAATGCAAACATCTCCAGCTTCAACGCTATGCACGCCATACGGGAGATCTTTGTTTTTGGCCTTCATGTCCTACATATTTTGCGTAAGAAAGTACGGGCAAATTTCGATTTAAAGCTTTCGTGACTGCAGGGATTCATCTTCTTGGTTCTTTCGGTAAAGTCACGTAGTAAGAAATTAATAAAATAATAAAAATAAAACATAATACAATCATTCTCACGACGTTTCGGCCACAACGCAAGTAGCCGTCCTCAGATGAAGAACAGGTCTGTCAAGGAGACAGAATCTGAATGGTTCAGATTCTGTCTCCTTGACAGACCTTTCTACGTGACTTTACCGAAAGAACCAAGAAGAAAAAAGTACGGGCAATTGCTGTTAGCGAGCACCTGTTAAGGCCTCCGTTGGGCAAGATGGGGGTTGGGTGAGGCCAATCATCATGGCAAGCCGCCTCTGCCTCTCCCCAGTGCTGACATCTACACATTGCACGGAATGATATGTTTTAGAGGGCGGCCCAATGCAGGATAATAGATTGAGATATCACCCCGACTCGAACACAGGCTGCCGTGTTCATAGCGCGATACGCCAACCAAACTAAACCATTTGTTTTATCTTCTTGGTTCTTTCGGTAAAGTCACGTAGAAGGGTAGTAATAAAATACCTGACTTTACCGAAAGAACCAAGAAGATGAATCCGTGCAGTCACGAAAGCTTTAAATCGTCATTTGTTTTATTTTAGCAGGTAGGGTCCACTGAGCGAAACAGCTCTTTTTCAGAAGCGAACTGGCTGTCAAAAACCGAAGTGGCTTATCATCACGTGGAGATGTATAGCGGGCCAAATGCTATGAACGCGTGACGTCGATTCTGAATGTGGAGGGGGAAACCACCGGAAGACCCGGAGACAAAATCACGCGACGGCGGTGAGAGAGAGAGACATGCAAACTCCAAATATCCAGCAGCAGGAATCAGCGTCGGGATCGCACCCACGACCTCCTGCATACCAGGCGAGTGAGATAACATCTCTTAGCCACCGTGGTGGTGCCTCTACGCCAGTGTTCCCTCACACGCAAACAGAAGCGCAGACCCCCCCCCGCCGCACACACCCCCCCCCCGCCGCACACACAGAGCCCCCCACCCTACTTTGAGGTGTAATCCCGTCTGACCCAGTTACTAGACCCAGATCTAGGGCACGCAGCCCAAAAAGCATTTTCTCTTATTGTGTCAAGTCTAAATATACACGCATCGTCGGGGACGAGTTGCAGTCTGCGTCTCCTCTGCGTCTCTCTTACGTGCCGTGTACATGTGTACACGTGTTCATGTGCGCGTGAACATATGTACATATGTGTGCGTGCGTGGAGAGCGGTGGCGCGGTGGTTAGCGCATCGCGTTACGAACCCACTGACCTGATTTGTATTTCCGACCACGGCTGACGACGTCAATGGGCGACTGGCATACAGTATAGTGTCTGAATTGGTTCTGGGCCTCCCCTAGGTCGACTCAGCCTGAAAACGAGTACCTGGTGCGGTAATGCAAACATCGCCACTGGGGAGACAAAGGCGGACGGGCGTGGTACTGGCTACACCACCCCCCCCCCCCCGTGTGGCGTTCTGGCCTTCATAGGTGCTCGCGAACAACACTTGAATTGTCTTTGACTGCGTGTAGCGGTTCGCAGGCTGCGAGAAGAACCCAGAAAACCCGGGTTCGAATCCAATACCAGTGGAAATTATCTGAACCGGTCTTGGGCCTCCCCAAGACAGACTCAGCCTCAAATGAGTACTTGGTTCGGTGTGTAAACATTGCTGCTAGGGAGACAAAGGCGGTCGGACGTGGTGTTGGCCACCCACCCCCTCGTGTACCGTTCCGTTCTTCAGAGGTGCTTGCTGACAGTACTTGCCTCTACAGTCTGTTAAAGCCTATACGGGGGATCTTTGTCCTTGGTTTCTCTGCGTGTGTGTTAATATATGTATTTACGTCTTTCCACTTGTACCTGTAATCATGTGTGCTGTTCGCGAGCACCTATTAATGCCTGCTTAAAAGTAGGCTCCATGTGTCATTACCTGCCGATTTGCGAGTGCCTATCCAAGGCGTTTCCAACAGCAGTCACCTCCCATGAGCACGGTTGGCTACGTACGGCGCGAAAGAAGTTCAACACACACGCGTAAAGGAGACCGTGTTAGGACCTTGAAGTTAGGTGTTATTCACTCATTTTCAGCGGGGGGAGCGCCACTCTCGCCTATAAGACATCAGTGTGAGGGCCGTCATACATTTCAAACCATTGAGTTTGACAGCACGATGATGGGGTGTTTTCGCATTCGTGTATTGTCGGGGGCCGCACTTAAGGCCACCAGGGGCCGCCTGTAGCCCGAGGCCCTTGCAATGAGGAGCGCTGTCGTCGACGGTACAGACTACTGCTGTGCTCTACAGGGAGCGCATATCAAAGCCAGCAGCACCACGTGGGCGGGCAGTCCCGAAGAGTCAAGATGTTATAGGCGAATTGACTTGCTGGCAGGCAGCTGTCTAGAAACTGCGAAGTCGCTTCTTTCACGAGACTCCTCTAAAGAGAACCACCTTGACACCGCTGGTTACGAATCACCGACAAATCCACTCAGCTCCACATCCTCCTGTACCGCATCATTTCATTTCTTCTCCAGCCCATGCCACGACCGTTTCGCCTCCTCTATCTGGCCAAACAGAAACTGCTTGGGCATGCGGTAATTGGTCATGCACACTACATGTCCAAGCCAGCACATATTTGCATGCTGGATGAACACAATGATGCGACTCAGTCTATATATTTCCAGTATCTGCGAGTTCCTCCATAATCTCGCCGAAATAATATCAGGATTGATCGTAGGCAGGACATTTTGAATGTTTCAGTCGGCATAGGCGAGAAGAGAGGCAATGATTGTGGCCTCAAAGGCTTGGCGCTTCGTGTCGAGCGACAGGCCAGGCAGTTTCCAGTCATCGTCATGCAGCCAGAGAAAGGAGCATGCCACTCGACTTCTTCAGAGTGAGACTTCTGCTTGCAAACATGACCTGGCCATGAGCACACTGCTCAGACACCAGAACTCCTGCAATTATCTCGACAACAAATTGCTCTACTCATGGAGCGTTGAGGGGGTGGAGTGTTCGATGACGAATATACCCATGAAGGCGTTGAGCTTTATGTAGAGCTGACGGTAAGGTGTCATCTCTTTGCGGCAAGCTCCGTGTTCAGCATTGGGATATCTTAGATCCTTCACAGAATTGGCAGCAATCACCAAGTCATTGTCATACATAACATGCTTAACCGCACAGAGGCTCCGACTGTTTCAGGCAAAAATGTAATAAACCGGCTGAAACGCATCATAATGACAAGAAACGAATGGGAGATGGTAGTGTAGGGTCGAGCCCTATTTTGCGAACTTACGCAATCTACAGCTTGGGCTTGAGTTGAAAACTCCAACGGTCCGACCATTTATCTTAAACGAGGTGGTCACAAAGATGTTACATCTTCGTGGAGCCAGTTGACAATTCTGGTGCACTCCAGTATTCTCAGGGAGTGGGGTCTGATCTCACATCGTGTAGCTTTACTTGGCCCGGCATCATCTGTCTTCCTTGAGAAGAGAGATATTTGTCTTCATGGACTCTCATCTGGTTATAAAGTTCACGCGTGCGTGCAACGGGTCAGGGATGCACCCAAACTCTTGGATGCTTGACAGTATTGTTGGTCATGACCAGGTGGATCAAGGTGTAGTTCCTGTTGAAAATTTCTACGCTTCTGTAGCGGACAGACAATATGGTGTTAATACCAGAACGCTCCTACCTGAACCCAATTCGAGGAGTATACATCATTCTCAGCGTGTCTGGGAACATGATGTTAATTCATGCTTGCCAGGATGTTTAATAGTACGCCGAGGAGTGAGATGCCCCGGCAGTTGCTCCAATTAGTGGCGTCTCCTTCTTATAAAGGGGGAACTTGTCATGTGGTCCAAATTTCTGTGATGTAATGCCCGCACACATTTGGCACGCTCCCACACAAAGATCCCCCATGTCGCCCTTAATAGACTGCTGGGGCAAGTGCTGTTAGCGAGCACCACCTATGAAGGCCGGCACGGCACACGAGGGGGTGAGTGGCCAGCACCACGCCCGGCCGCCTTTGACTGCCAAGTGGCGATGTTTACACATTGCACCAGGCGCTCATTTGAGACTGAGTCGACCTAGAGGAGGCCCAGTTCAGATGATCGTCAATTGTGTTGGCCGTTGTATTGTGAGAGGTTAGCATACTCTTTGGTTCTTTCGGTAAAGTAACGTAGGTAGATACAAAATAGATCACGGCGTTTTGATCGCCACACAAGCAATCGTCTTCAGGTGGGAGAGACCTCACCGAAAGAACCAGAGAGTATGGATTCCTGCAGTCACGAAAGCTTCAAATCAAGAGATGAGCCTGTCAATGTCAGAAACCTGAAGCTCGGCGAGAGCTCGGACAGGGCAGTGGCCACGTGGAGGTGGAAAAGAATGGCAAGCCGCCATTAAATTAAATGTAGAATTCAAACAAAAGTCTTGCATTCATATTCAAACAGTTATCCATTCGGTGATATCAAGGGACACACATTTTGATTTAATAATCAGACATGTATGCATAAACTCGTTTTTGTATATTATAAAAAATGATCAGAATTTGCTGACTCCATTGCATCATCTCGGGCTCGTCTCAATCATTCTCTCCCTCTCTCGTCGCCGGCAGTGAACGAAAGACTGCGCGCGTCGCAAACGACACAAATTGATCGCAACAAACGACAGACGCGCAACGATGGTGTCACACGGGCGAGACGCGACACCGGGAGGGGGTGACACACATACGACCTGCGCCGTGACACACTTTCTACAGTTAATTCACCCGCTAAGCCCCTCGCACGTAATTCTTAGAACTTCCACATAATAACTCACGTAACCACGCGTCTCGTCTCCGCCCGGCTAACCCAAATCTTCACACCCACCCACCCGCACGCACGGGCGCGCGCACACACACAAAGATCCCCCGTGTAGCCTTAACAGACTGTTGGGCCAAGTGCTGTTAGCGAGCACCTATGAAGGCGGGCACGGCACACGAGGGGGTGGGTGGTCAGCACCACGCCCGGCCGCTTTGTGTCCCTAGTGGCGATGTTTACTACACACCGCACCAGGTACTCATTTGAGGCTGAGTCGACCTATGTGAGGCCCGGTACCGGTTCAGATAATCGTCACTGGTGGTGTTGGTCGCCGTGAGCGGGGATCAAACTCGGGTCGCCGGGTTCATAGCGCAGTGCGTTAACCACTGCGCCACCGCTCCACGCACGTAAACACAAAGATCCCCCGTGTAGCCTTAACAGACTGTTGGGACAAGTGCTGTTAGCGAGCACCTATAAAGGCGGGCACGGCACACGAGGAGGCGGGTGGCCTGCACCACGCCCGGCCGCCTTTGTCTCCCCAGTGATGATGACTACACACCACACCAGGTACCTAATGGAAGTTGAATCGATCTAGGAGAGACCCATGACCAGCTCAGATAATCTTGGGTCGCCGGATTCGGAGCGCAGTGCAAACAGCCACTGCGCCACCGCTCCACGCACGCACACACAAATACAAAGATCCCCCGTGTAGCCTCATCAGACTGTTGGAGCCAGTGCTGGTAGCGAACACCTTTGGTGGCCTACACACACGCACACACACTGTGGGGTCCTCTGTTAGTGGGAGTGGATGTGTCACTCTGTCTTTCGTTAAGTCTGCCGCTGGATTTCACTAAGCTGTTTGTGCTATATGCAGGGAAATAAGTGCCACTTTGCTGAGTTAAAAACAATGTGTGGAAAATCTATTATAAAATAAAATGGACACCTTTTTATAAACGCATCCAAGGATCTATATTTACAACTCATTATTCTAATGCATTTAGGGTTCAGTGAGGAATAATGACAATTCACTTGTTGTTTTATTCAAGGAGAGTGATCTTGCCGTCCTATTGCACGCGGCTTCGTCTATTTGCATCTCCCGCTCTGCTTGAGGCCGCGCGTCCTTCTTGTCAAGGACGTTGGCGATCCACGGCCCCTCCATCCATGGGAGTTTAGTCCACGATTATTTAACTCAAGAACATCTTGTGGGAACTGTAATTGTCCCAGCCAAAAACATGAAATTCAGTCTGGTTTTTTTCATTACACGGCCCTCCTTACATGAAGTTTTGTCCACGATTTTTATTAAAGAACTTTGCATCGGATACCCCTGGTTGCGCCAAAATTGTAAAAAAAAATCGCTTATGAACTTCATTCACTGTCTCCCCTGGCTTCCTGTGGTACTTATAATTATTGTCGCAACCAAAAACATGAAATTCAGTCTCTAGTTTTCTCATTTCATGTCCGACAAAAATTCTAACTTGCTTTTCTGATAGCAGCGGCGGCGAGTGATATCCGAACCGAGGTCAAGTTGGTGTGGAGCGTAACCATCGGCATGGGGGGGGGGACAAAGTGGGTTGGTCGAGTGTGATGCTGACCACAGCCACAACGAAGCGTGTCCCACTCTCCTCTGTTGGCGCTTGCTCACGACGGTTGCTCCAACAGTCGTCGTTTCGGAGGCTCTGCTGGGGACCTTTGTCCACACGCGCTGTTCTCCGTATTCAAGTTCAAGTTTCAAGTGCATTGATTAGCTATAGCCCCGTGAGCCATTCGGCTCTTGAATCGGGTGCAACCGCAACAAACAAAAACATGAACAAAAAAACATCTTAAAGTGACTATGTGACTGAGTGCAAACAGAAAATCCAAGAAAAGCAGCAAAATATTGTAGAAAAAGCACCGTACACAAAAATGTGCAAAAATCCCAGTGGGATGCAAGTCAAACAACAACAACAAGCACAAGACAACTTAGATTAAGGCCATCAGTCTAACTCTGTACTACAACAAACAAACATGACCAAACCAAAAAACGTATCGAAAATCACCAAAAAAAAGCCATAAAAGCAATGGAACAGTGGTTCGTGTCCGTGTGACTGAATAACGAGCAGCTCCTTGCCACGCAGCGGAGTTCGACTCTGGCGTGGTGGTTGCGGGTCAGGGGTCGGCAACCTACGACGCCGCAGCCGCATGCGGCTCTTGAAGGACTCCTACGAAACGTTTCTTTGTAAGGGACACAACAAGGATCCCCCGTATAGCCTTAACAGACTGCTCGGTAATTGCTGTAAGGGAGCACCTGTGAAGGCCGGAAAAGGCACACGAAGAGATGTTGTGGCCACCACGCCCGGCCGCCTTTGTCTCCCCAGTGGTGATGTTTGCATTACTGCACCAGGCTCTAACTTTGAGGCTGAGTCGAGCCAGAGAAGGCTCAGGACCGTTTCAGATAATTGTCACCGGTATTGATGGTCGTGAGCAGGAATCAAACTCGGGCCGCCGGGTTCGTAGCGCAGCGCGTTCACCGCTACACCGCCGCTCCCCACTCATTAAGGCCCACCGTGCATTGAGGCTCTTAAAGTAATGAGTTGTTTTTGTTTTACCGAATTCTATATTTTTTTAATGGCTCTTTTTATTATTTTGGTTGTCGACCCCTGGTGTGGGTGATGCTGATGATGGGAGGAGGAGGGCTGGGGGGGGGGGTCCCGCCGACGGCAGTCGGTTGATTCCCTTGACAGATCCAACCTGGAAGAGGTTTAAGGAAGGCAATGGTGCAACTCTGCAATGCCTTGCTCACGCTACTGCTGCTGGAAGAGACTTCACGAGAGGGGAGCTCTCTACAGCGGTGTACTTCTCAACCGATTTTTGGCTACTTGTCGAATTTTGATTCAACCGAGTACGCCATTGCCTGACCCGACACGGTTCTGAGAAATGAACGTATGAATAATTAACATCAATATTTTAACCACCTGTCCATTTTAGCACATTCTTGCGAAGGGAGCTCGTAGGAACGTTGGGTTGCTCGGTCAATGGCCAGGGTCAACGGCGGCGTGGTGTATTCCGCAAATATGCCCGACTGAGGGCGGGCACAAACCGGCGTGAGTAGGTTAAACGTTGAGTTTTATAAGGGCACCACGGGGTGACCAGCCCCACCCCACCCAGCCCCAACCCTCCCACCCCCCACCCAGCCCCACCCTCCCCACCCAGCCCCTCCCCACCCTCCCCACCCAGCCCTTCCCCACCCTCGCCTCCCCACCCAGCCCTCCCCACCCAGCGCCTCCCCACCCTCCCCTCCCCACCCAGCCCCTCCCTCCCCACCCAGCCCCTCCCTGCACGACGGACGGACACAATAATCCCCTGTGGGCTGGTGTAACCTGGCGGT
>CM025608.2:11723848-11760001 GCA_014621495.2 Entosphenus tridentatus | reverse complement strand
CAAGTCTGTAAGGCACCAAATCTGTAAGGCACCAAGTCTGTGAGGCACCAAGTCTGTGAGGCACCAAGTCTGTAAGTCATCAAGTCTGTAAGGCATCAAATCTGTGAGGAACCAAATCTGTAAGGCACCAAATCTGCAAGGCACCAAGTCTGTAAAGCACCAAGTCTGCTTTAGCCACACATACTTGTGGAAAACACATTTTGGAAACTGGCAAAATGGTCCCGTAGATATATAATTGTATTGCTAAATTCTGGCAAATCGCCCGATGAAGCTGGCTGTAATCACAAATAGTAAATGTCGTAGGTTTACTTTGCAACACACCGGTGTGTGTTATAGTCGTGGATTTCAGGAGCGTCCTTTGGCCTTGAGGATTGCCGGAAGGTCTGCCGCGTTTGTGGCTCAGCGGGTCTCCCTGTCTGGGAAATGGCATCGATGTGTCAGGTGGTGCCAAGGTCTGCTGGTATCGAACTGATTTTTGCGTTTAGTTTGTTGTCCTTTCCCCGCACCTCCGATTAGCACGGTTGGCTACGTACGGTAGAGAGTCAACGCACGACATTTACAATGGGATCACTCTCCGACGCACCGGTGTGCTGAAATAGTAACTAATTGGCAGGTTTTGTTGACGTGACAAACCTTACTAATTGGCTGTGTCAGTTGGTGATGGGTTAACGACACATTTACGCAATCTAACAAAAAAAAAACGTTTATTGTGGTGCGTAGTTCATGCTATTCGGATTCCATAAAGCTGAACAGTAATTATATATAAGGACCAAATCCCATATATACTACAGCCACTACCAACCAAAAAAAATATATCACGACACAGAAATGATCACAACGGCGAATGAACACGTGGAGAATACTCTTCCTCGACTGCGTTTCTCGAGACGAGAGCGGCCAGATTTAGTGTTGGGAGGAGACGAGTGAGTGTGTGTGTATGTGTGGTACTCGCCATGTCTGTTCAGTATTACTGCACGAATCAGAGAATAGACTCTATGGAAGCCACTATACATATCTGGAATATCAATACAACTGAGACATCCGGTTGCTTAAGTAATCGATGACTCTACGGGATCATCGGTTCGATTTCTCGACTAACAACCGGATAACACAAAAACATTATTTGAAAGAAACAAATCTCACCTGTTCCCACGTGTGCGGCTGGACGGGAGGTGATGGGCGGGACTTGGTGACGCCATCACCACCATCAATTACTGCGTTTGTAGGGGGATGTGGGGGTGGCTGCCATTTGGGGGGGGGGGGGCGGCTGGGTGGTAGGGGGGGGGTAATCGATTACAACAAAGTACAGTAATCGATTAGTCATTTGCAGTAAAGTACTCGACGTATTCCACCGGTCGTGGCAGCAGCTGTACTTTGTAGCTTGATGACTTGTCCCTACTGGACATTTGTAAAGAAGAAGAGCTTCATAGCTCATCGGATTCCTCCAGTCGAACTAAAGATTCTGATTCTAATGCAGTTGCATGCATGTATGTTGACGTTATTTCGCGCAGCACGTAGCCAGCCGTGCGAATCGGAGGTGCATGATCGCATTGCCATGTAAGATAAGGTGGTTGCAGCTTGCAAGTTTGGAATAAAACGTGAACATTAAGGCAGCAGCGATGTGGTTGTAATTAAAGTTCATAGCCGGTGACTGTATAGTCCAGATACTGGGGCGCCACTGTGAGGAGATGTTAACTACCTCGCCTGGTATGCAAGAGATCGTGAATTAGATCCCGACCCTGATGCCTGTTGCATATTTGTAGTTTGCATGTTCTCCCCGTGGTCGGTTGAGACCTCGACATTTAGAAACACGCGCTTAGAGTATTTGTCTGCTATAAATATCCACATAATAAGCCAACTGTGTTAAGTTATCAACTGTGGCCAGGTCGCTTCTGGAAGAAAAAAAAAGAAAGCTACATAGCTCAGTGGGACTTACCTGGTTAAAAATAAAACAAATAGTTTAAATCGTGCAAAAATTGGCAGGTCAGTCAGCATCAGCAGCAGCAGCATCAGCATCAGCAGCAGAGGCGACGATGTTCCAACAATCGCGAGATGTGTCACTGAGCTGTCGTTAGCCGGGGGCACTGCGTGGCCTGAACACCGCAACCCATCACATGCGTGCACATGAGCCACTTTCAATCGCTCGGACTCAGTCTTGTTTATCTCTTTATTTCATAAGTTGCTTCTTAGTCTGCCTTCGGTTAGCCTCTTAAGTATAAGGCGCTTATGCATTATGCTCCGTCCGATAGCTGTGTACCTCTCACAGTTATTAAGCATGTAATGATTCATCATTTCATTGATAAAACATGATTATTAGTACTGCATACTCTTTGGCTCTTTCGGTAAAGTCACGTAGGTATCAAATAAAATAAATCACGACGTTTTGATCGCAACACAAGCGTAAAAAATATCATACAGCAGTTCCACTGATGACGGACGCTTGTGTTGCGATCGAAACGTCGTGATTTATTTAATTTTCTACCTACGTGACTTTACTGAAAGAACCAAAGAGTATGTATTCCTGCAGTCACGAAAGCTTCAAATCAAAATTATTAGTATTATTAGAGTCACGATGTGTGCATCGAATTGTTCGTGCAAGACATAATTTACAATTCATGCAAATATTTCACACGTGTATTTAAGATGAATGGAGCTAACAAGCCTATACTAACGAGACGACAGCACAAACGAGATAGTTGAATTATGATTCATTTTTGAAATCACTTACTGAATAGAATCTAGACCGCTGAATTGTCACAGATGTGGGTTCTCATTACATGCCCAATAGCTTAGGCAGAGTTTGACTCTATCTTTGGGGGAAGGGAGCAGGCGTTCGCTTTGTCCCTCACATTAGAAATCACGGGTGTATATAATTAATTTCTTTTAAATCTTTCTTCGTAAATTCCTGAAAATAAATTAATAAAGGAGTCCAGTTTTTGGGGGGGGGGGGGGACGTTGCCTCTCGCGCGCCCCCCGCAAACTTCACCACCGCCCGACAGGTAATTGTCAGGGTTGTGTGTAGCTTTCGTTTGGTGCACGCTGAGATTCCCATATCCACCTTTGACAGCTCCCGTCCATTCCCAACGACCCGGTGACCCAACCTCTCCAGCAATGCACAACCAAGCTCTCCGTCTTCACATCAGGAACCTCACACGGATCAATTGCAGAACATCCCATCACTTCGCTCCCCTCAACCGAAAAATAAAACATTCCTCCTCCGACCTCGGAAAACCCAAACGCACAAACGCACGTGGTTGGACAGATCTCTTTCTCATTTTCGGCACCACGTCTCTCGAATAGCATCCCCGAAGCAATCCACACACTCGACTCCATCATCGCCAGGGACGTGCAGTCAGGGGAGGCAGAGATTTACCTGTCATACTCCAATGAAAATAGCTGTTACGAAAAGTAAAAAAAGAATAATCAAATAAAATAAATATTAAGATTTTTCCACTAATCTGTTATAAATGTAATTTCTGTACGATTCCAATTATTTTTAGTCATTTGGGCCAAATTTGCGGAGCTCCGCTGCAAATACAGGAAGAGACGAGAGGTGAGGCAGCGACGCGCTCAGCCTCCCCTCTGATTGCGCAACCCCTCAGTAACTGGATGGAGCGCGGGCAATTAGCGCGTGCCTGTTACTATCACAGTGTGTCACCAATGTAATGTTTGTAGACCCCTTCATTTCATGTCCTCGCCTTCCATACTCCAGGTAACTTATTTCACGTATGTGTATAAAGATATTTAGGCTCGCTGGTCTCGTCATGAAACTGAAATGAAAAAGCACCAGGGGAGGCAGCTATCACATCTGCCTCACTGAGAGGGACGAGTCTAACACGCCCCACTCAGTGAGGCCACGCCCCCTCAGTGAGGCCACGCCCCCTCCGTGAGACCACGCCCCCCTCAGTGTGTGAATCTGGCTCTGACACTAGCCAGTGCCTCCCCAGCCATTGACCTCACCGCACGTCACTGCTAGTCAAATCATAACTCACCAACACGTCTCTCCACTTGCATACAACAACAGCCACGATTCGCCACTAAGTGGCGGTGACGTCACCACGGCGCTTGTGCCAGGCCATGTGCACTTTAAGGTCAAGTGTTGTGTCGAACGCCCGCTGGCAGGAGGACACTGGACAGACCCAGGTGCCATGGATTGACTGACTGAGATGACTGGCACACTCATACAACTAACTCACAACCTATTTTCATTTTAAACAACTACAGTTTGTAAACATTTTATTTTTCTCATTTTCTTTGGGTCTTGAAGACGATTGCTTCTGTTGAAGACGATTGCTTGTGTTGAAGACGATTGCTTGTGTTGCGATCGAAACGTCGTGATTTAGATTTTTGTAATTTTTTCTATCTACGTGGCTTTACCGAAAGACTCAAAGAATATGAATTCCTGCAGTCACGAAAGCTTTAAGTCAAGATTGTTCTCATTGTTTAGAACCTTTCAAATATGATGTTCAATTTTAAGTCATAACGTGATAGGCCTTTCAGCGACAGGATCTGTGACAGAAAGGCGCCACGTGTATAAACAAAATTGAAATTGACTCGACTCCACGACGTGTAACAACTGTGATCCCACCAAGGGGCGCTCTACGATAAAAAATCAAACGCAACTCTTTTATGTAACACTCCAAGCCCACTGAGCTGTTCGCGGCTTGTCAGAGGTGACCCGGCCGACACGTGGCGATAGCTCATATCGAAGTGGCCTATCGGGTGTGGGAATTTAGAGGAAGCAGCCAAATCAGCAAAACGCATGTTGAGAAGAAGGGGGGGGGGAAACCCGGCACATATCACAAGAATATCCTCCACGATAAATTAAGTTGGGAGGACTCCACGCAAGTTCCACTGGCTAATTCAGCGGTGTGTTATTATGCAATTGACAAATAACTTAATGTTCCCCCTGGGAAGACTTAGAAATGTTCCAGGGACAGCTCCCTCCAACAGGATCCTTGGGGAACCGGAACAGATGGCAACCCAACTCCCCCCCCCCCGCCCCCCCATTGCTGCTCCTCATGGGAGCTTCTTAGTCCTGGGGGGGCGCCCAGCGCTTCGGCACCCCGACCTCCCAGGACTCCAGTTCAGAATCGGCATATTATTTATACTGGAGGAATCCGCTGAGCTATAAAGCTCTTTTTTCACAGACGTCCACTCGTTTTCACAGAGGTTGGCTCTCAACACGAACCCCCAACCCCATTCGCCTTTCCTTCATCAGTTCTGGGCCAGGGCGCTTCCCTACGATGTGGGGTGCGTGCGTGGCCATCACCACGGGCCTGACGATGCCCTCCCAAGGCCAGCTGGCCCCAGCGCTCCCGCGGTGCTCCCCCCGCCACTGCTGCGAGGGCCTCCGTGCAGTGACCGTGCCGCTCGTGGCCAGGACTGCTGCTCGGCTCTGGGGGAACTCCGACCGGCTTGGAGAGGCCGATGGCAGTAGCCTCACCGGCGTGGGGGGCAGGGGGTGCCTTGGTCCCCCCTGGTGGTCGAAGCTACGAGTTTTGGGCCCCCTTGACGACCGCCATGAGCGGTGTAAAAGAAGAAAACACTTAACGGAGCGCCCCTTACAACGTTAAATGTTCGAGACCGTGAGCGTAATGATGCGATTAGGCGAGACGAGCCGCGATATATAGTAGCCCTGGGTGGGAGCGACCATGCGAGAACGAATCAAATATTGGGGCTCCCACCTGACCCGATTGCCGGCCACCCCTGAGCTGCTCATGACGTGGCTACGCCACTGGCCAATGGGCACCGCCCACCTCCTGGCCGGTTGGCGGCCATCCCGGGACAGGGTCTCAGGCGGCGGGGCAGGGCTTCGTGGAACGGCTTTCACAGCTGGCTCGGAGATCTCAACGGGCGGCATGGTCTGGAGGCATGGGTGCCAACTTGCTGGCATTGGAGGGGGTCTGCGGGAAGCCTCCACCGATGTTCAGCAGCGCGGGCGGGGGTGGTCGTGTTGCCGTGGCTTCGTGAGTGGCTAATGCAGCGTTGTTCTTCACGAATTTTCAGAGGGGGGGTGGGGCACTTTCGCCGATAGGACATCATGAGTGTGAGGGCCCGCCACACCGCCTGCTGCGAGGGCTGTTTCCACTCTGTGTGTATTGTCGGGGGCCGCACTAAAGGCCACCAAGGGCCGCCAGGGGCATGGGGGCCTTGCGATGAAGAACACTGGGCTAATGGTTTGTTTTGAATTGAAAAAAAAAACACAAACTGAGCACTGTCTCCACAAATACTAACCTCTGGTGGTGGTGTCAGGTAAAAACACACTTAGAAATACCCGAGTATGGAGTGTTGTGTATTTTAAATGAACGTTGACTCAGTAATCCCACCACACTCCACTGTGCGCAAGAGCGCAGAAGCGTGGTCACCACATCTACGCCTCTATATAAGGAACGAAATAGTTAGACTTCTCCACAAATCTGGCTGTCGCCTGATGAAGCTAGTTGTAATTACTGGCGAAACGTCGTACTCAGTTTGTAAATGTTGTGGCTTCGCTCTCCAACACACTGGTGTGCTGTACTAGGATACTCCACTATACACTACACTACTATACTATACACTACTATACACTACACTATACACTACACTACACCAGTGTGCTGTACTAGTGACAAATTGGCATGTTCTGTTTACATGACAACCCTCACTAGTTGGCTGTGTCGGGTGGTGGCGGGTTTTAACGACACATTTATATATTTACGTGATCTAACCCAACAAAAACTATTATGGACCTATTCTCAATATTAACATTGTAATACGTCCATGCAATTTAGCATTGATATTCATTACCTCATTGGAGAAAAATATATGCAGCTAATTTGTTGGGCAAAGACGCTGTGGTGCCCCAATAGTGCAACGCGTGATCTCTTTAACTGAAGACGCTGCCCATCGGCTGATGACAGCATGCCTGCAGTGTGTGTCATATACTTTCCGAGCGTTACTCTTTGGTTCTTTCGGTAAAGTCACGTAGGTAAAAAATGCTAAAAAAATATATAGCAATTGCTTCTGGCTGTGGTGATCCCACCTGATGACGAGCGCTTGTGTTGCGGCCGAAACGTCGTGATTTTTTTTTGCTTTTATTATTTTTACCTACGTGACTTTACCGAAAGAACCGAAGAGTCTGGATCCTTGCAGTCACGAAAACTTCAAATCTTTCAGAGCGTTACCGATGATTAATCCGTTTCAGTATTTTTAACGTCCGCTGGAGCACACCACTGCCAGTGAAGTTCTGTAACGTTTTTGTTTTGATTCAACGCAGGAAGAAAAAATATGTGGAACTTATAGCTCCACTCGGCTCCAATGACTTGAGCCACTGCTTGGCCAACCCCTCACCAAATCTACGATCCGCGCAGATGGGTTTACAACCCCACTTTCTGCACTGAAGTCTCATGGCACCGTCACCGTCGAGTGGGAGTTTCACGCAATATATGCTGCTTTGTAATGCTGATGAGGATTATGATGATGATTTCGCACGGATGTAGCTGGTGTGCGCGTGTGTGCACGAGCGTGTGCGAAGTGGTGAGCCCAATTTTTTGCGCGATGTGCTGTGATTACGGTGACTTGTTTTTGATTCTCGGACATGCACATCATCAGCAGAATGTGATATCTCAACCTATTCTAGGCCTCTTATAGGTCAACTAAGTCATAAATATCCAATGCAATGTCAACCTAACCACTTCATTGACAATGTCTGCCTACTGGGGTGTTTACCACATCGCTCGTAATCGTGCCGTGCTACCACGGACAGCACTTCCGTTTGCAGTGTCAGGCTACATGGGGGACGTGTGTCATTGCAACTGTTGTGGGCTCAGGTGAAATCTAGGAAGTGAATTTTTTGTGAAATTAACTGTTGACCCCTAGACCTTGAGATATTTACACATACGTGTCTACGTGTGATGTGAGGTGAAACTACTTTCCACCGCTGTGGCTTTAGAAACCGCTCCACAACTCACAAGTTCAGAAACACCCAGAGCACAACTCGGACCTTTGCAGGACGCACCGTTTACAAATGGGTCTGGCGGCAGGGGGAGTTAAGCTGTCGGTGCGACACAAATGTCATGTCAGACTGATCGCAGTCTGATTGGTCGGCTTCCACCTGTGGGCGGGGATTACGCTGTGACATCACAATGCCCATGGTGGAATCCTCGAGTGTATGGAATCTCACACCACCGATTCATCTTACCCCAACCCCCCCGACCAATATTCATAAACGGGGTGGAATAGTTTTGATAAAGTCACAGCCCTAGATTGTCTCCATCACCGTCTTCACCTATTGGGGCTCCACGGTCTCCATGTATGGGCCAACTCCGCTCATCCGCACTGCACACAACTGGCCTCACTGGAGGACGGGAAATGTCTCCTCCTCTCTCTCGAGCCAGCAGTGGCCAGCCAGCATCACGCGAGCCGCACGCGCCTCCTTCAATCCACCCACACGCGGCTCTATCGAAGTGGCATCACGTAGAACGTGCTATCACGGCAGCAAAGAACAATGTCTCCCGTGCTGTGCCGAAAACTATCAATATATGCGCACACTTGTATATACACTTGGCTCTTTGCAGGAGGCATCGGTACATTTTGACTTTCGGTCGGTTACAGGTTGGCCACCCCTGCTCTAGAGCTACCCCTTTTCCACTGCACAAGCGAACCGAGCCAGTCCCGGGTTGTCACTGGGGCATCAATTACCAGTTTTTTTTAATTCCTCTGCAAACCCCCCCCCCCCGAGCCTTGCCACTTACGTCGCACGCAATTAAATAAGTCGAGCCGCATGCAGATGACACAGTAACGCTATGTCCTCACAGCGTACCGGCTCGACGGCACGCACAATGAACGCATCGTTAACCCCAACTCCTGGCCCTGCTTGGCCAGGGGCCACATTCAGATGCCTTTTGCGCAACCGCTCCACAGCTCAGTTCTGGCTCAACACATAACCAGTGGGGGGAAAAACCAGCCATACTGCTCGGCTAGTGGAGTAACAAAAAAACTGTGTTAATATATACACGCACTGGCCATTGTGAATGGACACCAGACAAACATAATTGGGTCATTGTTTTAAAATTTAATTGTAATTTTCAATATTAACAATAAATTCATAATTCATCACGTTTCCTCGTTATCTGTGTGCTGTGAAATGTGTGTGGTATAGTGTGCTTAGTATGAAGCGTGCATGTGTGTACACAAGTGGATGTACATGCCCCGAGTATGTATGTGTTCATGTGCACATTGTGATTTGCATGTGCGCGTATTGGATATATCCACGTGTGTATGTATTGAGTACATGTGCGTGTGTGTTGTGTACAATGCTGGTTCATGTATGCAGTGAGTGCGCGTTTCGTGTTGCATGTCTGCATGAGTATGTGTAGGTGCGTATGGGTGTATGTCCATGGACATAGGTCTGTATACTGTATGGTATGTACGTACACAGTTTAATGTGTGTGGTTATGTACACGTTTGTGTATAAGCTGTATTTACGGGCACAACTCACTCAACATGTTTATGTTAAGAGCAGACTCGGTGTAATACACAGATTTGCCAAAACTAGTTCACGTGTTACAGTCACTGGCTTACGGTTTGCTTTTGCAGCCTTCAAACTCACATTTACCAATCATTTATTCATTTCATATGCCGCCCTTTTCCATGCCATGTCGGTCGTGGTGATTGTTTGACCATTGTTTGCTCTTGCGGGTCAGTGCAGGTTGGTTGGTGGAGTGGGAGTGGCAGGAACCCGTGACCGGTTCCAATATCACTCGGCACTTGTTGTTGAGCCGGGGACCGGGAATCTAAAGTCATTGGGTTTCTATTGCGGGCATGCGCTAACCATTGTGCCACCACTCCACACCCCATTGTGGAAAACATGTCCGAGAAATAATTTATCGGTATGATTGTTTTTTGTTTGAATGTGATGACATCAGCAATAATAATAATAATAAAGAAAAACAAGTTGCTCTGAAGTGCTTTTAGCTGTTTAAAAATCATCGTTCGTATGTTTTGAAATTAACATAGCTGCTGTTAAATAAAGAAAGTTGCCTCATTCGTGACGAGTGGGCCTCCCCTGTAGCCGGACTCGCTGTGTAATGCGGCGAGAACTGGTTTCGTCAGCGAGACGGCGGCTACGTCACTCACGCGCTTGCTGACCACATTCACCGCCCATTTAAACTCAGTAGCTGTGGCCACCAAAGAGTTTCTTTACCTTGAGGAAGGCTGCCAAGCTAGCTACCAGCTACCCAGTAAACACGGAACATTGGGTCAACAACATCCAGGCCAACGTTGGTCCAGCGATTCCAACCACGTGGCAACGTTGGCCCAACGCTGCATGTCTACTGGGTAAGAGTGTTTGAAGCCTCTCTTAATGCGTGTCCAAGGCCTCAACATTATTGTCGTGTGTATGTTTGTCCCTGCCAATGTCCCTTGTGTAGTGTATACATAATATGTACATGTCCATACTTGTCTGCATACAAGTACACACTTCTGTGCGTAATATACTCTTCATACACCTGCAAGCTAGGGATGTGCTACCGATTTTTGGATTAATTTAGAAAAAAACAGGCCTGTATATGACATTTTTGACAGTCTGAATTCAATGTTTTTGCGTATTGAGCCTCAAATCGGATGTGACGTCGCTCATGTAACGTCACGTCCGTGCTTTTCTTGGCAGAAGTGGTGTCACACGTGGCATTGGGTGACATCGCTAAAGCTACCACAGACATCCTTAAAAATCCACATTGTTTCGAATCTAAAACTCATCCTTACTACGTGCGTATACTGTAACTGTGCTTGCCTGTCTGCACATCTGTACGTGTCTGCATGCATACATGTTCTGTACCTCTTCGTGTGCGTATGCCTTTGTGCGTATGTAGACATGTCTTGTGTCTATCGTGTACCCACCTGTATACATGTGTATGTGCACAGAAATGTCTATGTGCACATACATCTTTTAGTGCACAGTTCACACAACAATACGTGCAAACACATTTTTTTTAGTCCGTCTCTTCTTAGTTCGTCTCTCTCTCTCCGTCTGTGCGTGCGTGCGTCGATCGGTCGCCCCCTCTCGGGAGTCGTCCCATTAGTTGCCCGCCGCACGTCTCAAACTCCGGTGACCGCCGCGCCCCCGGCCGTTGCTGAACCCTTGCCCAGGAAGCCCTCGGCAAAGAGCCTCTTGAGCTTCGCGACTTCGGCCGAGAGGCTCGAAAGCTCCGTGCGCAGGTGCTCGTTCTCGGCCCTCACCGCGGCGCCACTGTCATCGCTCGGGGGGCCGCCCCCCCCCTCCGCACCCTCGGGGGTGGGGGTGCCGGATCCCCCCGGGCCGGGGTCCGCACCCTCGGAGGGGCCCGAGCCCCCCTCGCCGCCACCCGTGCCTTCCCTGCCGTCGGCCCCGTTCACACCGTGCGCGGCACCGCCGCCGGCCGCTGGCGCCGCAGCGACGGCAACGGTGGCGTTGCCGCCGCCGCCGCCGCTAGCACTGACGCTGCTGCTGCTGCTAATGTCAGCAATGTCTCCCGTGTCGCAGGCCACCCGCAGGGTCCCATCTCCCTCCTGTGTGCTTTTGGGCGGCGATCGCTGACCTGCGGTTGCAGGGTTGGCGACGGTGGCGACGATGGTGGCGGCCGTGACGGCAGCAGACGAGGGCAGCGGAAGGCCATCCATCCTGCGCCACGTGGGCGACACCACGCCCACGCTGGGGTGGCGGTCGGGGGGCGCTCGCCTCAGCACCCCCGAGTAGCCAGGGCCTGGGCTGGAGCCGGGCCTGGGCGGAGGAGGAGGCGGCGGCGGCGGAGGAGGAGGAGGCGCAGTCAGGGCCACGACGCCGGGCCCCAAGGAGGAAGGGAAGAAGGAGGTGGGGGCGGCGGCCATGGCGGCGGCGGCGGCGTCCTCGATGCCGGCGCTCTGTTTGAAGCGTAACTTGTGCGGGAGGCACGAGGAGGGTGACGGCGAGGGCGACTTGAGGGGCGTCTCGTCCGCGAGGGCCGGCGTCGCCGTCGTGGCCACCAAACGCGGCGCGTGGCGCTCCGACGCGCCGCCTGCCGCTGCCGGTGCCGTGTTCGCCCTCTTGGGCGGCGGCTCCCCCGCGCCCTCTACCCCGTCGCCGTGACGGCGCGACCCGGGCGCGCACGGCGAGGACGACGACGACGAGGTCGACGACGTGGACGACAACGACGATGTCGATGACGACGCCGAATTCGCCGCCGCCGCCGCCGTCAAATCGGCGTCTCGCGCCGCCGCCGCCGCCGACTTCGAGTCCAAAAGTACCGCGGTGGCGTCGGCCAGGCCGGAGCACCGGTCCCCGGATCCGGCTCCGGCGGCGGCCACGGGGGGGGCCGTGGCCGCCGCGGCCCCGGAAGCGGACTCTGGGAAGAAGACAGGGCTCACCGAGCCGGAGCCGCTCGCGGGCGACGCGCAACCCGACGAGTCGTGGCGGTTCCCGTAGGCCCGGCCACCCCCCAGGGACTCCACGAAGAGCGCGTGGTGAGCGGACAGCGGCGGCTGCTGGTGGTGCTGCTGCTGGTGGTGGTGGTGCTGGTAGTGGTGATGGCTGCCGCCGCTGCTGCTGCTGCTGCTGCTGCCGCTGCTGCTGTGGTGGTGCTGATGGTGGTGACCCAGCTGCTGGTGGTGCTGGTGTTGCTGCTGGTTGTGCTGGTGCTGACCCAGGTGGTGGTTGTGGTGCTGGTGGTGGTGGTTGCTGCCGTTGTTGTTGTTGCTACCGCCGCTGCCGTTGCCGTTGGCGTGGAGGTCGGCGCCGTTGGGCTGAGGCTCCACGTCGAGGCCGAAGCGGAACTTGAGCGCGAGGAGCTCGGCCTGGGTGGGCGGGAGTGAGCGGGTCGCGGTGTGAGACGTGGAGGGTGGGAAGGGTGGGCACGCACACACAGACAAGAGAGAAAGGGACGCGCAGATTCGTTACTTCACGAAAGGGGCACGGAGACGTCTGAAGTGTTGCGTACGTGCCGTAGGGATAGTGTCACTGTCTCATAGTGTCACTGTATCATAGTGTCACTGTCTCATAGTGTCACTGTATCATAGTGTCACTGTCTCACAGTGTCACTGTCACTGTCTCACAGTGTTACTGTCTCACAGTGTCACTGTCTCATAGTGTCACTGTCTCATAGTGTCACTGTCTCACAGTGTCACTGTCTCACAGTGTTACTGTCTCACAGTGTCACTGTCTCACAGTGTCACTGTCTCATAGTGTCACTGTCTCACAGTGTCACTGTCTCATAGTGTCACTGTCTCAGTGTCACTGTCTCACAGTGTCACTGTCTCATAGTGTCACTGTCTCACAGTGTCACTGTCTCATAGTGTCACTGTCTCACAGTGTCACTGTCTCATAGTGTCACTGTGGCAGCGTCTCGTGGCGTCACCCTGAGATGATCTCATGCAGTGGAATCACGTGTTGTGGTGCGACACTGCCGTGTGCCGTTGCTTTCTACGTTGCAGTGATCTCACACTCCTGTGACTTCATGTGTTGCAGTGTGACGCTGGTGTGACGTCGGAGTGATGCTGGTGCGACACTGGTGTGATGCCGACATGAAGCTGTTATGACGGCGATATGACGCTGGTGTGTGACGCTGCCGTGCAGCACCTTGAGCCGAGCGTTCTCATCGAGGAGGCCGAGCACGCGCGTCTCCAGCACGAGGTCGTTGAGTCTCCGCTTCTCGCGCGACCGCTTGGCCGCCTCGTTGTTCTTCCTGCGCTTGTCCCAGTAGGACGCGTCCTTCTTCTCCGACGGGGTGAACTCGCGCTTGCGCCGCCCGGAGCCGGACCCTCCTGATGAATTCTGGGTGCCGGAGGGGGTGCGGATGGGGGAACGACACGGGTTTTCAGTTAACCCACGACACAAAATGTAGGTTTTGTACGTTTTACATAAATCTATTTCTAAATGTATATACCAATTGTGCTTTTGGCAACGGGCACCGAGATGAATAATTATTTTTATTCTCTCGCAGAATAGTGCAACACTTGTGTGTTAGAGGACAGCCAAAGGTTATGACCCTGGGCTCCCACCCTTCAGCAACCCGCCCTGACCAGCACGGCTCAAGTACGCTGAAATAACCCCCATGGCCAACACAGCTTTGGGAAGCCTTCATTCAGCAATGGAATGACAATTGACCGTAAATGATCACCTTTGAATGATTAACTTATCCGACACCGTTGTTTGGTGCGCGGATGGCGGAGGTCACCCTAGCATGGGAACGTTCAGAGAAAAGGTCCGGCCCAGGTGATCGGGTGCAGCTGCTAGTCTAGGAACCAAGTTCATGCCGCGGTGACCTGGGAGCTGAATCATCGTTAGGGCTGAGGCAGGTGAGCGTCTCACGCCACGCCGAACAGAAACTACGACCAGGGGCCCCTACCTGGGACCCGGCGGCTTGATCCGCCATCCTGTTTCCGCGTGCGGCCGGAAAATGCGACGGCTGCTGCTGCTGCATTGGGGAGCCGTCGCTGCGAGAAGAAGTGGAGTCACGTGACCCCCCGCAGGTCGTAGAGTCAAGGGGCGGCTCTGGGCAAGAAGCCATCATGGCCTCGCTTGGTGTTCTCGCGTTGTTTTACTCCTCCCCTCCCTCCTCCTCCTCCTCAGACTTCTCCCTGAGCTGGTGTCGAGGTTGGAAGCGGGGATAGGTTCAGGCGAGACTGAGACCGTTTGGCTCGGTAAACGGTTTCACGTCTCTCCCACTGTCACCTGCTCACGCACACGTGGGGGAAACGGGATTTATATAACAACGATCGATACACAACAAAAGCCAAGCATCGTGTAAATCACAGCATACTTTGCCTGTGAAGATGACATCACCATTCTTGAACATATATTTTATCTGAACGTTTCATGAATTGGGTTACAGCCATTACATCTCAATTTGCTATGTTATGAAACAAAGTGTGCAGAAGTTTATACAGATATACACATGGGAAACAATGTGCGGATGTAATTTTTGTTTAGCTGCAGATTGTAAATGCATCGTTATTGAGAAAGGTTCTACGTTTGAAACGCTGTGGGAGTTGGTACAATTTACTAATCATTTATTTCGCTGAGTACATTTCAAACGTGGTAGAAAGTCGAAAATCCAAATCCACTTGCCATTTGCGGCTCATTCGGATCAGTCAGTGGTCGACAATCAAAATAACAAGAAGCGACATTTTTTTCGAATTCGATACAAAACTCGGAATTTCAAGAGCCGCAATCCATATGGAAACAAACATATATTACATTACGAAGTAGTCCGTAAAGAGGCACACATTGCCGACCCTTGGGATGTGTGAACGGTGCGGAGGTTTGCTACGGCTCGTGACTCTAGCGCCCCCCTCTGGCTAACCTCGCAGTGTCCCTCCCTGCCACTCACCCACCCCCGCAATCTGGTGGCCGCTCGAGAAAAGGGAGCTTATTTCAGAACATTTTTTATAGACAGTTGACGTGAGGATTTCTCACGCTGCACTGTGTTTCCCAGCTTAGTCATTCCCTCTTTTATGAGATTGTTACTCAAGATCAGTGATACACAACTTTTCCGGGCCACCGGGCCACCGGCAACCCCACAAATAAAACTTTTTACGGACCATTATGAACCAATAACATATTTTTTTTCATAAATGTCAAACTATCATATTTTAAAAAGCACCTTAAAATTATTTAAAAAATCCATCAGCAGATTCAGTCAGCTGTGTCGAGTCATGAATGAAATATAAAGTACGTAACTGTGTCATGGGCAGTCGAGAATATAACGTGCCAAAATAATTTGCAATGCCCGCAAGAGCTCTGTGGACCACTTCCCACGGCCTCTTGGACCACAAAGCACAGGTTGGCAACCACCACTCCGGCTCTACGCAAAAGTGCGCAGACGCGAGGAATTCCCCAACATTGATCTCGTTTTTGACGAGGTGGGTGTTGGCAATGTTAAGGCCCAGGCTTTGTGCACCTTTGTCACTGGTGTCAGTAGGAAGTTGGAACGTGAAAGTAGCAGAGAACATTGTGTACGTTGCGCCTCCGATTAGCACGGCTGGCCACCTACGGTGCGAAACAAGTTCAACATACATACATGATGTACAACATTCTGTGCTCAAATACTGTGCGGTGTTCAAGAGACGTATTGTGTTAGCAGGGCAGCTGTTTGATGGGCTTCCAAACACCAATTTTGAATAGTGGTGGAGTGGTCATATGTGGTGTTGTTTATGGAATTTGTAATGTCTTTGAAATGGAGGTGGTTAGGACATTACAATGACAGATGGGCAATAAGCAAACAATGGAATGGAGGCCGATGTAGAGAAGGCAGATGGACTAAATGAGATGGCGTGATGAAGTTAGAGACCAGGAGTGCACCGTACGAAAGTGGCAAGAGACCGTGAAGAGTGGACGACACTTTTGGAGGCCTTTGCCCAGCCGTGGTGGGACGCTGAACGACCAAGTAAGCGAGAAAGCCAGCTTGCATGGAAGTACAGTCACGGTTGAACCTCACCAAACGCGGCTCGCCCAGAAGCTTCCAGCCATTGAAACGCAGGGTGCTTAGCAGGCGACACTCAGAATTCCATGGCAGGACTGGGTAAGCAAATTTGAAGCTAATAATAGAACCTGGCCAGTAAGTGCCTTAGATGTAATCAGGAAGAGGCGATTGTAATGGTTGGCGCTCGTGTGGCATTGGAGTGGCACTCACAAGGCTGGTGACCAAGGATTAGAGCCAAAGCCAGATGGCAGAGCACAAATTGGGCGTTAGGGTGTCGGGAGACGCAACAGCTGCAGGATCTGGGCAGAAGGAAGGAAGCGATGGCGGTGTGTTATGACATTACTGCCGTTGGCTGTGATGGCGTCTTGCCGTTGATATGTGCAGTGTATACCGTATGCGTGCTTGTGTTAAAATAGGACCTAGAGCGTGACTAATTCTGTACATCTACGAGAGAGACCGTGATTGCTGTTACTGTCTTGGAGTCATGCCCAGAGACAAGGGAGAGGAGCTTTAGGGAGTGAGGGGAGAGCGAGGGGAGGGAGAGAGTGTGTGTGTGTTGAGAGATTTAGAGGGGTGGAGGGAGGAATTATTGGGAAAATGTACAGCAGTCCATTATGTCGGGTGGGGCAGTGGTTAGCGCACTGTTATTTACCCGGAATCCTGAGTTAAAATCTTGATATCACTCGCCGTGGCTCACATCAGTGGTGAGTAGCATGAGTGGTCAGTGCGGGTTGAGGAGGGAGGGGGGCGTCACCAATCTGCGTTGACTACCGTGGTGAAGTATGGTCAAACAACGCACGTGACCAACACGGTGTGGGAAGGCCTCTTCGTCCACCAACAGAGGGGATGTCACGACGGATTTGTTCCAGCAGCGGATAGATCATGGCCGACGACGACGACGTCCGATGAAGAGAAAGAGTGAGAGGAGGAGGGGGAGATATTGAGACAGCTGGGAGGGAGGGAGGGCGAGGGAAGGAACGAGGCAGGATGCAGACAGTATTCATAGGCGGCGAGAAGAGCGAGAGTGGAGGGAGCGCATGTGCGAGTGAGACGCTGGTCGAGGGAGGGGCAAGGGAGGGAGAGGGGTGGGTTGTGAGAGACGGGAGTGAGTGTGAGATGAGGGGGGTGAGTGTGAGATGAGGGGGGTGAGTGTGAGATGAGGGGGGTGAGTGTGAGATGGGGGAGATGAGGGGGGTGAGTCTGATAGAGTTAGAGACGGAGTGTGGCAGTGGGACACCGAGGGAGAGTGAACGGGAGGGTGTGGGGATGAAGGGTGGGGTAGGGAGTGCGAGAGAGGGAGGGGGGTGTGTGGGATTGCGAGGGGCACGGTGCTGGAGGGGGGGCGAGAGGGAGGGGGGTGTGTGGGATTGCGAGGGGCACGGTGCTGGAGGGGGGCGAGAGGGAGGGGGGTGTGTGGGATTGCGAGGGGCACGGTGCTGGAGGGGGGACGAGAACGGCTTGAGTCTGCTTAGCGTGGGAGTGAGAGACGGAGTGTGCCAATGGGAGAGGGGAGTGTGGGATTGAGAAGGGGGAGGCTGGTGGGTGAGCCTGGGGGGGGGGGTGAGGGGGACTGGCGAGTGGGAATGTGGGCGGTGAGAGGCGGGGGGGCGAGTTACTGGGTTCGTTGCTGCTGGACCTGAGCCCAGTGAACTGGGTCAGTGGGGCCCGTGACGCGTCAACGCGGGGCCTGTGACGGCACGGGGCCCCGTCTTGACGCGCTACTGCTGCGTGTGTTTAGTCGCAGGGGGGTGGTCTGGCTTATACGTCCGATATGAGACTTACGTCCTTAATAATAGTTTTTTTTTGGGTTAGATCGCGTAAATGTTTACGCGAAATCCGAAATGAGACTTACGGCTGAGCCAACCTGGAGGTGGCACGGTGTTCGCTAATCGCTGGCGTCCGGTATCGAAGCGACTCATGGCCAGATTACTGAGAATACACTGCGCACACGATATGGAATATTGTTACATACGCATTATGTTGTTGTAGTGCATATATAATTACGGTGCGATTATACAGCTAAAAGTATAATATTGCCCATGATTATTTCCGTGCAGTATAACTCACTGATAATTGTCATATAGCGATTGAGTTTCTTCCATTAGATACGTTATTTAAAAGATTACAGAGGAATGTTTACATTTGCATTACACAATTATATCGGACTAAAACATAAATCTACGTCTTCCTTTTCAACACGCCTGGGGCGGGGAGAATTTCCACATTCGTGTGACGGAGCCTAGAATGTCCATACCACAAACACTTGATTTCACAACCTTGTAATAATTGTATCGACCTCCAGTACACAATAGTAACCATCCTAATGAGCCGACTCGGCAGTAACATTTACCTATTACGTACGTGTAACACAGATATTAGTGTAGAGATTATTATCTGGCTGAGGGAAGGAAGCAATAGCGTTACTAGCCATTATCCTGTTGGGCCCGTGGCTTCATTGGTATTCATTATTATTATAATACAGAAAGCATAAAAGAACATCTCATGATAGGGACATTATATTTGAGTTGTGTTCATAAATGCGATCCCGTGCAGGATTACTCTCGAATTCATAAACGACGATCGGCACTGAGCGGTGTGCAATCTCGTGATATTCCACAAGGGCTAGAAATATGAGATTCAGCACAATGTAAACCAATGTTTTCAATTTGATGACGGTGCAGAGATTGTTGATTGGTATCACTCAGGACAGAGTCAGTCCAAAGTTCTGCATTGTTTAAGCTTGAATATATACACCGCCACAAAACTGTCCATTGAGCAATGTACTCGTTCAAAATAATATTGTTGAATTTAAACATTTCAAGATCAATCGTCGCGATTAACCTCGAGGTACTAAATTCAAATATATTTAAAACATTGATTATAAAAGCAATATGGGCGTTCATATAATGAATAAAATGTGTTACAATCAAAGTCACGTGACAATCTGTGATTGAGTAGCTGCGGTGCACTGTCGACCAGTCTGGTGAAGTATGGTCAAAAAACCACCCATGGGGAGGATTTCAGTCTCGGAGGGCCTCGGACACAAGGATGCTATTATGCTCTTACAAGTCTAGTAAACATACATTACTCTGTTGTAAGTTATATTACTCCGTGTGTTGACGCCACTGGGTCACCATGGCCTGTGTGCGGATGGTGCCAACACACCTCGTCATCGCTTCCTTCCCTCTGCCAGACACAGCCACCATTTGCAGAGTAAACAATGTGCAATACTGAGTTGGCAGTGGTTGCACAGGCTCTAATAGCACATGCGTCAATAATAAAGTTTTTAACCTCTTCCAAATGCCTGGCTGCGTGCAAGATTAAGTGAACGTACCCTCCAGACAGAGCTTCTAACAATAGAAAAGGTAATCATTTCAAAGTTTCCTTTGAAAGGAATTGCGCCATCTCATTTGAGCAGTTTTCCTCACTCCATGAGCACAGTGATTTTCATTTAATGAATTCAAATTCCAGTCCTGGATTAAGCCAACTATCTCTTTGAGCTGATAATGAGCATCAGTAATGTGAATTCACCATGCTGGTCAGTGCCGAGGACAAGATCAGAGTTCACTCCGTACCGATGCTAACCACGGATAGGGAATCGAAGTCAGGCGCCAGGATTCATAGCATAGTACGCTAATCCCTGCCACCCTCATGCCCACCACCAAGCCATGTTTAATATCCACGTTGACTACTCATTAAAAGTTATTTATCTGCCCAGGAAAATCCTGAAGACCATGACAAAATGTGCAGTGTTTAGGACAATCGCTGCCAACGACAGTTGCTGCGCCGTCTTTACCCACGACAAAAAATGTAAACGATTACCAAAATCTGGAACAAATCTGACCACTGCACCAACATTGGGCAACAGGGCTGGCAACTTACCCTCAGATCGCAGACAGAGGTTACAGAATTCCCCAAGGTTGTGTGCCCTCTAGACCAATCACCACTCATCCAAATGCACTTTTCAGTAAACTCAATTTTCTATGGCTGGTTACAACTCTATGCCATTGCCCTACCAAGGTAATCGCAGTAAATGTTTTGCCGGTTTTGAATACCCCAAGTGCATTGGAGTCATGTGACTCGTTTTGAAGAGGCTGCTGCGTTGGGATGTTTGCCAAAGTCTTTGTTGAGGGGTTTTTTTATTTTGTGGGCAAGAAAACAAGTGGTTGGGGAAACCTCATGCAAACGAGGGGATAATCCTTAGAACGCACGGCACACAGGCCCGGAACCCATCTTGCTGTGCCGCGATTGAATGGCCGTCTCGCAGGCCATTGCGTTCGGGGGTCCTCACGACACAGGGTGATCACTGCGTGATCCACCAACCCCTGCCCTCCACAGTTGCGTACGATGGAATACGATTCGTATGTACACGAGTTATTCAATGAGGATTTTTATTAAACAAATTAATGTCATTCTTTGAATAACACCAACATAACATTTGTGTCACTGCAAGCACAGAGAGCACACGACTCAGTTGCAAAGTTGGGATTTCAGATACTCAAACCCCCAGTGGGATGATATGACATCATCATATTGCACGAAGGTATATAAAAATAAATAAGCACCATCTTGCCTCCACTCGCAGAAGAGTGGAATTTCCACTTCTGTTGACCAACCCCTTTAAAGAGAACGTAACATATGTGACATCAGGTGATAGAAATAATAATGATCATGGGAGGTTTGGGATCACAGTGAAAAGTCACACCCCATGAATTCAATGTCAAAGCCGGCTCACAACACAAGGATATATAACACATGGACAGCTACCATCAGCTGGAGTTTCACCTAGGGTCGAAAAATGCCAAAAAAAACCTGTTAAGTTAGGGGTGCAATTTAAATGCAAGTTGTTGATGTTGTTGGGTCTAAGAACAGTTTCAGAGACGCAGATTTTCACTGTCTGGAGAAACCGGATTAAACTAGTGCAGGGATAGGCCCAGTTCGTGTTCAGATCTGGAAATTCCATTACAGCCAAATATGTCTTTGCCTTTGCATGTGTGTCGCAACTATGTGGGTGTGTCCATTGTATTTGTGCATATTCTTTAAATCAAATAGTCTCCCCGTCCGAGCGAGCGTTGCATAACACTCCGGTCCATATATGACACACCAATGAATGTTGGGCCATGGCTGGGAATCGAACATAGCTAGCCAGGTTTATAGTGCAGTGTGCTAATCACCGTGCCACAACTCCACCTCGATCGAGTTAATTACGAGTAAAATATCACATCTCAGCAATCTGCCATCACCCCCTTCATTAATCACCTTTCACATAATATTAATGCCTTAATTCATGCTGGAAAAGCCTCACTAAGTCTTAAGACCCTCTGGAGGATTCTGCAAGGTAATGTTTGGACATTTCCCATTTCGTCATCTCCATATGGGGGTAACCACAGTACCCGGACAAAAACAAAACATCCAAGGCATTAGAAGGGATAACGTACGCAAGCATCCACACTGATATAAGCAATAATCTATTGCTGTACCACTCTCTCATGTCCACGTTGCAGCCAGCCACCCCTTGCACTATCAACCCATTACCCCGTAAACCACCTTCTGTCCTCACCACTCACCGCTCACTTCCTCACCCCTCGAAAATCTTCCGCACCTCCGATTAGCACGACTGGCTACGCACGGTGGGAGAGAAGTTCTACATACATACACGTACCACCACTCCCTCCCACTCTTATCATCACCATTACCATTTGAACCCCTCACCACCCCACGTGGTCCCACCAGTCCGACTGTGTCCCTCCTCTCTCCTCACCGCCTCCCCCCAACCCCTCCCATCCTCACCCTTCCCATCCTCACCCTTCCCATCCTCACCCCTCCCATCCTCACCCCTCCCATCCTCACCCCTCCCATCCTCACCCTTCCCATCCTCACCCTTCCCATCCTCACCCTTGCCATCCTCATCCCTCCCATACTCACCCTTCCCATCCTCACCCTTCCCATCCTCACTCCTCCCATCCTCACCCTTCCTATCCTCACCCTTCCCATCCTCACCCTTCCCATCCTCACCCCATCACCGCCAGGGATCCCGCCTGTCTCATTGTTTCAGACGCTCACCCGTCCCCTCCTCTCTCCCCCACGTGCTCCTGTCTCCCCCACGTGCTCCTCCCTCCCCCACGTGCTCCCCCCCCCCGTGCCCCCCCCAACTCCTCACTCCCTCCCAGCTTCTCCCCCTCCCCTGCGCCCTACATTTCGCAAGGCGGGTTCACCGGGTTCATGCAAATGAGCACACGGGCACGTGCGAGGGAGTGTACATGGGTGGGAGTGTGTGGTGGAGTGCCTGCGTGTGTGGGGGTTATAGCTTTTTGGGAGTGTGTGGTGGAGTGTCTGTGTGTGTGTGGAGGTTACGTACATATCCTCACCATTCCGTCAAAAACAACCCCCTACCTCCTCGTTTGTACCGGACGGCAACGCTGTGGTGGGCAGTGCCGTGGGGGGAGGGCCAACTTAGATTGGCCATTCCCCTCATGGCGTTTGTAACCACCACAGCGGCCAAATGGGGTCTCTGGGCGGGTGCGAGGGGCTGGTAACCCCTCCACCTTCAATTAATTACCACCAAACCAAAAAATGCAATTAAGCTTGAGCCGGAGGCCCCGGGGGACAGGCGTCTATGACGTCTCCTGGCCAAACCCCATTTGGTGGAGCCATTAAACTGAATCCTTACCCTCGGGGCTCCTCCAGAAACAACAAAAAACCAATACAGGTAGTGACGTGGAATGTTCGAACGCTCACTGGAGAGGAAAGGCTGCCACTCCTCTGTCGGGAGCTGGACCGATTCCACCTGGATCTCTGTGGTATTCTGGAGGTCCGGTGGACCGGCTCTGGCTCCTGCTTCTACTCGGGGCAGGAGACCGCAAACAACAGGGAGTGGCTCTTCTTCTGACCAAAAGAATGACGGGGGTGTGGGAGCGTGGCGGAGAGGTGTGGGAAGCTGTAAGCCCCAGGCTACTTTGGGCTCGCCTTCCCATCAACCAGAGGCGAGGAGTGGTGGTCGTGGTTACTTATACCCCCACTGAAGACGAACATCCGTGGAGGGATGCAGGCAAGGCCGATGAGTCAGATGCCTTCTATGACTTCCTGTCACAGGTGCTAGCTAAAGTGGCCCTTCGGGATAGAGTCATCTTGTTGGGTGACTTCAATGCCTGAGTTGGTCATGATGCTGGCACTTGGTCTGGAGTGATTGGAAGGCATGGGCCAGATCAGCTCAATATCAACGGCAGGAGGCTGGTCGATTTTTGTGCAGCCCATGGGCTTGTAATTACCAACACGCTGTTCCGGCATCGGCGCATCCACACAACATCATGGATGCATGCCGGGTCCAAGCAAGAACATCTTCTGGACTACATAGTGATGGAACAGCGGATGCAGGCCCATGTCCTTGACACCAGGACCTACCGTGGAGGTGATCTGCCCACTGGCCATCGACTTGTCATCTGTAAGATGCGCCTGCCATTCTTCCACTCCGGTGGTGGGTGTACATCCAGGACCCCATTCAAACCCATAGTGGTATGGTCTCAGCTAGCTGATGAAAGTTGCTAGCGAGAATTTCATCACTTGCGGCTGGAGTTAGCATCGTCCCCCACTCCTCCTGATGTTGAGGGGAAATGGGTGAGGTTTAGGACTGTAGCTCATGCAGCTGCAATGGCTGCTTTGGGTACACGGTCCAGACCCCCCCAGAGACCCTGGCTCACAGAGGAGGTGTTCAGGCTGGCTGAGAAAAAGTGACATGCCCACTCTCACCATCTGCAGTATCCCACATCAGAGAATGAGGCTTACCGAAGCCTTCGCTAGGAGATTCAGAGAGCCATGAGGCGCTGCAAGGATGGGTGGTGGTCACGGGTTGCTGGGGAGACGGAGTCTGCCTCAATGGCCCGCGATCACAAGTTGCTCTTTAACTCCATAAAAAAGTAACCTGCAGCGCCAAACCTATTACCATAATTTGGGGAAAGATATCCGACCCCCAAGACCAGGTTTGCAGATTTGCTGAGCATTCCTGTGAGGTCCTGGGGGAAGGGAAATCCCTCAGCCTGGAAAACATCGTGGGACAAAGTGGGAATGACCCTGCTAAGGCTGCAGTGCCTCAATAATTGGAAAAAGAAGTCACCCCCTGTGAGTGGCTGGCTGAGGTGCCATCTGTTGAGGAAGTACTGAAGGCGATCTGGAGTCTGAGACCAGGAAAGGCACCAGGCAGAGATGATCTGTCAAGCGAAATGCTGAGGGAGGGTGGCGTTTGTTCACAGACTGCCCTACATGACATCATAACAACAGTCTGGACCACTGGACGGGTTCCACAGGATTGGAAGGATGCCCTGGTGGTCCCCCTCTTTAAGAAAGGGGACCGCACAGACTGTAACAACTAGAGGGGCATCTCACTCCTCAGTGTGCCGGGAAAGGTCCTGGCAAGAATTATTCAACATCGCCTTGCTAGGCACGCTGAGGAGAGGCTTGTGGAGCCCCAATGCGGTTTCAGGAAAGGGCGGTCCTGCACAGATGCCATATTTTCTGTCCGTCTGCTACAGCAGAGGTGTAGGGAATGCCAACAAGACCTACATCTCTGCTTTATTAACCTGGTCAAGGCCTATGATACCATCAATAGGCCTGGGCTCTGGGTTGTTCTTCGAGCTTTCGGAGTCCCTGACCCTCTGCTCACAATCATTAAGGACCTTCATGATGGTGAGCGGGCCCGGGTAAAACTACGTGGCCGGGAGTCGGAGCCATTCCCTGTTCACCTTGGGGTGCGACAGGGATATCCTCTCGCTCCCACATTATTTAACATCTATTTCGACCACATGGTTCGTGAAGCCTTCAATAGCTGTACCAGAGGAATTTCCATTTGGTACAGATACAATGGGAGGCTGATTGATGCCCGGGTGCGGTCTCAACCATGTTATGTATGCCGATGATCTGGTAATTGCTGCTCACTCAGAGGAGGAGTTGCTGCTGAACCTGGAGCTTGCCACTAAGAGGTGGGGCCTTACCATCAGCCCCACCAAAACTAAGCACCTGCCTGGGTATATTGTACCATCGGACACTCCACCCCCACAACTCCCAATTGGTGATAGGGCAGTTGTGGAGAGAGTGGAGAGTTTCCCTTACCTTGGCAGTGTGCTCATGACCGGCTCCGGTTTGATAGCAGAGGTCTCACTACGAATCAGTCGAGCGGCATTATCTTTTCATTGGTTGCATAACGCTGTGTGGAAGCTACCTGGTCTGTCACTCTGCACGAAGCTTCAGGTCTTCTTGGCCACAGTCATTCCCTCCCTTCTCTACGTCTGCGAAACGTGGATCCCCCTAATCTAACATCTTAGCCGGTTAGAAACATTTAGGCTGGCCTGCCTACGATCCATCCTGGGTTTAACCAGGCTGGATTGTGTGAGGAGCTCACAAATCCTTGAAAGATCTGGACAAAGTCTAATCGGTGAGCTCGTCCGGCAGGCAAGGCTGCATTGGCTGGATTATGTAGCACCCATGCCCAGCCGCCGCATGCTTAAACAGCTTTTGTTCGACCGGATCGAGGGGGCTAAACAGGCGCGGCACGGGCTAAAGAAGAGATGGAGTCATGTGGTACAGGAGGATGTGGAACTGAGTAGACTTGCCGATGACTGGTACCACCGGTGTCAAGATCGGCCTCTGTGGAGGCTTGTGAAGGACGCTACTGGGCGGAGGAGTGACGTTCACAACGAGCGGAGCGCCGGGTGGCTAAACCACAGCAAGTTGGCACAGTAGGGGGCACAGGTGGTCCATCAGCCAGTTATCTCAGTCAGTCGACCCGTGGCACCTGGGTCTGCCCCGTGACCTCCTGGCAGCGGGCGTTGCGTTCGACACTTCACGTGGCCTCAACGTGCCTATAGCCTGGCACAAGCATCGTGGTGACGTCACCGCTACTTAGTGGCGAATGGCGGTTATTGTTCTTGTGTGTGATGGAGTGTCAGGGAGCGGTAGTGCAGGCGGTCAGGGCGCTGCGCTACGAACCTGGCGACCCGGGTTCGATTCCTGCTCATGGCCGGCGCCGGTGACGAACCAGTCCTAGGCCTCCCCTAGGTAGACTCAGCCTCAAATTAGTACCTGGTGCGGTGTGTAGTAAACATCGCCACAGGGGGAGGCAAAGGCGGCCAGGCGTGGTGCTGGCCACCCATCCCCTCGCGTGTCGTGCCAGCCTTCAGAGGTGCTTGCTAACAGCACTTACCCCAACAGTCTGTTAAAGCTATACGGGGGAGCTTTGTCTTTGGAGGTTATAGTGTGTGTCTGATTGTGTGGTGGAGTGTCTGTGTGTGGAGGTTAAAGGGTATGTCTGAGTGTGTGGTGGGGGTATAGTGTGTGTCTGGTAGAGTGTCTGTGTGTGTGGAGGTTATTATAGTGTGTCTGTGTGTGGAGGTTTTAGTGTGTCTTTGGTGGAGTGTCTGTGTGTGGAGGTTATTATAGTGTGTATGTGTGGTGGAGTGTCTGTGTGTGTGGAGGTTATAGTGTGTGTCTGCGTGTGTGGTGGGATGTCTGTCTGTGTGTGTGGAGGAGGTTATAGTGTGTGTCTAAGTGTGTGGTTGAGTGTGGGGAGCAGTAGTGCAGTGGTTAGGGCGCTGCACTTCGAGCCCGGCGACCGAGTTCGATTCCCGCTCACAACCGACACCAGTGACGATTATCTGAATTGGTCCTGGGCCTCCCCGAGATCGACTCAGCCTCAAATGAGTACCTGGTGCGGTGTGTAAACATCGACACTGGGGGGACAAAGGCGGCCGGGCGTGGTGTTGGCCACCTAACTTATCAAGTCGTTTCCGCCTTGAATAGGTGATCGCTAACAGCACTGGCCCCAACAGTCTGTTAAGGCTATCTTTGTTGTTGTGGGGTGATAGGATGTGAGGTGGAGTGTCTGTGTTACAGTGAGTGATGTAGTCCATGTGTCGTGTCTGTATGCGAGTAATGCATCTGTTAGTGTCTGTGATTGTAGTGTTTGACTGTTATCGCGTTTTTGATTTATTATCAAGTGCAGTGTGTTATAGTGTGTGATGTAATATTTGGCTCTGTGTGTGATGTATTGTCTATGAAGCACAGAGGGTTATAGTTTGTGTGCTGAACTTCTTTCGTACCGTATGTGTGATAGTGTGTCAGTGTGTCACGTAGTCTGAATGATCACCCATCTAACCTGCTTCGCTTCCAACAACCCACCAATGTGATTTGGTCACATACCTTAAGACATGGCTGCGTTTAGACACCGAGGTGCCAAAATAGACCTCTTTATTTACGCATCTGGGACAGGTTTTAGGAGTCTCAAAACTCGCTTTGATGAGGCTCCTGCACAGAGTGGGTTTGGCCAATTCTAGCTTCCAACAACCGGCCAATGTGACTTGGTCGTAAACCTTAAGACTTGGCTGAGTTTAGCCACCGAGACACAGGGGACAGACATAATTATTTAATCGACTTGGAAAGGTTTTAAGAGTCTCAAAACTCGATTTGATTTGGGTCCTGCACAAAGTGGGGTTTGGCCAATTTTAGCTACCAACAACCGGCCAATGTGATTTGGTCGTAAACCTAAAGACTTGGCCGAGTTTAGCCACTGAAACGCAGGGGACAGATATTATGATTTACTCGCCTAGGAAAGGTTTTAGGAGTTTAAAAACTCGATTTTATGAGAGTCCTGAACTTCGTGGGGTTTGGCCAATTCTTAAGCGAGTGTTTCTTTGTTGTTGCTGCTTTGCAGAAAGAAACTGGAGTGGTTGTGGAGAATTCGTACAAAACCGAGGGAACAACTTGTGAATATATTTGGATATTGTGCACCGCATGGGTACCCTTTGCATCTTTGCGCATGTTAATTCTCATTACCTGTCAAAATCTTGAGGATTTTTCTATTTTGATCATGTAATAAAAAAACACACATGCAGCCATTTTTTTACTAATCGACATAAATTTGCGGGTAATCTTCACGTTTGCCTGCAAGTTTGTCCTGAGAAGTACTCCCTCGAAACCACTCCAGCCAATTTCAAGAATTAGTCATGTGAAAGCGTACCATGTGTCGTTTAGGTGAACCAGGTGTAATATTAATTTAAAACAAACTATTAGCTTTGACCCAATAATAATATAGTCTTTTGTTCTTTCGGTAAAGTTACGTAGGTATAAAATAACATAATTATGTTTATTGGCTAGAAAACTGCTTATCCAATCTTCATTCACAATATCCCAGGCACGTGGTGTATGCCTCTTTTCAAAATCATACAAGTACCCATATGCGATGCTGTGATTAGTGGTGGCTCACTGATTAGCACGAAGTTCAATGAAACTCGTCCAAAATTGAGATATCACACAATTACTGTGGTGTAATGTTGATGTTGTATTACAGTAGTTATTCCCAATTCCATTTTTTGACAGCTAATAGTGTAGTTATGCGAGTAGTGCGGTGATGCGAGTGAATAGTAATGTAATATTTATATTACCGTGATTATACAGTAGCTTGTATGTTTTAATAGAGTACTATAGTTTAGTAAGTCATGTTAATATTGTAATAAAGGTGAGTGTGAAGATGTAATTTGTGTAGTTAGAGCTAAACATTTGTAGTATAACTAGTATATATTATCGTGGTAGTGCAGTAATAACGTTAATCGTGTTAATTGCTACTGTGGTAGTAAGTCTAGTGACACTGAGTGCTGATACAACTTATTTATTCATTATGTAATTCTGTCAGTAAATTTAGTGATGCTAATTGTATTGTTAATAATGGTAGTGCTGTAATATTACCAGTGTAGCCAAGCTATTGGTATTGATCATTGATTGCAAGACAGTGCACTGATGTCACTGCTGTTACTGGCGGTTGCTAATGGCGGAGTTAACAGTGCGCTGTGTCGTCACTCATACAGTGGTGATGTCACTTGGAGCGAATCACTGTAATCGTCAACTCTTTTAAATCCTTTATATTAAGTTCACTTGCTTGCTTGCGTGCTTGCAATGCTTGCGCTGCAATCATCTGACCCATAGGTGGCAGCCATCTCAAGCCAGAAGACGAGAGGACTCTAGCCGCCACGCATATAAAGGATTTATAGTGAAAAACTTAGTTTTTACGGGTACATTTTTTTTCCTTCCCAATCACGCACCCTTACAAAGCACGACTGTATATTATACACTCCCATAAAGGGATCCAACAAACGCAGTGTCTTGTGGAGACGGTGGCTTCTGTGGGCGTGGGATTCAGGCAAACACACGTGCATGGGAGTCGCCATTTTGTTGAGGCCCAACATTTTTGTGTTGTGTCTCTCTCACCTTGTCCCCGTCTCACTGGGTCTCTCTACAGTCATTTGAAGGGGATTTAGAGAATGACACCACTTTTAAATTAATCCCGTCGTATACATTTTACGAGTTTTTTTTATATATAGTCGTAATATATTGTAAGGTTAACGTGAGTGGTGAATGATATCTGAATCAACCCTGGGCTCTTCACACACCAACGCACACTAACCACAGCAGTGAAGTTTGGCCAAACCCCGACAGCGAGAGGAACTTAATCCATCATTGGATTGGCAGAGGACTGGAAATGTAATTGTAAACGAATACATTAATACCCTTTATTTTAAAAAGGAAAGCCTTACCAAGTATAAAGTTTCTGGAGTGAAAACTTTCATTTTATTCGACTAGAAGAGAGTCCTACATTATAATGTTTTTTTTAAATCAATTCTACATACGAGTATATTGTGCCTGGGACAAAACTGGGGAACCTGGAGAAGAACTCGTACACAACAGGAGATGATAACGCCAAAAGCTCAACACACATGCATTCAAGAGTCTTGCTTGCATTGCCATATCTTGGCCACCTTGCAACCATGTGCATTTAGAAGTTTCACACATCTCTGCGTGGTCCACCAACCCTTACCTCCAGGGCTTCATTTTTTATTTAACATTTTTCTGAACGATGCAAGGTTGACTCGGAGTATTGGTGTAAGGCACCAGCGCCAGAGCACTAGGTATGCCGATCTATAATCATGTTTTATTGTACCCCTATATTGCGATGATTTGATGAACAGGTTGAAATTTAATTACATACAAAACAAGGCGAGATGACGTGGTGTGTGCCAAATAAATCCTAAAACAGCATTCCAAACTGTTCCGGCTGAAGTTGAAGGACTGCTTACCTCCAATGCACTAAATCACAACATTGCACAAGTTTGCACCACCGCTTACTAGTCTTTCGCAAGGTATTTTGTTTTTATTAAAATAGGTGTAAAGATCGTGTTTATATTACGACTATCGAATTTCCAAATGAGATACATTTTTTTGAGGTGGGTGTGAGTCAAGACTTGATTTCCCAACACGTTTTGCTTGAACAGCCAGTTTCTTCGATATAAAACGTTCAAGTTGAATGTGTATTTTTGTCTTCGTATCTGTCTCTGTGGCTCCCTGTCTCTCTGTATCACGATCTCTTCATGTCCTTCTGTTTGTCTTCATGTCTGTTTGCCCAACTCTCTCTGGATCTGTGCCTGCCAACTTGTCTCTATCTCACACCGTTTTTCTGTCTTTGACTTTCTCCCTCTTTGAATGTTACAAGAACTATTACACTACTAATAATATAGTAATAGCAACTATAAGAACATAATTCAGAGGTTTTTTTCTTCATATGTTTGGCCAGTTATTAAGTATGGCAGGAACCCCATGAACTCACAAATACATAACACATTCCTGCGGAGGGAGCTGGTAGGAACGTTGGGTTGCTCGGTCAATGACCAGGGTCAACGGCGGCGTGGTTCATTCCGCAAATAGGGCACCACGGGGTGACCAGCCCCTCCCCACCCAGCCCCACCCCTCCCACCCCCACCCTCCCCACCCAGCCCCTCCCCATCCTCCCCACCCAGCCCCACCCTCCCCACCCAGCCCCTCCCTGCACGACGGACGGACACAATAATCCCCTGTGGGCTGGTGTAACCAGGAGGTTCCTACCAGTATAATGTACATAGTCTGAAACCTGGAACATTCTTAACTGAAACCTCCTACGCATTTCACAAGTAGTACTAATCGCATATCTGCATTTCCCATAAATATGCTAAAATTCCTCTTGATATGCAAAGTCTTTTGTCAAGGCGCTCTTCCTCCTCCCTCCCAGCTTAAATAGACGCTCCTAGCCTGGGGTGTGTCATTCAGACTCTGACTTCTCGACAGACCTGTTCTTCACCTGAGGACGGCTGCTTGCGTTATGGCCGAAACGTCGTGAGAATTATTTTATTATGTTTTATTTTTATTATTTTATTATTTCCATTCTACGTGACTTTACCGAAAGAACCAAGAAGATGAAAAGTTATGTTTTCTGAGATATGTGCTTGTGATAGATATCCGTATATAGATCCTCCGCTATTTTCATGGTACTGTCTTTACCATTAGTTATGGTTCCATCTTTCTTTCTCAGGGCTAGTCTTTGCGATTTGCCAATCATCACAGAACAGCTGTTGGATACAAACAAGCGGCACTATTTACTAACGCTTGCACATAAATTAGACATTTTTATTGTCTCAATCGTTCCATTAAAAAAACTGAGACAAAACTGACATGCAAAAATTTATAGATCCATGAGCCTTCTGTTATACGTATATATAATGTTCACGTAGAGCATAGAGAGCCAAATAACACGAATTAGAGGAAAATCAACCACTTGAGCAAGCTGGATTTAGAACAAAAATTTAGTTTTTTTTTACCACCATTCACCACATACATTCCATCATATGAAATAAAATATATAAAATACCATAATGCCTGCATTTCGCAAACTATGAAAACGCATATGATTCATGGAAACTGATGTAGTCATACTCTTTGGTTCTCTCGGTAAAGTCACGTATGTAGAAAAATAAAATAAATCATATATCTCGCTGGTTCAGCAGTTCCACGGCTGGATTCTTTTTTCCGCCTGAGGACGACTGCTTGTGTTGCGATCGAAACGTCGTGATAGATTATTTTTATTGTTTTATTTTTTTTCTCTACCTACGTGACTTTACCGAAAAACGTCGTGATATTTTATTTTTTGTTTTATCTTCTTTTTCTACCCACGTGACTTTACCGAAAGAACCAAAGAGGATGGATTTCTGCAGTCACGAAAGCTTCAAATCAAGATTGATAGTCATCCAGGCTCTCATAAGAGGCTTTAAAATTACCAATATGAACAAAGATAACTATTTACATAAATGTAAGAGTTATTCTACTTCTGCATGTAGAAAATGTAATATAACACAGAGGAGTCAAGCAAGGAGATATGCTTCCAACAAGGTTATTGACAGTGACACTTATAATATAAATTCTGAAGTTGGTAGATGAGAAATGAAGACGTATATATACACATGGAGAAATTAAAAACAATCTTAGATGTTGCGTCTGATAGTCATTACCATGTCCAATGGAAATTAATTCTAAGAAATAACTGAAAAACTAAGCAAAGAAGGTTGCAACATTGGGCCAAAGATAAATATATTTTAAAAAGTAATGTATAACAATTTTGTTGAACCAAAATTTATTGTAGGGACATAATTGTAAGACACAACTGAGTATGTATATCTAAGAAAAATATTAAAGGTGGACCATGATCACAATTATGTAACACAGATGTGAACAAGACAAGGTCAGGGTAATTTTGTAAAATGTTACTTGATAATAAATAAATAAAACATACTAATGTGCCCAACGATGACAGTTTTCAATGGGCACACATTACACATGCTATGACAATTTTCAGAAACATGGACACTGACAAAATGGAAAAACTGAAAAGTACACACAGAAGAATGGAGAGATGCTTACTGGCAATTACACCAAAAGAGGGATGCCATATTGGCTGCAGATAAAAGCGAACTTGGGCAGGACACAACAACGTCACCAGAAGGGACAATGGCTGGTGGTCGACTCATGGTGGAGTGGCAACAAAGCGAGGGAACACACCTGAAGGGATGTCCACTGCGGAGACGGAGTGAGGGGATCAGCTCGTCAGCATGGTGGCTTATGGCATCCCAAGACCATGTGGGGCAGCATCGACTTGTAGAGGCCTACATACAACAGTGGATTGAACATGGCTATTGGTTAAATTTCGATTTAAAGCTTTCGTGACTGCAGGGATTCATCTTCTTGGTTCTTTCGGTAAAGTCACGTAGAATGGAAATAATAATATAGTACAAATAAAACATAATAAAATAATTATCACGACGTTTCGGCCACAACGCAAGCAGCCGTCCTCAGGTGTAGAACAGGTCTGTCGAGTTATTTTTATTATTTTATTATTACCATTCTACGTGACTTTACCAAAAGAACCAAGAACATGGCTATTGGTGTATGTATATTGAACTCGCACCGTACAAATCCAACCACGCTAATTGGCGGTGCGGGGGAAGGACAACAAACTAAACACAAAACGCAGTTCTAAAGAAATGAGTTTTCAATCGAGATCATTTAAAAGTGCACAGCTCCAGTGGCGATTTTGATAGCGCAACAGATTAACTCGGCACAACCCACCAATCGCATGACCTTAAAAAGACACTGGTGTATGAATATGTACCACCGCCAAGTCCACAAAGATGATTGTGGTACTGGTGGGTGCTTCTGGTGTTTCACGAGCGTGCCATCACAGAAGCCGCTTGGGAGGATGCCACTGCGCGTCATTCGCCTGCCCTAAATATTCACCTCCTGTCCCAGGCCACCGTGACACTCTGGCAGTGCTCAGCATTTCATTGCCACACCTCTCACCTGGGCGATGTTATCGCCTGTGGGCGGGTCTACCTAACTGCCCTGCTGAAATGCCAGCAAACTTCTGGGAGGCTCAACTGGCAAATTATATGGTGAGCTGGTAGTCCCTCCCACAAGCATCCCACCTTCCCCACCACACCCAAAGACAACAACAACAGCCGCCGTTTGCCACGAAGGACGGCGACTACACCGCAGCGCTGATGCCAGGCTAGGTGCACTTTGAGGTCACGTGAAGTGGGGAAGGCTCGCTGGCAGGTCACGGGACAGACCCAGGATCCATGGTTTGACTGACGGAGTTGACTGGCAGATGCACCACCTGTACCCCACCACTACAGGAACGAAGCTCATTGTGACGTTAGCACCGCCGAATGCTCATTGGGGTCCACCCACTCATTTACCAATCCAGCCCACGAAGTAGGTCGGCAGGAGTCGAACACGAGGCCAGAAGCAGATGTAATCCAGGACAAAATCCCAAATTTCACCAAAGCTTCGAGATACCACGGTGACAGCCTCTGTGAAAACCGGGACGGCTGTGGTAGCTTTTTCGTGTGTGAGCACGGCAATGATCAATCCGCCGGTAGCCAAACCCCAGAGGTCGCAATCGGGTACCCGATACCCGTACGCTACCCGATACCCGGCTACCCGTACCCGGCCGGGTATCGGGTACGGGTACCCGTACCCTACCCGATACCCGGCTACCCGTACACGGCCGGGTATCGGGTACGGGTACCCGTACCCTACCCGATACCCGGCTACCCGTTTGCGACCCTGGTGCGGCTGGGTACGGGTACGGGTAAGGAATCAAAACCCATTTGCGACCTCTGCCAAACCCGCCGCCTGGAAGAGGCGCTGATTCGGGAACGATGCCGGTCCGGCCGCGACTGTTCGCCAACGCGGACGTCAGGTGGCGGTGTTCAGCCGACTCCGCGGCGAGATGACAATCGTCGAGAGCAGTCGGTAGGGGGCACAGTTTGAGAATTGTCTCTGCCAACTTTTTTGTCTGCACATCGCTCGCCAAGATGAAAATCGGAACCATATAGCGCACGGTAATAATTCATATACAAATACAACGAAATACAACGCAGCCATTCATATGCATAGTTTAACACGTAGGCTTTCGCGACCAATATTATTGATAATCAAGCAAGTTAACTATTTGTCTTTTGTCAACGTGACATTTTTTTGCTGATTGGCCGTGTCGGGTGGTGGAGGGTTACGACACATTTATAAATAACGCGATCTAAACCCAAAAACGTTTATTATGAATACATATGCATACATACACACAATGCGCACACCACACACATACAAAGATCCCCCGTGTAGCCTACATATGCTGTTGGGGCAAGTGTTGTTAGCGAGCAAATATACAATATTAGCGTGGGATAAGTAGATAAAGTCGTCATGTGGCCAGCACCTCTCCAGCCCCCAGTGCTGATGTTTGAATCACTCGCCACTGATGTTATCAGAATCAAAATGTTGAATGCTGGAGGAATCCGATGAGCTATAAAGCTCTTGCTCACAGATGTCCAGTAGGGGCAGCATTAAATTCGAGCGGCCAACTGCTAACGCACAGATATACACGCACATATAATTTTTTTTGCAAGTCAAATTCATCACAAACAAATATAGTCAAGAGCGCCAACGCTAACCAGTGCGCCACCGCTCCCACAATTTACACAAAAACATACCCCACTACCAGACCAATGTGTACACACCACATATACACACACACACCACTAAATAGACAGACATACTGTGTACAACCACACCAATTCACAGTCACACAAGAGTCGCGTTTAAAAACAATGGAGCTCAGCAGCTGATTTCATTCACAGCGCTTCCTTGTTTGATGAGCGTGTTGCCAGCTAACCATTGGCCACATAGCCATGTGTACACATATTCATAGTGACTATTCAATGTATTTATGTTTAAAAGCCACATTCTCACAACTCGTCTTCGGGAGGGCCCTACAATTGTCAAACGTTGGCCAATTACACTATGAGATCTCTTTTACCAGTGGCAAAATATAATAGTAGGT
>CM025608.2:11654479-11674440 GCA_014621495.2 Entosphenus tridentatus | reverse complement strand
GGGAAAAAAATTTCACGAACATTAATTGTCACGCACAACGAGTCTGTCTGGAAAATGTCAGCTCGATTGGATCACGGGAAGTGGGTTAAAAAACGACCGAAAGATTTGCACGGTCGTAAGCAAGCAAGCAAGCGCGCAAGTGAACTTAATATAAAGGAGCTTTCGTGACTGCAGGAATTATTCTTTGGTTCTTTCGGTTAAGTCACGTCTAAAGATAAAATAATGCAATTATTTAATTTATTATTTTATCTTTAGACGTGACTTAACCGAAAGAACCAAAGAATAGATTAATATAAAGGATTTAAAAAACAATGAAATGTGTCTCGTGTCTTTGTCCCGGGAAGGGAGAGTTCGGCCTTCAGGCGAGACCGCGAGACGGAGGTCACGTGGCGTTGTCACCTGACCCACCCCCTGCCTCCCCACCGCGTGCGGCAGTCGACGCTGAGACCACCATTCGAGAATCCGTTCAAATCTCGGGATTTTATCGTCTCGTTTACATCCACATTGATTTTTCTGACTCGCACATTATTTCGATTTAAAGATTTCGTGACTGCAGGGATTCGTCTTCTTGGTTCTTTCGGGAAAGTCACGTAGAAGGGAAATAATAAAATAAAAATAAAACATAATAAAATACAATTCTCACGACGTTTCAACCGAAACGTCGTGAGAATTGTATTTTATTGTTTTATTTTTATTCGGTAAAGTCACGTAGAAGGGAAATAATAAAATAATAAAAAGAAAACAATACAATTCTCACGACGTTGTGGCCGAAACGTCGTGAGAATTGTATTTTATTATGTTTTATTTTTATTCTTTTATTATTTCCCTTATACGTGACTTTACCGAAAGAACCAAGAAGATGATCACACATTATTGTTAAACACCAATAAGCACAATCGCAACATTAGCATGACATTTGAATCTGATTTAGATCCACGTGCTGTTCAACACAACGTGCATGTGTCATGAGCGTAAGAATGGATGTCAGTGGATGTGGCAACGCCGTCTCCTCTGCGCCTTCTTCGTTCTGTGCCGGGCCGGCGGTGCTGCTGAGGTTGGGCCCTGCGCCATTAAATGCCCCTTTGCCCTCCCCCACCCAATTTAATTCTCTTTGGCGGTGTACATCGCTCTTATAGTGCCCCCCCCTCCTCCCATCCCAACCTCGACTGCCCCCCCCACCCCCCTTATCCTGAAGGAGCTAGAGCCGGGCTGATGCCCTCGGCGCAGATTCACGGCACCACCGCCGCCGCCGCCTCCTCCATCGCTCAAGTTTGGTCTGCGCCGTCGGAGCTCGAGGTCGCGGTGAAGGCGGATCTCATCCACGACCTGGCGGAGCTCGTTTAAGATGTTCTTAATGTGCGACCTCGCCACCTTCCTCTCCGCACTTGTGAACGTTTCTCCTGGAATTACAAAAACAAACTCGGACGTCGCGTTCGTGATATTTTATGTTGGGCTTTGTTTGGTGACATTGACTTCTCCCCCCCTATCGCTTCCCCCACCACGCTTTGTAACACCACTTGCCCGGTCGTCCGCTGATTGTTTCCCCTGCCATCGTCGGGCGGGTGAGCCCGCGTGCTCTCGTCCCGTTCTCTTAATAACCACGAGCGTGTAGTAGCAGTGGTCGTGACTCACGTGTCGAAGTGTTTGTGTGTTCTACATGAAGTCACGCCCCTTGCCCTGTTATTCCTTCTGTGTGCCCTTGGCACTTGAACAACGTTTTTTTTTAAATGTTAAAAAGAAAGTGTTCCACTGGGCCCTGGTGTCTGCGCTTTTACAAACCTCGCAGCCTCCTCGCCACCACTTTGTCGCCTCTGAAAACGTCGCCATCACCAGCGGCGAATACAGAAACGAAAACTTCCCAAGGATGACGGGCGGCGGACTTGAAATGTCAAACTTTTTTTTAAAGATGCAGTTCTTAAAACGACGATCAATGCATTTTCTAGGGGTTATATTTCTGGTAAATACCAATGAAACGACTGTCGTGGTTTGATGGGGAAGGGATGGCTCCGCACGTTGTGTGTACGTTCTTTCTCGGGCGCGTTCCGTCCTTTGCCTGCCACTCCAGCGTGAGTCTCGACCACTCGCTGTCGCCACGCGTCCTTCCCGAGCCCCCTTACGTTTCTTATACTTCAACATAACATATCTCTTAGTATAAAAAAAATAAGAAAAGGGTTCACGCTTTCTGGCAACAATACAGATGTTAAGATGATCAAAAACGAAATAAAAACTTTTTAGAAGGAAGCAAGTCTGCACTAACCACACGTACTTCTGGTGAACATGCAAACACACACACGCTCTGATCATCATGCACTATCAGAACATGTATAGCTCGGGGTGAGCAGCTACATTTTTTCATACTTTGATACTGGCAAAAAAGGGTCCCAGATCTCTTAATATTCACGATCCAAATTAAAATACCAAGCCATGCTTGTCGAGTAGCTCTTAACTTTTGATCGTTGTTTGACCGGAGGCAGTTTTGGCCACGATCCGAACCAGCGGTGGCCTAGTGACGACATCGCCAACTTCAGGGGATGTGCGGCGATCCGTCAGGTGGGGCCCCAATAATTGGTTTGATACGCACCGGTCGCAACCGAGATTATGACATATCGCGGGCACTCTCGTCCTGACATCGTTACGCTCACGGTAATTTTCATTTAACATTTAATCGAAAACGCGTTTTATGTAAAATAAACAAATTATCAAACACTCTCGTTGAACACACATCTCATGGTGGCCGTCCAAAGGAGTGTCCAACTCGTACCTCTGTCCACCAGGTAGGGTGGGGGGTGGTGGCAAAAGCCACCCACTGAACAACCCCCGCGCGTGGGCTTGTTGGCAGCTGCTGGGTCCGCGTGCGATGCAAATGCCACGATGGATATTCAGTGCCGATAAGCGGCACTGGCTGCTGTACGGGGTTGCAAATACATAGCGGGCTTCCGAGTTCAGACTCCAGTTTTTAATTGTTGACTTCGATAAGTGCATGTCGATTTACAGCTAAGGGGGTAATTTTTTTTTATATTATAGCTGTAATCTTTAAAATACAATGTTAAAACAATGATGTAATAGCCGTAGTATAATCGATGCTTATCCACTCCACGTGGTGCAGTGGCTGACAGTCACTGGCTGTAGCGCGGTCTCCCCGGGTTTAAATCGCCACGTCAAACTTTTACTAAAATTAATACAAGTTGGGCAATGCCTCATGACAACATCCGTGAAAACTGCTGGACGTCTGTGAAAAAAAGAGCTTCATACATTCCTCCGGTACAAATATAAAGATTTTGATTCCACTTTACGTAACGAGTGCGGTGACGTCAATGTCAACACGTCGACGTCATCGCAGCCCAGCCCAGCCACGTGGGAGTTGTAGGTCCTGGAGTCGGTGGTTCAAATCCTACTTGAAATTGTATTTTTGTTTAAATATACACATTTTTGAATACAACAAACTGTATCTTCAAAATGACAATTACTTAATAACCAGTACAATGATCACAGCCATTAAGCCATTTCGTGTGGGTGTCGTGGATAGCACGGTTACCACAGAAGCTGGCAATACCTGGGTTCGACACCGTCAAGTCACTGGTCACGTGTTTTACAGCAAATCAACTGTCTGTTGAACTTCTTTCACACCGTACGTAGCAAACCGTGCTCATCTGCGGAGCGGGGGAAGGGCAATCTATAACATGACTCACTACCAAACAATGGTGTCTAAAATGCAACAAGTGATTTTAAATGATAATCTAGTGAGAAAACCAGTTGAACATCCCCTTATTACCTCGTGTCCCCCACCCTTATCCTGTGCTCTCACAGCCCCCCCTCGCGTCCCTCCCCTCTCAGCTCGCTCCGTCCCCTTCCATCTCCCCCCTCTCACCTTGCATCCCTCCTCCCCATGCCCTCCCATCCATCTTCTCTCCCCTCCACATGCTTCTTACCCTCTCCCATTGGCTCCACCCCTCCCCCCTTGCTCCCAACTCCCCATGCTCTCCAAATCCCTCTACCCTCAGTGTGCTCCCCTCTCCCAACTCCTCTCCCCTCCAGCAGTCGAGACATTATATTATTGGTTGTTTCGGTAAAGTCACGTAGAAGGGAGATAATAACATAATACAAAACAATAAAAATTAAGGGAGATAATAAAATATAAAACAATAAAAAGTATCACGACGTTTCGACTGCAACACAAGCAATCATCATCAGGTGTGAAATCCACAGAAAGAAAATTTTCTTTCTGTGGATGTATTTTATTTTATTATTTCCCTTCTACGTGACTTTACCGAAAGAACCAAGAATATGAATCCCTGCAGTCATGAAAGCTTAAAATCAAGATTTAGTCGAGACATTGTCCAAACGCCAGTCACGCGCACCCCCGGTGAGTACGGTTGTCTCGACACGGTGCGAAACAAGTTCAACATGCACACATGCCCTGGCCTCATGCTTGTCAACCTTTCACACGTCACTCGTGGGAGACGGTGACATGCCCAACGATGCCATCACGCCATGGGGGGACTGTGAACCCCCAACACAAATCCCAAGCACACCAAACGTCAATTTACTGCAGGCCACGATTTATCTTTATTTCATACAAAATGTACACAACACGTTACTCTGATGTATGCATATTTCTTGTATATATACACAGCTTTTCATATAAATCTGGTTTATGCATCATGATATAATTACAGGCCAGCGTGGAGTTTTCACGCGACATTAATAGGCGCTCGCAAACATGGCTCGTTGCATTCCCGACACGATTTGCGATTTCGGCAGCACGAAAAAAATTACATATGTCCAAAAAGTAACAATGACGGCTGTGTTGATCTATGTCCACAGGGCTTGAAAAGTTGTGGTGTGTTTAGTGTTGTCTCTGGGTCGAAAGGTGCAGTTTGGTGCGCGTCGGTGGTAATGGCTGTTCCGTCTCTTGAACCCATTTTAATTTCCCCATCTCCCCAACCGCGTACAATGGAATATAGTCCATGGTCAATGTTGGGTAAGGGTACCTTTAAAACGTTATCAGCCACAATTACTTGCAACTGGAGGTTTTCAAAGTCACAAAGTGTAACCCCCAAGTCTAAAGTAGTTTTCAAGCACCGTAATTTGATATAACTGTCATAGTTTAAACATTCAGAGTGTGCCCATGCTTGTAGTGAGCATGAGCAGCGAATGTATCCGATTTTGTCCATAAGCCAGCAACTAGAAATTCCATTGTTCCATAACAAAGCCAGTATCCCGATAGGAGTATTTCAGTTAATTACTTTCACGATTCCCTCATTCAAATGCCTATGGTATTGGATCTGACTGGGCATGGTATCACTGTCATTAGACCGCTAGATTCACAGTCTGAAAGTTGCGAGTTTAAACATCAGTTGGGTCGGCCTCCGCCTGTAGGTCTCTGGGGTTTATAAAACGAGAACTGTAAGTTCTTTTGTCAGAAGTTGACAATCGTCATATGCTGTTAAACTGGGCCGCAGTAATGTCTATTGTCTACAACTGGCTCAGGGCCACAAAGATCAGCAACTGCCCTATCGTGTCCGTTTGAGCACTGAAACAGCGACTTAACAAAAAGCCAATTTCAGCTCAGAAATATCATCTCTACGCTATGACCGTCGTAGGCTCTGCAGCATTAACTCTATGCATGTTCACTAATGTTCTTGCATGAACCCAAGTGCTAACAATAATTTCCCCCATTTAGATGTTTGGAAGGAATAAAATAAAAATGAAGAGTAATCATCCAGTACACATCAAATCACGGTAATCTGATCACAACCTGAAGTCGAGTATTAATTAATAAGAGGATTACTGATACTTGCATTTGGTGATCTGAATACAGTAACACATTACTCCCAAACACTGTCGATGGCTCACACGGTAAGCCTGACTGGGAATGAATCATTCCCCGATGATTAGGGGTGTAAGGTGACGTCATTACCGTACACTCTTAGCATAGAGCGCATCAATATATCAATGTATATAAACGTATCAATAGCAATCATAGTACCACTATGTTAAGATCAATAAGTAATGTAACATACAGACATTGGCACAAAGGAGAGATAAATTGAGCAATGAGATTGGCTGCGGTGTGTGTTCAAGGTGGCGGAAGGGTCGTGGGAGCGTGAGTGTAGTAGTTAGGGCACTGCGCTACGAAGCTGCCCACCCAGTTAGATTCCCACTCATGGTCAACACCAGTAACGATTATAACCGTTATCTGAACCGATCCCGGTCTCTCCCCTTGGTTTACTCAGCCTCAAATGAGTACTTGGTGTGATGTGTAAACATCGCCACTTTGGATACAAAGCCGGTCGGGCGTCGAGTTGGCGACCCTAAAGCGCTTTTCCCAGAAGTCTGTTAAATGCTGTGCGGGGGATCTTTCTCTCTGTTCAGGTGACGGACGGGTGAGAGAATGGGTGATCGTGCGAGCGAGCGAGCGGGTGAGTGAACGCATTTGCGTGTGGGGGTAAGTGGATGAGTATGGAAAGCCTCCGAATCCATTTAAATCCGCCAAAGTTGAAACAAAAAATAAATAGCACATTAACACAGCACTTGTATCCCATTGGCTGATTGAAGTCACAAGGTAGGAAGGCATTCGTATTCACATGGCTTATCTGGGTACGTGGGGGCAAGGTGTTGTTTGATGGTACGGAGGATTTTCGAGTGGGAGAGGTGGCGATGGATTTAACAGTCTTCCCCACCCATTCACGCCCCATCTTGATCACCCGACACTAACCTCCCATCAAGGCTGGTCTCATAAGGGGCCATCCATTTAGTAAGCAAAAATCTGTCAAAACTTGATCCCTCTCCCCTCCCTGTACGCACGCGTGCTTTTTAACACCCCCTCCCCCCCCCCCGAATCTTATAGAACGGCCGATATTTAATCCACGCATACACGATCAAGGATGAATAATATTAACGTGTCAAAGCAAACAGATAATCCACCGCCAGACGATGTAAGTCATTTGAAGGCTAATGTAGACAAATTATATTATCGAGGCTTCACCCCCCAATCCCCCCGTCTCCTATGCGTACGCACATTGTCAGTAGACCCCCCATACGCATTTGGGTTACCCCCCCCCCCCCCTCCATGGGTAGGTACTAAATGGATGGCCCCTAAGCATACAGTCTACGATGGTGTCTAGAAGCGGAGTGCACACAGTCTGCAGTGGAGCAATTAAATAATTGCTCTGAAGTGTGCGCAGTTATTTGAGTGCACAACTGGCTGGCTGATTGTGTAAGTGGGTAAATAGGAAAGGCAGTTGGTAACTAGGCGAGTGGTGGGTGATTAAGTGGTGGGTAGGTGAACGAGTGAAGGCATGGTTGATGAAGTGTGAGAGCTTGAATGTGGGTTAGTTACTGAGTTTAAGTGTGGCAGTCGGTGAGTGGGTGGGTGTTTTTGGAGCTTATTATGTGTGAGCATGTGTACGTGTAGATTTATATGTGTGCGTATATGAGCCTATTTATTTTTTGCTTGAGTGATTTCCGGGTCCCCTGACCACCTGCTCACAATCATTACAGACCTCGTGATTTTGGGCAGGCCCAGACGAAGCTACATGGCCAAGAGCCAGAGTTATTTCCTGTGCACCAGGTTGCAACGGAGCTCTCCTCTGGCCCCCACACTATTTTACACCTTTTTCAGAGTGTAGTTTGAATGCCTTCCAATGTAGTACCAGTGCGATTTTCATCTGGTGCAGATACCGTGGGAGACTGATGGATGCCTTGGTGTTATCAAGACAAGGGTTGCTTTCCTTCTGGTTAACTGTGTTATGTAAGCCGATGACCTCATTATTGCTGTCCATTTTGAGAATATAAAGAAGTAGAGACCTTAAAACGAAACCTGGCGATGGATATAACAGGTGTGGCCTCACCATCAGTGTCACCGAAACAATACTCCCACTCGGGCACTTTGTGTCATCAAACACTTGTGACAATGTGTGTAAGCTCTCTGGGCATGTTGCTCCACACAAGGCTTCGGGATTTCTCGGCCACAACGATGCCCCGTCTCCTCTTTGCAGAAACACCTGCGCTGGCTTAAAACATTTAGTCTGGCCTGCCCACAGTTCATTCTGGGAGCTGAGAAGACTTGGAGGGAGTTTGGAAAAGATGCGACTGGGCAGTGTCAGCAGCTAACCTGCAGAAACAATTCAAGCTGACTTTGCGAGGAGTACAGATGGTGCATCTGCCATCCACCCTAGCGAGTTAACCCATATCATCTGGGTCTGTGTGGTGATCTGTTCGAGAACTGGTCACTTCACGTGGCCTCAAAGTACAATTCGACTGACACAAGTGCCATGGTGACATCATTGCCACTAAATGGTGAATGTCAGCGATTAGAATTGTTATGCAAGTGTATTTCTTTGTACTTGTGTATTGCGTGTGTGCGTGTGTATGTAGAACATGTGCGTGTGTCTACATGTTTGACTTATGTGCGTGTAATTGTTTGAGCGTATGTATAATTGCATCATGCTGTTTGTGTGCTGTTTGTGACTGACTACACGGTGTAGTGATCAAAACTTCCCAGATATTCAAGGGCAGCACGGTAACAGAATTGGTACTGATCCTGGAGACAGAGGGGCGACACAAAGAGACAATGAGACATGTGACAGAGTTATCATGTGTATACATTATGTATACAGTAAAACCCTGGATTGCGAGTAACTTGGTCTGCGAGTGTTTTGCAAGACGAGCAATTTTTTAAAATAAATATTAATTTGATAAACGAGCGAGGTCTTGCAATACGAGTAGTACGTGTATACGCTTTGTCTGCCGAGCGTCACGTGATCACAACTGATATGCGAGTGCTTTGATATACGAGTGCTTTGGATTACAAACACGTTTCCGGAACGAATTATGCTCACAATCCAAGGTTTTACTGTATATGCGTATGCATGTGATTTACGCAGAGGCAGCAGAACAAAATAATTTCAAGGTGGGGTAGGCACAGGATGAGAGGCATAAACTAAACAAGAAACTATTTTTATTTTACCAGATAAGGACCACAGAGGTATATAGCAGCCAAATCCTCTAAAAGCATGTTGATTCTAAATGTGGAGGGAAAAACTGGAGGACCTGGAGAAAAATCCACGCGACCACGGGGAGAACATGCAAACTCCAAATATATTGGCGTTGAGGTCAAACCCACGACCTCCTGTATACCAGGTGAGGTAGTTAACATCTCGCCACCACGGCACCCTAGGGAGCAGGGTCACTACAAACAGAGCCGTCTCAATGCTCAGTGGGGTTCTTGTGCTAATGGGGTGAAAGGGACCTACAAAGCTACTCAAAGAAAGACTCAGAAAGAAACGGAAATCGTGGCAGACACAGAGAGCAACAGGAGGATAGACAGAGTCAGGGAATTAAATAGCCACGGGGAGAGACAGAAAAAAGGAGTTGAACACAGAGATTGTAGAGATGCAGAGAGCTGAATAGAAACAAAAAAAAGAGATAAAGCGACAGGATTGGCGACAGACAATAACATGGAGAGAAACACTGACATTTTAAGGGTCCATAAATGACTGTTGGCCCTCTGCCATGCACCGGTTATGCATGGTTAGAGATGGCTCTGTATTTACCTAGAGACGGCCATGGCTAACAGTAATGTTAGCCATGGCCGGGAATCAAGCTTAGGTCAGACGTTTATAGAGCAGTGCACTCACCACTGCGTCACCGCTCCACCCAGCGAATGCATTAACCTCTGAGCTACCATTCCTTACAAATGCATGCTATACAGTTGTAATGAGTGGTAGCTCAGTGCTCTGTGCACTGTGCTACAAACCTTGGTGCGACTCCTGGCCATGGATACCACCATGGAATGTGCTACCTGTTATAGGACTCCCCTAGGTCAACTCAACCTTAAATGAGAATCTCGTGTGCTCTGTGAACTGGAAAGGCAACTAGTGTTGGCTATGCCACAACCCTATCGTGTGCTGTACCAGCCTTTCCTGCTAACAGCACTTGTCCCAGCAGTTTTTCAGACTAACCAAGGGGAGACCACCTTTCTCTGCGTCTACGTGTATGTACATAGTATGTGTGTGTGTGTGTCACCTCCGTCTGCACCATGCCCGGCCTCTGTGTCCTCATCATCTTCACTGTCTGGAAGAGGTCGAGGAGCCCTTCGTAGCGCATGCGCTCCAACACCACGCTCAGGGCGATGAAGACGCCTGTGCGGCCCACACCAGCACTGGGCACACGCAAACAAAAGACAAAGATCCACCGTATAGCCTTTAGCAGACTGTAGGGGCAAGTGCTGTTAGAGAGCACATATGAAGGCCGGCGCAACACGCGAGGTGGGTGGCCAGCACCACGCCTGACCGCCTTTGTCTCCCTAGTGGCGACGTATACACACCGCACCAGGTACTCATTTGAGGCTGAGTCGAGTTAGGGGAGGCCCAGGACCGGTTGGCTGGGTTCTGTGGGCTTAAGTAATACAGTCTTGGAGCATACAGGACTTGCCGACCACCGGTACCAGCGGTGTCAAGATCAGGCTCTGTGGAGGAGCAATGCTCCCAGTAATGAGCAAGGTGCTGGGTGGGAAAAAAAAGAGCACAGCAAGTCGGCACAGTGGGAAACACAGGTGGTGCATCTGCCAGTCATCCGACAGTGAACCCATAACGCACGGGTCTCTCCCGTGACCTTCTGCAAATGAGGCTTTGATATTTCACGTGGCCGCAAAGTGCACCTAGCATGGCACAAGCGCTATGGTGATGTTACCATGAATGGTGGCTGCTGCTGTTGTTGTGCATGCGCACGCGTGTGCTGCTTTGGGCACCTGCAGTGCACCGTTATTGGCCCCTCCTGTCCAAACTGCTCCTTGGTCTTGTGCACCTGCCCTATGAAGTCGATGAACCCCTCCCCAGATCGGGGCACACCCTGCTCCGGCCAATCCGTGAACTGGAACTGACGGACGGTGCGAGACTGCCCGTCCTGGAGACGTGGAGAAACACCCAGTACACACGTGACAATATTTACATGTGACAGGATCCATTTGCCCATCTGTCATTGAGGTTAGTCGCATCATTCACTTCAGTAGTTTTCATCATACAGGGTCCAGTAAGGGCTCATTGTTGAAGGTGAGCTATGTACCACCTTCAGGCGAGGGCACTAAAATCATGATCCAGGAATACACAGTGATGGGAAAGGATAGGGCCCAATGTCGTGGAGGGCCAATGAGGGTGGGTGGGTGGGTTGAGTGAAGCAGTGAGTGAATGATTCAGTGAATACGTGTGCAAGTGAATAACGTGTGAAGGAGTCACTCGAGTAAACAAGTGAAGAAGTGAGTGAGCCAATGAGTCAATGTGTGAGTCAATGAGTTGTGTGTGAGTGAACAACTTACCCTCGCATCTGTGACCTTAAACTCTCTCAATACGTATTGAGGCATCTTGTACTCGGCCATGGGATCAACCACAAAATACTGATAACGAGCAGAGCGTTCGGCTGGCCAGTACTGGTGACACTTCTCCTGCAGGGTACACGGAAACAAGCAGACGACACAGAGCCAAGGGGTCACAGAGATATACAGGCTCATGCGAGAAGACGGGGAACACATGGGGAACACGTGGACAAATGTAAGGTTTAAAAAATATAATGTACCAGGTAAGGCCCACTGGGCTACATAGTTATTTTTCAGAAGCGACCTGGCCACAAATTATAACTCGACGAAGTGGCTCATCACGTGGGAATTGACAACAGATACATGCTCTAAACGCATGTTTCTAAATGTGGAGGGAAAAACCGGAGGACCCAGAGAAAAATCCACGTGACCACGAGGAGAACACGCAAACTCCAAATATACAGCAGCAGGCGTCAGGGTTGGAATAGAACCCACGAACTCCTGTATACCAGGCGAGATAGTTGAAATGTCACCACCATGGCGCAGGGATGGACAGCAAGGAGATGGACAGACAGGAGATGGGAAAGAGGGGGACACATGGGGAGTCGAGAGACATGGGGATGTGAGCAGACAGAGAGTGTGGGTGCAATGTGATAATTAGGTAGGTGCAGACAATCCTACGACTGCTTTGGTTTAAGCATGTAATACAATTGTAGCATGCACTGGTTTATTACTTTTAGGAGCTTCACTTGCATCAAGGCACTTATATACTGGTAGATGTTTTTTTAATCCGCATATTTGATACAAATATGAGGTTTGTATAAAGCTGTAGCACTTGACATTCCGAGATGAAAGTCACAAGACGTATGCAGCTCTCACAAAATCGTTATTGGACAACTCTTGAAATGTCTGAGCGCGGTTTTGATCTCCTTTCACAAGGTGCTAAAAGCAAAGGAGACAAAGGAGAGTCCATTGCTGCTCCTTTTGTTTGTAGAAATCACCTTTCCACAAGAAATAGGTGTTCTTTAGACGGTGTTCAGCTCGTCGTGGGATATCTTTGGCTAAACCTGTGTTAAAATAATATATATTTGTTAAATGCATGCCTATACAGGTCACTATACTTCAATAGAGTTTACCTTTGGGGCTATTATAGTACACACAATCGACATGTAGAATGACAAGAACAATGCACTTGCAAATGTGCATACATAACAATGTACGTGGATTACCACAGAAATAACACAAACGGCAATGGATACCCATCGTAATGTCTCTGCATTCATGAATCTCCCCCCCCACTTCACACAAGAAGAGCACACAAGTATTGTCATCTACCCTCTCCTATTTCATCTGGATTCAATCATTAGACCATCTCGTGTATCTCCTCATACGCCATCTCTCTCCTGTATCCCCTTTTGAACAAACATCTCTCCTAGCTTCACTCGTCTATCCCATTCGTAATACATATTTCTTATCTCTTCTGTCTCTTCTTCCTTGTGCCACTTCATCTGCATCACAAACCTGCATCTCTTCTGTAACATCGCCGCATCTCTCTCCTACATTTACATATCTCCTCGAGTTAATTTCATTCAAGATCTATCTTGCATCTACATCTCTCCCACATCTCACATCGCACTCCAGCTCTTCGTGTCTGTGTCTCTACTCCCTCTATTCACTTAATCTCTTGTCTTACGTCTGCATCACTCTTTTCATAGCTTACTGCATGTCATCTCACTACATCATCTCGAACGCTTGTTTGCGTCGCTGTTCTAACACTGTATCTCTCACCTAAATCATCTTTCTCACTGCATCTGCGTAGTCTCCTCTTAATTGAATGCATCACGTTTGTCTCTCACCTGTCTCTTGTCTCAATGCATTTATTATTCATATTTTGCAGATCATAGTTTCTTCTGTATAATATACTGCACTATATTACATATATATTTTAAAAAGTTCACTATTTGCCTCTGGATCCAGCCGGAAATCTAATTGGGCATTTGGATTTCAGCCATAAAACTAAAAGTGCTATTCCATGCACCTCTAATATAGGTTTATACACGTGTATGGGACCCTTTTTGGCAGTATCAAGAGCATGAAACAATTACGAGGCTTAACCCTTTTAGGAAAGAATTTCCAAACATCAGAGAAGGTACCTATCACGAGGTCTCAAGTCTGCATTAAACACACATGTGGTATAACATGCAAACAAATATGCTTTGATAAGGTATGTATTGTCCTTGAAACTGATTGTCCTACATTATACGTATGTGTTTATACGTGTGTATACGTGTGTGTGGTCCGGCAAAACAACCCTCTACCTCCTCGTGGTGCCGGACGGGCAACGCTGTCGTGGGCAGTGCCGTGGGGGGAGGGCCAATTGCTATTGGCCTTTCCCCTCATGGCTCTGAACAGGTGCAAGGGGCTGGTAACCCCTCCACCTTCAATGAATTACCACTGAACCACGACTACAAAATGTAATAAATAAACTTGTGCCGGAGGCCCTGGGGGGACAGGCGTCTATGACGTCTCCTGGCCACACCCCATTTGGCAGAGCCAGGAGACTGAATCCTTACCCTCGGGGCTCCTCCAGCAACAACAACAACAAACCACTACGTGTGGCCACGTGGAATGTTCGAACGCTCACTGCGGAGGAGAGACTGCCACTCCTCTGTCGGGAGCTGGACCGGTACCGTCTGAATCTCTGTGGTATTCAGGAGGTCCGGTGGACCGGCTCTGGCTCCTGCCACCATGAGGGGTGGACTGTCCTCTGCTCGGGGCAGGAGACTGCCAAACAACAGGGTGTGGCTCTTCTTCTGAATAAAATAATGAAGGGGGCGTGGGAGAGTGGCGGTGAGGTGTGGGAAGCTGTAAGCCCCAGGCTACTTTGGGCTCGCCTTCCCATCAACCAGAGGCGAGGAGTGGTGGTCGTGGTTACTTATGCCCCCACTGAAGACGAACATCCGTGGAGGGATGCAGGAAAGGCCGATGAGTCAGATGCCATCTATGACCTGTCACAGGTGCTAGCTAAAGTGGCTCGTTGGGAGAGAGTCATCTTGTTGGGTGACTTCAATGCATGAGTTGGTCATGATGCTGGCACTTGGTCTGGAGTGATTGGAAGGCATGGGCCAGATCAGCTCAATAACAACGGCAGGAGGCTGCTCAATTTTTGTGCAGCCCATGGGCTTGTAATTACCAACATGCTGTTCCGGCATCGGCGCATCCACACCACATCATGGATGCATGCCGGGTCCAAGCAAGAACATCTGCTAGACTACATAGTGACGGAACAGCGGATGTGGGCCCATGTCCTTGACACCAGGACCTACCGTGGAGCTGATCTACCCACTGACCATCGACTTGTCATCTGTAAGATGTGCCTGACATTATTCCACTCTGGTGGTGGGTGAACACCCATGACCCCATTCAAACCCTTAGTGGCATGGTCTCAGCTAGATGATGAAAGTTGCAAGCGACAATTTCATCATCAATTGCGGATGGGGTTGGCATCATCCCCCACTCCTCCTGTCGAGGGGAAATGGGCGAGGTTTAGGACTGTGGCTCATGCAGCTGCAATTGCTGCTTTGGGTACACGGTCCAGACCTCCTCAGAGACCCTGGCTGACAGAGGAGGTGTTCAAGCTGGCTGAGAAAAAGCGACAGGCGCACTCTCATCGGCTACAGCATCCCACGTCGGAGAATGAGGAAGCTTACCGCAGTCTTCGCTCGGAGATTCGGAGAGCCGTGAGGCGCTGCAAGGATGGGTGGTGGTCGCGGGTTGCTGAGGAGATGGAGTCTGCCTCAGTGGCCCGCGATCACAAATCGCTCTTTAATTCCATGAAACAAGTAACCTGCATCGCCACACCTATTACCATCATTAGGGGAAAGAATGGTGATCCAATCTCAGACCCCCAGGAACAGGTTTGCAGATTTTCTGATCATTTCTGTGAGGTCCTGGGGGAGGGGAAAATCCCTCACCCAGGAAAACGTGGGACAAAGTGGGGAGGACCCTGCTGAGGCTGCGGTGCCTCAAATATTGGAAGAAGTCACCCCCTGTGAGTGGCCGGATGAGGTGCCATCGGTTGAGGAAGTACTGAAGACGATCCAGAGTCTGAGACCAGGAAAGGCACCGGGCAGAGATGATCTCCCAAGCTAAATGCTGAGGGAGGGTGGCGTTTGTGCACAGACTGCCCTACATGACATCATACCAACAGTCTGGACCACTGGACAGGTTCCGCAGGATTGGAAGGATGCCCTGGTAGTCCCCCTCTTTAAGAAGGGGGACCGCACAGACTGTAACAACTACAGAGGTATCTCACTCCTCAGTGTGCCAGGAAAGGTCCTGGCATGGATTATTCAACATCGCCTTGCTAGGCACGCTGAGGAGAGGCTTCCGAAGCCCCAATGCAGTTTCAGGAAAGGGTGGTCCTGCACAGATGCCATATTTTCTGTCCATCTGCTACAGCAGAGATGTAGGGATTTTTAACAAGACCTACATCTCAGCTTTATTGACCTGGTCAAGGCCTATGATACCATCAGTAGGCCTGGGCTCTGGGTTGTTCTTCGTGCTTTCAGAGTCCCTGACCCTCTGCTCACGATCATTAAGGACTTTCATGATGGTGAGCGGGCCCGGGTAAAACTACGTGGCCGGGAGTCAGAGCCATTCCCTCTTCACCTTGGGGTGCGACAAGGATGTCCTCTGGCTCCCACATTATTTAACATCTATTTCGACCACATAGTTCGTGAAGCCTTCAATAGCTGTACCGGAGGAATTTCCATTTGGTACAGATACAATGGGAGGCTGATCGATGCCCGGTGCGGTCTCAACCATGTTATGTATGCCGATGATCTGGTAATTGCTGCTTACTCAGAGGAGGATTTGGAGGTGCTGCTGCTGAACCTGGAGCTTGCCACTAAGAGGTGAGGCCTTACCATCAGCACCTGCCTGGGTATTTTGTACCATCGGACACTCCACCCCCACAACTCTCAATTGGTGATAGGGCAGTTGTGGAGAGAGTGGAGAGTTTCCCATACCTTGGCAGTGTGCTCATGACCGGCTCCGGTTTAACAGCAGAGGTCTCACTCCATATCAGTCGCGCGGCATTATCTTTTCATTGGTTGTGTAACGCTGTGTGGAAGCTACCTGGTTTATCGCTCCGCACAGTCATTCCCTCCCTTCTCTACGCTTGCGAAACGTGGATCCCCCGAATGGAACATCTTCGCCGGCTAGAAACATTTAGGCTGGCCTGCCTACGATCCATCCTGGGTTTAACCAGGCTGGATTGTGTGAGGAGCTCACAAATCCTTGAAAGATCTGGGCAAAGTCCCATCGGTGAGCTCCTCCGGCAGGCAAGGCTGCGTTGGCTGGGTCATGTAGCCCGCATGCCCAGCCACCGCATGCCTAAACAGCTTTTGTTTGGCCGGATCGAGGGGGCTAAACGGGCGCGGCACGGGCTAGAGAAAAGATGGAGTGATGTGGTACAGGAGGATGTGGAGCTGAGTGGACTTGCCGATGACTGGTACCAGCGGTGTCAAGATCGGCCTCTGTGGAGGATGCTCGTGATTGACGCTACTGGGCAGTTGGGAGGCATTCGCCCTCCAACAACAACGGAGGGGGGAGGAGTGACACTCACAACAACGAGCGAAGCGCCGGGTGGCTAAAGCACAGCAAGTTGGCACAGTAGGGGCCACAGGTGGTGCATCAGCCAGTCGTCTCAGTCAGTCGACCTGTGGCATCTGGGTCTGTCCCGTGACCTGCCAGCGGGCGTTCGACACTTCACGTGGCCTCAAGGTGCACAAAGCCTGGCACAAGCGTCGTGGTGACGTCACCGCCACTTAGTGGCGAATGGCGGTTGTTGTTGTTGTGTATATGTGTGTGTTTATACGTGTGCGTTCATACGTGTGCATTTATACGTGTGTTTATACGTGTGTGCAGATACACATTCTCATGTACCCGCCCCATCTCTCTCAGCTTGGTCAGCATCACAACGATGGTCGAATTTTGCTCCCAAAGCATTCTCCACAAGTCCTCTGTGGTCTCTGGAAGGGGCCCTTGTGTTGCGATGTAGGCCCTCTGCTGCCTGCAGGACAGGGAAACAACCATCAGAAAACCCACATAGAACAATCATTGATCTAATGCGAGAATAAAGCTTCTACTAGCATGACATCAGAGGCATGTCTGTTGACAGAGTTGATAAAAAAAGTTTGCATTACAACTGCGTATGTTTCTGCGGTTGTGCTGTATGGCTCTCCGATGCGTATCCAGGTTGTAAAGCGTGTTGTGGTGTTGTCGTGTTGTTGTGTTGTTTGGAATGATGTCTGACATTAAGCTCAATGTGTCGGAAGGTTCTTTCAAGAACTGAATTCAGTTACGTTAGTATTTCCATCAGAGAGGTGTATTAATTGTATGCAGCGTGGAACACGGATTTCATGATCATCCTCCATGTTAGCGAGATGTTAACTGTCTCGCCCGGTATACAGGAGGTCGTGTGTCAATCCCGACCCTGCCGCCTGTATATTAGGAGTTTTGCATGTTCTCCCCGTGGTTGCATAATAATCCACTTTGTTGAGCCATCAATTTTGGCCAGGTCACTTCTGAAAAAGAGCTATACAATTCAGTGGGGCTTACCCGGCAAAAAAAATGTATTAGTAGTTTTTTTATAGATCTGAACAAAATTTAGTTTGTGGCTTTTCCTCATTCACAGTTACATCACTGTGTCGAATGGTGTGAGCGGCGTCGTCGTGCTTGTGCGTGCGAGCGGGAGACCGGTATCCATCGATGTAGCTGGCGTTGATGTAGTCGGATCCCTGGGTGCCCCGGATTGCCTGCAGCGCCACCCGGCTGCTGTCAGGCGGAATCACTGTGAGCAGGCGATTCTTGAGCTTGTTGCACGGCAGCGCCCCCGACGGCGCTGTGCTCGCCCGCAGCTTGGACATCTGCAGGCGCTGGGACAGGTGAAACAAAAGGTCGGACAAGGGGAGCATGTCGGAGAAGGGAGACGGGGGAGGGGGAGGGAGAAATGAGGAGAGGAAAACGGAGAAATGAGGAAAGAGAAGGAAGATATATAACATTATTTATGCATGTATGTGTACAGCTTGCATACACGTGTAAAGTATGTACATTCCCATACACTTGTGTGTGTGTGTGTATGTTTATCACCTCTTTGGGGAGCGGTAGTTTTGCGGTTAGCATGCTGTGCTATGAACCTGGAGGGCCAAGTTCGATTCCCGCTCACGGCCAACACCACTGATTAATATTTGAACCGGTCCTGGGCCTTCCCGAGGTCGACTTCGCCTCAAATGAGTACCTGGTGCAATGTGTTAACATGGCCACTTGGGAGACAAAGGCAGCCGGGCATGGTGCTGGCCACTGACCCTCTCGTGTACCGTGCCGGCCTTCATAGGTGCTGCTTGCTAACAGCACTTGCCCCAACAGTCTGTTACAGGTTATATGGGAGATCTTTATCTTTATCATCTGGGCAGTTCCAATGATTTTGGATGTACATATCAGATGCAAAAATATGTGGCTCATCTTGAGTATAATCAACAAGTGTTTTTTTTTACTTGGGCATAATATCAATCAAGATTGAGATTCAGACAGAAATAATTTATATACCATTCTTGATAAGCGAGAAATTCTCATAAAAATACCACGGTGGTGGACTTACTCAGACCAAATTATTTTTTACATCCATGCTGGGATGGTGATGGTGCATTCATTGCCATGTACGTGTAAAACTATTGACTCATTCAATATCTATGCCAAATGTTTTAAAAACATAATTACCTTAAAAATACTACCCACTATGCACTGACGTAGTATTTTTGGCATGACGTGGGGGGCCCTTGTAGACACAGGATCTGAGCCTCTCCTACCACAAGGGGGGCCCCCCTTCAGCCCATAGTCCCTGGTGCAGCTGCACGACCTGCACCTTTCAACAGCGAAGCTCCACCAGTGCCAATGTGCAAATCACCACGATGGCTTTGCAAGGTTGAGGGTGAGGCTGAGCGAGCTGTGGGGCTGCCCACCTGGAACTCGAGGTGGAGCCCCGTGGTGCGTGGCTCCGTGTGCGAGACGCTCTGGCTCAGCCGCTGAAGGTGAGCGTGCAGGGAGCGGGCGGGCGTCTCCGTGCAGCCACTCGACACCGCCTCCACCAGCGCCGTGTGCACAAACGCGTACTGCTCCTCCGTCTGCACCATGTAGTTACGCTGGGCTCGCATGCAAGTCACCTGCAAGCATGCAAACAAACAAACACACACACGTACTGACAAATGAGACAAAGATCCCCCCCGTATAGCCTCTAACAAACTACTGAGGGAGGTGCTGTTTTGCGAGTAGCTAAGAAGGGCGGCATGGCACACGAGGGGGTGGCTGGTCAACACTACACCCAATCGCGTTTATCTCCCCAGTGCTGATGTGTACACACAGCACCAGGTATTTATTTAAGACTGAATCGACCTAGGGGAGGCACACGACCGGTCAAGATATGTCACCGGTGCTGGCTGTGAGCAAGAAATGAACGCGGGTCACTGGGTTTGTAGCGCGGTGCGTTAACCACGATGCTTCCTCTCCCCACAACGTACAGAATACACACGTACACCTACATGCACATATACCTCTAAATACAAACTAGCGGTGATACAGCCTTATA
>CM025608.2:11641452-11654469 GCA_014621495.2 Entosphenus tridentatus | reverse complement strand
GTGGTGTTATTGTTGTATCGTGGTGGTGTTATTGTTGTATCTTGGTGTTGTGGTAGTATCTTGGTGTTGTTGTTGTTGTATATTGGTGTTGTTGTATATTGGTGTTGTTGCTGTTGTTGTTGTGATCGCTGCCTGCAGTGCACGATGAGGGGGCCCCCGTCAGCGGAGCTCCCCCACGCGGCGCGCACGCGGCGCAGGAAAGCGAGCACGGGGGTCGGGAACTCGGGAACGCCGTGGTCCGGCCACGCCGTGAACTGAAATTGCCGCACGTCCCGGCGCTCCGTACAGCCAGACTACAACAACAAGAATTACACAACAACCATTATGTAACATCTTCTTGGTTCTTTCGGTAAAGTCACGTAGAAGGGAAGTAATAAATCGAAACTTCCCTTCTACGTGACTTTACCGAAAGAACCAAAAAGATGAATCCCTGCAGTCACGAAAGCTTTAAATCATTATGTAACAACCGTACAACTGCAAAACCAAACAACATCCCAGATCTGTAGCATTGAGAGTCAAGGGGAAGTGGGGGGTAATGTGAAAATCATTTGGTTTGAGTAAACACTGGATCAGGGGTTTCGAACTCGCCATCACCATTAAGGTCTTGACCATTCCCCCACCAGAGATCGAATTCTCCTCACTGCCAACATCAGTGATGAATATCAGAACCAGTCCTGGGTCTCACCTAGGTTGGTGTGGTTCGGCCTTACCTAGGCCTTCAACGAGTACCTGGTGCGGTATGTAAAACATCACCACTGGTGAGACAAAGGTGGCCGGGTGTAAAGCTGGTCACATCACCCCCTCGAGCACCGTGTTTGACCTTTGTAGGTGCTTGCTAGCAGTACTTGCCTCCAGAGTCTGTTAAGGCTATAAGGGGGATCTTTTTCGTTGTACACTCATGTGTGTATGTGTGTGCATACCCGCGTGAGAGTGAAGGAGCGTGTGCTGTATGTTGCCAGCTCCACTGTGTCCGTGAGCGTGACTTGCACGAGCCCATATGACTCGGAGCCCCGGTTGGGCCAGTACTGATCACACTTCACCTGCAAAGGGAGAATGGAGAGACAGACATGGAAATGTACAAGGGTGTTGAATGAAGACACAGGGAGACACAGATATATAAACATTACACAACTGTGTAGATACGAGAGTGGGAATTTGCCTATTTATGTACGTATGCAATGAGTGTACATCGCATGTACATGTGTCTGTATTAGAGTACATATGCCACATGTGCCATGCCGGCCTTCACGAGTGCTCGCTAACAAAATTTGCCCCAACAGTCTCTTAAGGCTATACGGGGGATCTTTGTCTTGGTATGCCACGACATCAAACCAAATGGGAAAAATCCGAGGAAGCATAGACCTCCCATTACAAGAAGTCATGCTCAACGAACTCATCTGAGATTTGGCAATATGGGATCACCGCACGAGACGACTGGATGAAGCAGGCTCAACTGAAGACCGCTAGCGAACACCGTGGAATTCTGCCGAGGCTCCCAATTAAAGACTCATCGAGGGCCCCACCACTGCTCCACGTGGCTTTGATTTGATAAGAACACTGTGGTGGCTCCCATCATCGACTGCTTCCGAAGAGCAACTGGTCGTTGCTGTGCACACCTCTTCCACCAGTGGGACATTATAGGTGGCCCGCAGTGTGACTGCGGCCACTCGAGCCAAACAATGGATCATGTCGCCAACAACTGCATTCTACGTCGACTCTCTGACGGACCGGTCAGTAATGGTCATGCTACTCCAGAAGCCATCACTTGGCTGATAAACTTAAACCTGAACGTATAATTGACACATTTGCCATACTCTGGAAGAAGGGTACATAGTTACATGTTAAATTGATAATAGCTGGCTTTTTTGTCACTGAAAGGAAATATCTTGAAGTGTTGGCTGGCTGATCTTCAGGAAATAGAGATACAGTAAAACTTGGATTGCGAGTAACTTGGTCTGCGAGTGTTTTGCAAGACGAGCTAAATTTTTAAATAAATATTAATTTGATAAACGAGCGAGGTCTTGCAATACGAGTAGTACGTGTGTACGCTTTGTCTGCTGAGCGTCACTTGATCACAACTCATATACGAGTGCTTTGATATACGAGTGCTTTGGATTACAAACACGTTTCTGGAACGAATTATGCTCGCAATCCAAGGTTTTACTGTATATAAAGAGAGAGGCATATATACTGGGGAGAAACGTTGAGTCTGGGTGGTGAGTGAATGTTGATCAGCCAATTCAATCAAGAACATGCTGTATATATGAACCTTATGGCAGGACCCCGGGGTCCCGAATAAACGGAAGTCAAAATCGCAATAAATGAATTTATTTTTGGCGACTCCGTCCCATCACGCACATAAATGCCGCGACCCACCAAGCGCGGATCATTTTGTTGTCATGTCGCCCAAGCGCAATGCGGACGATTGCGCAGAAGAAACAAAACTTTTCAACTTTGATTAGCGCATCGTGTAGAGCTCGTCGAGAGGAAAAGATTGCCGTATCGTTCGCCTTCGACAGACATAAAATTACGTCGCAACGCAGTTTTTGTGAGAGCCGGGGGCTTATTGGGACCCCGGTGCGATAGTGCTATACCACAGCATTTACTGAGGTTGTGGACGTTAGCATAGTATATGCCATTGCAGCAGTATACATGCATATCCGTTAGTGTATATGGGTATGCCTGTGTGCCAAGTCTCGGTGACAGTTCTCTGCGGCTGAATTGGCACCTGGCTACTGGCATGTAAGGGCGCCACAGTGACGAGATGTTAACTGCCTCGCCTGTTATACAGGTCGTGGGTTCCATCACGACCCTCACACCCGTGGTGGTAAGTTTTTTTCTTGGTCCTCCGGCTTTTCCCTCCACACTTAGAAACGTGCGTTTAGAGTATTTGGCTGTTAGAAATTTCCACATGACAAGCCACCTCGTTGAGCTATCATTTGTGGCCAGGTCGCTTCTGAAAAAGAGATACATCGCTCAGCGAGCCTTATCTGCTAAGATATATATTTTTAATAGGTTAGTTTAATAGATACCCGTGAGCGCTCCTCCAGCTTTGTCATCATGACGATGGTGGAACTCCGCTGCTCCCACACCATCCTCCAGAAGTCGGCGACCGTGTCCGCGAGCGGGCCCTGTGATGCTATGTACGCGTTGTGCCTCCGGTAGCCGTCAATGTAATTGGCGTTGATGTAGTCACTGCCTGGGACACCTGCGAGCGTGTGCGTTGACGGAGGTGGTGGCAAAAGAGCGGTTGTCAAGAGCGGCATTACCGGCAGCAGGAGCAACATCACCACTGAAGCTATCCGCATCATCAGCCATGGTGGAATAAGCAACAATAACAACACTCACTCAGAAACTATTATCATTAAAATCATGAGCAGTATCACCATTAACCTCAATGTCAATTGGGGCCAAAGCAGCTTCAACAGTAACTAAAACAAAATATGATCAATAGCAACAGCATCACCATCCTTATTGTAATCAACATGTCATCATCATCACCACCATCATCATGAACATTGGTACCACAAATGATACATTTATTATTATCACCAATATCAGTAGCAGCAGTATCAACACTAAGATCATCTTCATTGCCATCAACACAATCATCATCATTCACAGCACAAGCAACTTTTTACATGAACACACCAACTTGACTGTTACATCAAAAGCTAAAGAGTGAATTATTGAGAGAATACGTGAAGGTGAGTGTGCACGTTGTAGTGTACCAGTGTGTGTGTGCGTTTGTGTGTTAGTAAGATTGTGTTGGCGAATAGTGGGTGAGTGATTGCGTGAGCATGTCACCGTCGATGGTGTGCAAAATGACGCGCGAGTGGTCGTAGGCGACCACGTTCGCGTATCGGTTCTTGTGTTTGTTGATCTCCAAGTTGGAGTGGTCCCACGTAAACTGCTGACCTGGGTCTATAGACTAAAGATACAAGAACACATACGTATGAATAAACATACAAAGACAGAGACACACACACACATATTCATGCAAATTCTGATACGAAGAAAAGCACGTAAATACGACATGCACAAACATCTAACCCATGCCAACTGCATTTAGGTTTTCTGGCCATGATCTCAACGAGAACACAGCGGTGGTTATCATTAGCACATTAGAGTTCAGCAGTACTCTTGCGTTGCGTCTCACATGCTTGCCACTGCACACAAAAGTTCGGACCCAACCCCGACACCTGCTGTATATTTGCATGTTCTCTCTCCCGGTGGTCGCGTGCATTTTTCTTTGGGGTCCTCTAGTTTTTCCCTCCACATTTATAAACACGCATTCAGAGTATTTGGCTGCTATACATTTCCACGTGATTCTCCACTTCGTTGAGCTATCATTTGTGGCCAGGTCGCTTTGAAAAAGAGCTACGTAGCTCGGCGGGGCTTACCTGATAAAATAAAAATACTTTGGGAGAGGTTTTTCTTTTCTATATATACTTTTGTCTCAATAAGTTCACACCTATTTATAAAGGATGTACTATACATGTATATATGTATGCATTAATGTGTTTGTGTGCAGCATGTACAATTTGCAGCATGCACCAGTGTGTGTGTGTGCAGGATGCATAAGTCCACTCAACCTTAAATGAGCTATATAAGTTAGTGAGCCTTATCTGGTAAAATATAAATAGTTTAATTCTAGATTTGAAGTTTTCGTGACTACAAGGATCCATACTCTGTTTTTTCGGTAAAGTCACGTAGATTAAAATAAAATAAAAATAAATTAAATCACGACGTTTCTGAGGCAACACAAGCTTCTGTCTTCAGGTGGCACCGTCACTTGATACAGCAATTTTGGCTGTGACAGTTCCACCGGAAGACGGAAGCTTGTGTTGCCTCCGAAACGTCGTGATTTAATGTTTTCTTTTCACCTACGTGACTTTACCGAAAAAACCAAAGAGTATAAATAGTTAAATTTTATAGTTTAGTTGAAGAGAGCTTACAGGAAATAACGATAGTCCACGGTGGCGCCTGTTTAATCACATGCCAACAGGGCCCATAACATGATCACACCAGGTTACAACTCAGCCGACTGATAGAGCCATCTCGCAATCTCTCAGCGCCTCCGATGCGGCTCTGCAAGTTAAAATTCATGTGCCCGCATATGTGTTCCCGTTGGAAGCGGAGCAGCCTAACGAACAGCCTATCTGCTCAAAGCCTATGGCGACCCAGTGTCACCCATGCCGCTATTATACAATCCGAGTCACATCTATGTTGCACCTACGCCATCCCCACACACTCATAACTAGAGGGCACGATCATATTAACGATTTATCACGAACATAACCACACCTATTACACTTACATAGCATCGAAATGTAAACACCTGGCAAAACGTGCATACACAGAGACACACACAATACACATATACACACAGATATATACAACTATTTTCTGTATATCCGTATAGAAGCTTTTGGGCAATTTCTGTTAATGAACATCGATTAAGCACATATACGTAGATACAGGCACATAAACTCTATATACAGTATAATTAGGGTTGTAAGTGCTATGCATTATTACATCCAGATGAAATATTAAGCTATCACATAATTGGTTAATGTTTTGGTCAGTGCTGGAATTAGTCAGAGTTAAAGGCAGTACAGTATTATGGTTCAGACTTTGTGTTAAATGCCTTGCGCTATTGTTAGGGCCAGTACTCGCGTGAGAGGGCTAGTGTCACGAGTGTCAGTGTCATTGCTAGCTCCAAGGTAGATCTAGTGTTCGGGTCAGCGTCGGAGTCGAGTCAGTCAGTCAACGTTTTATAGACCAGTGATATCTCTCGCCCTCCTCACCTCATACTCCTGTGAGAAGAGCATGTTGTCATTGGCCTTCAGTCGCTCCACGTGACCTGCAAATTCTGACACTGGGATAGGCGGATGCATCTCCATGCCTGGCACAGGGCCCCAGCAGAAGAGAAAAATCCTCCATTCATGCGAATGCTCTTTTAAAATCTGTACACGAATCTCTTTATTATATATATACATACATAAAAAGCCTAAATGCCAGTCAATTACAAGCATCTAATTTGATAGGGAATTCAAATCTACGGGGAAATACATGCACAAACAGTTGCACACTTGCAAACCCACGTCATCACATTCGCTGCTTGTTGCAGAGGTTCACAGTTTGAATCCAGCGGCTGTCCTGCTTGTTAGTGGTTGTAATCATCATAATCATACCCCCAATGTAATTCGCAAGAGTCGGCCATTGCGAGGCTGGCATCAGGATCCAAAAATCACCTGCAAATTACTCATGTGCAAATACACATAACATCCATTGCCCCCGACTGTCAGATTTATGGTCAAGGTAACTCTTGGTCTTTTGAGTTCTCACCTGGTTAAACAAGTGAAATTTGAAATAAAAATGGACATCATTCACCACTGATGTGGATTGCGATCTAAATCAGGTGACTGGGTTTGTAGGGCAGTGCCAAACTCTGTTCTAGCACACATCCCCCTGCCACAAAATCATAAACTTTCAACTATATGCAAAAAAGGGGCATCTTGCTACGTGCAAAAGGGCTCCTCCTCTTACTCTGAACAGTTAGTTTGCCTGTAAATGGATGTGGATATATATTGTGAATGGCATGAATCTACATCCAGATTAATCAAATTCAAATATGTAGACATGAATATAATTAACCCATCAGCACCAACATTCAGGAGGTGGAGAAGCGAAAATCAGAACAATGAGAAGTGCATATTCTTGGTTATTTCGGTAAAGTCACGTAGAAGGGAAATAATAAAATAATATTAATATAAAACAATAAAAATTCTCACGACGTTTCGACTGCAACACAAGCAATCATCATCAGGTGTGAAATCCACAGCAAGAACATTTGAAAAAAGTGGCGGTTTTATCTTTTTTTTCTAATTTCCCTTCTACGTGACTATGAATATGAATCCCTGCAGTCACGAAATCTTTAAAAAAAATGAGAAGTACATCGAGTTAATAAAACACAAGTGAGTTAGCATAGTATGATGTGCGAGTAGTACATCTGCTAGTCACTCAGGTCAGCCAACCCATGATACCACGGTCTACCCCGTAACCAGCTCGCAATCCTCTGCCACTCCACAAGGACTCACAGTTGTCCTACGGTGTCACAGGCGCTGTGTTATCATCACTACCGCTTAGTGGTGTGTGGCGCCTAGTACGTTTGTACATATGTACTCGTACACAAGTATTACGTGTGTGCAATTATAATCACGTGTGTGTAAATGCGTGTACTGTACCAGGGGTCTGGTGGTTAAGCCGACGCATTTGAACTGGGTCGGCACTTCCGCTGTGCCCTGTGTCTTTGCTGGGTGCCGGGAGGCAGCCCTTAACCTCCGCCTCCCGCTTAGACCTGGAACAAGTCACACATCGTCATCTTAGTATCCCTAGATTATATAAGCAGTGCCACATTAAATGCAATTGAATTGCTCGTCTGCATAAGCAATGGGATCAATAATAATTTGTATTGCTAGGCTGCATAATCCATTAATTGGTGTGCTTACAGTTGAAGTTATAGTCTTGCAAATCAAATTACAATAGATGTAAAAAAAACTGATGAATAACACTGGATTGCTACTGTAGATACTGTGTAAAGGTAGTTACATTGATAGCCAAGATAAGCATTCTTCAAGTGTAGTTCGAACCAATAGACCAAACAAGGGGGCTATAAATGTCTCGTTGCGTATGTTGGTTAGAGTGGAAAAATGGACGTTGAACTGCAAGTGACATGACCAGTGAGTTGGTAAAAAGACAACGGAATGTTTTACATAGCTGAATCTTTCTAGACTGTAGAGAGGTAAGCGGTGCTGCCTAAATTAATAAGCGAATGATACGGCTTAAATTGGACCGGTGTAAGAAATATTTAAAATAAATGTGAGACTCCAGTAAGTGAGCTGCATGCTAGAACATAAATGGCAGTTGAGTTGCTGATCAAATTCAGCGATGCAACGACCACATTTCTAGAGCCAGAGAAGCAGTGTGTTGATATAACTGCATTGATAGACCAGGTAGGGAAGTGGTACATTTGATGACAGTTGAATTTTCAAAGTAGATAGATGTGAAGGGGTTGTTACCTGTCTGGCTTGCTGAAAGCAAAGAAAGACATAGACGCATAGTCAGACAGAACTGCTTGCTATGGTGATGATTGTGCAAATGTGGGTGGGTGATGGTGATTTCCATATACAGGGAGAAAATACAAATGGAGATGCTGTTGGTGATGATAGTGGTGATAATAATTCAAATAGGAATTAAGAGATAACGCTGACTATGGTGATGATCATTTTGATGACGGTGATGATCAAAATGAGGTTGATGGTGATTAGAACAATGGTGTTGTGACGAGGAATGTAAAGAGTGATAATGGTGGTGGTGATATTGATGTCACCGCCTGTAAGGATAATGGCGATGTCAATTCTGACGGTGGTAGGGGTGATGCTGTCACTAATAATGGTGAGGGTGTGATCATGATCATGGTGTTGACCAGCAATGATTGATGATGGTGGTGGTGTGTTTATTATAATGACGACGGTCATGTCACCTCTTGTAGAGGAGGATGGCGATGACGATGACAATTATGATGATGGTCGCTAGTACGGGTCCCACCACCCATACAAGTCCCTCATCCTCGCCAACCATAGGCTGTGCCTCCAGAAGAACAGGCGGAGAGCACGGGCTGCTCACATACACGCTCTGTACACACACACACGTACAAAGGCAGAAATATACTTAATAGTATAAAACATATACTTCAATTCATATATATATGTCCCGACAATAACTTACCAAGATGTAAAAGTACACCAAATGTATGAATAAATTAACAGACATCGAAATTATGGCAAAATATGCCCCCGACATCGTGATGTGAGAGACAAATGCAAAGGTATGTAACAATAACAGACGTAAGATGATTGGTTTTAATTGGTATTGTGAGCATGGAACGAAATGTCTCCTAGAGATCGCAGCCAGCAAAGAGATGTAGCTCATGGACCCTTTTTCAAAAAGAATGGACCATAAGAAATGGACATGTGAGGAGCCCAAATAGAGAAACATGAAATGTAATTGACTTGATTTTCAAGGATAAACCCCAGATAATCAGAGGTGTTTCCATCTTCAGCAAATTGAACAGAGGAAATGAGCGACAAGGAACACTTCAACACTGTGAACAAGAAGAGTAAAACTAATTACAGAAAGAAAAAAAAAGCTCGTTAATGTAGAAAATCTAGCTCAGGCGCTATTAGAGTTTAAACTGATTAATCAACAGATTCACATCCCTCAAGAAGCAAAACTATTCAATGGATGTAACACCGTTGAATTAATGAAATTACTAATATTGTACTGGGCTGTGTATTGAATGTGTTGGGCAAAGTAAAGAGAAAACAGGCAATCTGCAACTATGAAAAGCATGTTTTGAAAAAAAAGTATCAAAACGCCAAACAAAACAGTGGATACACAGAGCCATGTAAAACCATGAGGAAAATAAATTAGAGCATCCAACACAAACATGATTGAACATGCCATGACGAGCAGTGGGAGCATGAACGCAGCCAAGAGGTTGATGTTTGTAAGATCACAAAGAGGAGCCCCCTTAGAGAGCAATACAGAACAATAATGCACAGAGACAGAACCACAATTGAGACAGTGGCACATTCACTCACTTGTGCTTAACGCAGACTTTATTCTTTGCAAAAGGTATATATTTGGTGTTTGAACATCTTAACACCTGTTTTATTGCCAGAAAAGGAAAAACCTATTTTTAATAATTACAACAGCCAGTTTTGCCACTAAACGACGTTGTTCTCAATCTACACAACCCTTGTGACAGGCTATGTGCAATGTGAGGCCAAGTGAATCACACAGTCACAGTCTCACACAGACTGCTGGGGCATGACCTGTTAGCAAACACCTATGAAGGCCAAATGGCACATGAGGGGATGTTGTGGCTCAAACCATGCCCAGCCTCCTCGGTCTTCCTAGTGGTGATGTTTAGACACTGCAGCAGATACTCACAAAGCTGGGTCAACCTCGGGGAAGCCCAGGACTGGTTCAGATATTTGTCACCGATATTGGCTGTGAGCGGGATTTGAACTCGGGTTGCCGGGTTCATAATGCAGCATGCTAACGACTCCACTACCGCTCCCCACATGCCAAAGGTCCCCTATTTTATCTTTAACAGGCTGTTGGGACAAGTGCTACTAGCGAGCACCTATGAAGGCCGGCATAACACATGAGGGGGTGGGTGGTCAACATCAAGCTGGGCGGCCTTTGTTTCCCTTGTGGCCATGTTTACACACTACTTCAGGTACTCATTTGAGGCTGAATCGACCTAGGGGAGACCCAAGACCAGATAATCATCACTGGTGTTGGCCATGAGCGGGCATTGAAACAGTGCACTACCACTATATTTCCAGAGTACACACGCATTGACGCGCGTGCATGCTTGCATGGACATGCGCGTGTTTTATGTATGTTGAACTTATTTCGCACCGCAAAAGCCAAGCGTGCTCATCGGAGGTGCGGGCGAAGGACAACAAACCGAACACAAAAAGCAGTTCTAAAGAGACAAGTTTCCAATCCAGTGCGCTTCCTAATATCGGAAGGGCGTGTGTACACACCGCCTGCTGTGCAGGTGCGTGCAGCAGGGCCAGCACGCACACTCGGTAAGCGAGCCCTGGCTGCAGGCGCCGACTGTGCCCGTCTCCAATCGGGAACGTGGGCGGGAGATGCTCCAACCGCGCCACCACAAATGGCCGCTCAAGGCGCTCCATGTGCGCCGCCACGAACAGGTGCTCGCTGGCACGCAGAGACATCCGCTGCTGCCGCGTGAGATGCAGGCTGGTGGCCTCCATGTCCAGGATCTAAGGCATGCACGAGCACATGTTAAACGTACAGCACACACGTGTATATCCGTAGAGATATAAAAACACACGTATAGGTGAATAATAGGCAGGCAAACATATAAAGTAGATACACAGTATCCTGTACAGACATTAATGTACAGACATAGACGTATTACTAGTGTCCATTAAATAAACCCATTGAGACACGTGAAACATTGCCTCTTTTATGAAAATGATAACCTGGGTCACATCAATTCATTTTAAGAACACAACGATGTACTGCACGAAAGAGATACACAATAAAAAAGTGTAAGGAATGAAGGTTAAACTCTTATAAATGTTCAACTATGAGCTTCTAGTGTGAGTTCCCTTCACTTAATGCAATCCATTTCTATAATCCCTTCAGATATCATTAAATAATTTTCCTTCTGAAATTTTTGGCTGGAGCTCGTAGATCAACACATGTATGCCATTCACAAACCTAGCACTAGATGGCAGACATATCACATAATTATCAAAGGGGCTCCTTTACGTAAATGCAGGGTGTAGGGGCAAGTGGAATACGTTTTGGCTGAATCGTGGAAATGTTAAAAACTTGGTGGAGAAAGTTGCAGTCAGGACGTGAACATGTTTGTGATGACAATAGCAGTTGTGGGCCTGCAAACCATTACATTTTACTGATGTTAAGCGGTTGATTTTCATAGAGGTAACCATTTGTAGGAAATGGCATAGACTGATGAGCATTAGAAGTGGTGTTTCAGCATGGTAATGCACACCTACACACTGCATATGCAACAATGGACTTGTTTCGAAAGCTTGAATGGGATATTCCGTAAGATCCGACTTACAGCCCAGACTGATTCCCTTATGAAATCTATCTGCTCTGACCTGTGAAAGAAGCTCTATATGGTAGGTCCTCCAACAGTAATGTGAAGGGCCATTTGCATTGCCGTCTATGACAGATGCCAGATAAGAGAGCATTCCGTATGGTAAATTGCCAAATAACATAACTTTTGCTGTACATGTATACACACGGGACACAAATGCATAACAAACAACAATCTTAGTTAATCACACAGCTGTTATCAGTGGTGTCCGCTTCATGTTTCTACCAGGGCAATTATGACTCCCCTGACAGACACCCAGACTTGAACAAAGGATCTCAGCAGTGCCATCTGTCTCTAACACGACCATGATGAGCCAATAGAGCACTCAAACAATGGAGTAGAAAATAAAGCGGCTTCACCTCTTCAAAGTCCATGTTGTTTGGGGAGACCCAGGCAATGGGCTGCTCTTCCAGGTTGTAAAGAGGCACCACCACAATGAGGTACATGCTGCACACAAGACAAGACAAAGATCCCCCATATAGCCTTAACAGACTTTTGTGGCAAGTGCTGTTAGCGAGTACCTATTAAGGCAGGCACGGCACACGAGGGGGTAGGTGGCCAGCACCATGCCCGACCGCATTTGCCTCCCCAGTGGAAATGTTACACACTGCACCAGGTACTCATTTGTCCTTGATAAATAGGTGTGAGGCCATTAAGACAAAAGTTTATATTGGAAGAGATACCTAAACAAAACAAAACTATTTCTATTTTACCAGGTAAGGCCCTCTGAGCTATTTTGCTCTTTTCAGAAGCGACCTGACCACGAATGAAAGCTCAACAAAGCACTTTATCATGTGGAAATTTCTATCACGCATATATACGTTTTAATCAAACTTTACATGCACATTGCTTTAATTGGTCCGGAAAAATACTGTCCAAACTCCCCTAGGTATCCAGACACAGATAACAATACCTTCATATTCTTTGGGTCTTTCGGTAAAATCACGTAGATAAGTTAAAAGAAAATAACAAAAAACTATGACGTTTCGATCGCAACACAAGCGGTCGTCATCAGGAAAAGGGGGTTAGCCTCTAAAGGCAAACTGTTTATAAAGGTTTAAAATGGGCGTAGCCCAAGTGTCAAAAGCATGGGCGGGGCAGCTAATGTTAATGTAAGTGATGGTCCACGCCGGCGCTCGTGGTGGGTTTCCACCAATTAAAGGGCTGCCAGGTAAAAAATTAGCATGTAAATGTAAGATCGGAGAGTGGCAGAGGTCGCAATCGGGTACCCGATACCCGTACCCTACCCGATACCCGGCCGGGTACGGGTAGCCGGGTAT
>CM025608.2:11617757-11638240 GCA_014621495.2 Entosphenus tridentatus | reverse complement strand
ATGTACTAGTAAACGGCAGATACGATGGAAACAACCACAACCAGTTAAGGCATTACCTGGTTAATAACATCCTTCCAATGATTGTTCAATTTGTATCCATCTTCTCGGTTGAAGTTATGTCTATGTTTATATATCTGGATGACTTCATGAACAAACCTTTGATGGTTGCCCCGAAGGTTATTAACCAGGTAATGCCTTAACTGGTTGTGGTTGTTTCCATCGTACCTGCTGTTTACTAGGACATTTCACCCCGCGCCCCCCCCCCCGCCGTGTCCCACACTCAGCTTCCCACTTCTAGCCCCACACACTTCCCCCCCCAGCCTCACGTCCTCTTCCCCTAGCGCTCACGCAGCCCCCCTTCCCCTTACCCCACACCCTGCCCCCCTCTATCTCTCCCCCCTTGCCTCCCCCTTTCTTACCTATATAACCTCTTGCCACGGCAGCTCTCTCGCTGACTTCAGCAGTTTTTCTTGCCGTGGTTGTTCCACCTGATGAAGATTGCTTGTGTTGCGATCGAAACGTCGGGATTTGTTTTATTTTATTTATACCTACGTTACTTTACCGAAAGAACCAAAGAGTATGTTTAGATACAGCTTGGCACTGATGTCATGTTACCAGTGGCAAGCTGTATCTGAACAACAACTATGCCACTGCTCCCATATACATATATACATACACACCATTACTGTAAAGATGACAGATTTAGCCACAAGACCACCTCACACACCGAGCTGACCTTAGTATGCTAACAGCACATTATATATGGCTAAATGGGAAGTATTTCTAGCTTACAACGGTATGTGTGTGTTTGGGTCTCTTTCCCCATTCTTCTCTTATCCCTCTATATTTCGCTTCTATTTTCCTCCCTCCTCTCTCCTCCTACCCTCTTCCTCTTTCTCTCTTCTGCCTTTTTATCTCCCCCCTCCCCCCGACAGTACCTGCAGGAGGCCTCCATTGGGGCCTGCGTTGAGCATAAATGAGTAGAGTGAATCAGCCTCCAGCCCGACTACGAGCTGGTGGCTCCTCATTGCATCCACTTCCATGTTGTGGCCACCCCTGTACACGATCTACACACATACACACGGGGAGGGCAGAGGTGGGGGCAGATAAAGGACAAAGATCACACAAGTCTCAGGGCTCTTCTGTTGAGACAGCCACGCTCCTGTGAAAGTAAATACCCTGCCACTGTCGGCATTAACACTGCCCTGAAAACCGGCTGGGTGGCACTGTCTTCAAAGTAAAATACTCAATTCACAATCATAAGCTGACGTATTTGTCAAATTTCAGTCGGGGGTAGACTCGGCCCATCGTGTTTATCATCACTGCCATCGTCATTTTTAATCAAGAGGGGAAGTTAGGCACCTTTTGTCTGCGCCTACTGACCACTCCTGGCCTTCACATGGGTCGAGGTGGCTTGTGTGCTGAGAATGTGCAGCTGTCCCACCCTGACTCTCCATAATAATTGCCTATGCCTCACTGCCACACCTGATGTTTACTTTTTATAAATGTTCTCAAATCACCTGACTTAAATGGCCATGCTGCCTCCTGACTAGGCGTGCCACGATGTATCATTTAATCCGTGAATTTGATTTGCATACGTTCGTGATGCATGCATAAAATCGTACATGCAATTACTCAATTGCTTACTATGCAAATTGCATGCCGATACATTAGGCTAATAAAACAGACACAAGTCAGAAACAAATAAGAAACAATATCCAGTACACGAGATGGTAAAAGCAATCACAAATACATCATGTAACTGAATCACAACTCTAAATGTTGACGATTAATCTAATTGCAGGGTGCTGACTCGTTACATACATAGCCCTGACTCTTGCCTGACCTCCTCTCCATGTCCCTGCTTCTTATCGCTGCTGCTGCTGCTACTGCCACCCATCATCTGTCTTGGGCCTCTCCTGTCCTTGGTTGCCCCAAGGCTCATCGGTGCTGGGCCCTGGCACCCAGGACCCCCCTGAGACTCATCGGTGCTGAGACATGGCAACTGCAGCACCTCTGGGGCTTCCCTGAATTTTACTGATGTTGTCTTCAGACATTGTTACATTTGGACACAATATTCAAATGATTACATCGTTGTCCTTCAAGTGTTTTTAAAACAACTAACAACATTGTATGTGCCACCTAGAGAGAGACTGGCTAATGTAATCGAAATGTAGAATTTTCACCACTGGATCAGGGCTGTAAACAGAAACACAGAACTTATTTTTTAAGCAGGGCTACAATTTAAATATATTCTGTTGTAAGGCACTGATAATGCAGACACAGTAAAGTATTTTGTCGACTGTGATGCTACACTCATAATACGGTGATAAGTTGTTTAGTGTGGTGTGTCATATAGTGTTAAAATGAAGTGCAGTGTTCGATGCAAATATGTAGTACTAGCGTGAAGTACCCGGCGTTGACCCGGCGAAAAAGAGATTTCAAAACTCCTCTTAAAAAAATAACATATACATACACAAATACAGAAAAGTGTAATGTAAGTAAAAAGTATTTGTGTATGAATTGTACGTGTTTAGGAGAATACAATATAAACTGTAATACTAAATAAGGAATGGAACTGTGAACTCAAAAGATGGAGCACGTAATAAAGCAATGTGGTCTCCGTCTCTTCAATGGAGGAATAACAGGCCCGCATGAGCCCTCTCCAGAAGTCGTTTTGGTGGCAGCAGACCTCAACATTGACATTTAGCTCCCCAAAAGTGGCATAGGCAAGAAAGCAAACAGAAAAATGTATTTATTTGTAGTAAACATTTATTTAGTGCCTTTTTTTCAGCTTCCAGTTTAATTTATTAGGTACATATATAGGTCTGTGAGCCGTGCAACTCTTGACTGGGGTGCAACAGCAACAGACAAAAACATGAGAAGAGAACGTATTAAAGTGACGACGCACCACAGAAACATCCAGGAAAAGCCATCAAAATCTTCCAGAAAAAAACAGCGTATATCAACGCTGTGTGCAAAAATCGCAGTGGGATGCAATTAAAATAATAACAACCATAAGACAATTGAGATGAAAGTTATGAGGCTAACTGTGTACTTGAACAAACAAAAATGGCTTAAGCATACGTTTTAGAAATCAGCAAAAGAAAGCTAGAGATAGATTGTAACAGTGTGCATAGGAACTGCGATTCAAATTTAAGAGCAAACGATATAAATAACGTGTACGACCATACTTTGCTGACATAGCTGGCAGCATGAGTCACTCCATAACAGCTGGAGTATCAGAAGGAGTATCTAAATTTTCCAATGCACCTTTAAAGATCAGCACACTATAATCAAAACTAAAGGTCATACTTTATTGGTATGATATGCCTTTGTCTTTTATTGAATGCAATGAGTCATACGTATATGGTTAATGGCAGAAAAACATGTATTTATTTGTACTGTGGTATTTATTACCGTAGTACTTATGAGTACTGTAGTAAGGCACTTCACAAAACACAGGCGGTATAACATTTGTAATAGGAAAATGGGGGAAATGGGGAGAAGGGAGGTAGGGCAGGTAAGATCGGAGGCGAAAGAACAACAGCGCGCGGGCGGTGGCGCAAACAAAAGCTGCCAGCCAAATCGCGGACAGGACACTTGACAGGCACGGAGGCAGGCAGGAGATGTGGGGATAGGGCGATGAGATGTGGGACGGCGAGGAAGGCGTGCTGCGTGAGCGCCATCATCAACAGCCGCCGGCAGGCAGGCCGCCGAAATGGTGGGCGGCAGGCTTAGGTGAAGGCAGGACACTGGAGAAGGAAGCGAAGTGCAGGCCGCACAGGGCGGCGAGGTGTGGGCGCGGCTCAGTGGGCATCCGCCGACAGCAGAACTACCCCCCAGCAGGCGTGGGGTGAAGCAGCACACGTGTGCGGGGAGTGGTGCCCCCAACCCAAGCAAGAACCTCTCCAAAGTAATGAAACACAAAAGAGGGCCTCTTCCAAATAATTCAAGTGGCACTTGTAGCTGACCTGCACCTCCCTATCAAAGAGCTTCTTTCTGGTCTTGCCTGCTGGTGCAAAGTAATGTCAATGTTTTGCATTGCCTACACGAGAGCATCCAACATAAAGCTGGCCATGAGAAAAGCACGAAGTTGCGAAATTGAGTCCCACCACTTTTAAAGATTGTCCTTGCGCCTTGTTAATGGACAACGCAAAGCTGAGCTGGATGGGAATATGAAGCCTCTTAAATTCAAAGACTGTGTAATTTGGGATTATAGGTATGCGAGGGAGAAAGACGTCTTCATCTTTAGAGTTGCCTGTAATGATCGTAGCTTTGATAACATTTGAATGTAATTCTTTGACAATCAACCTTGTGCCATTGCAGTCTAGGTAGGTCCAAGTTTCTCAATAGCAGGACATGTGCCCCAATTTTTAGTAGCAAGTTGTGTGGTGGAACACCCAGGAGCTGCAGATAATTCAAGAATTTAACAGGATAGTGAACAATTTGAACATGGTCCCACACTGAGTCAATAGATTTGTAGAATTTGTGCTCTCCAGATAATTTCTGCAACAGAATAGAATTTATTCTGTGAACAGCATCATTGTTAGGAGCCAAAATGCCCCTCTCCCATAGCCAGAGAACATCTTGAAAGTGTTGTTGCACGTTTGGGTACACCTTTTTCTCCAGTTCCTCTTGCCAAGTGCAAAGGATGCCTTTAGACATGGTGATAAGTCTATCTGTGCCGTCAGCAACAATTGTTCCATATCCAATATCAAGAAGAGCTTGAGCAAAACTTCCTGCCTCCATTTTTAGACTCAATGTCTTCCAATATTTTCGTGTAGGCCTCTCTTTGTGCATCCATCAGCTTTGGTTAATTTTCCTCAATTAACTTTAGAAGCTCTAAACCATCATAGGATATTTCACATAGAATCTCTTGGCCAAGGGCAGGTTATCCCTGGAGGGTGTTGGTAGTCTGATAGACTTTCGGTCTTTTCCACCAATGGAGTGAAGTTTGTCTTCAAGGAGGATGAGGACCTGGTTATAGATTGAAGTCCTTAGAGGAGACAGTTTTGTGAGGATGACTTTGTCCTATTGTATTGATAATTTGAGGAATCTGGACGTGGTACCCATCTTGGCCTTGCCACAGTATAATGGGATATTGTAGGGCGTCATATGCTCTGTTTGTCTCAGGAATTCGTTTGATGGTGTTGTCTTGGTAGCGAAGCACAATGTTTCTCTTACCATGTTCTTCACCCACCATAAGAACAGCAACCTCACCATAAGTTGGGGCATTAAACCTCCGTGCGTGCTCCCCGCCTGGGACCTTGGATGCATTGATTACAACCTGATAGTCATTGGAGGTGACTTGTTGAGGGGCATGTTTGAAACTTGTAATCAATTAATTGTGTTGGTTGAGCATCCATTGGAGGGAGAGGACAATGGCTAGTCTGGCACCAGGAATATTGCTGCATCGCCGGTTGCCTTGCTGACCTTCATCTCCCATGAAGTATATCTGAAGAAACTGTGGCTCTTCGCCAGGCAGTGGGCTGAATGGATCTGATTAGATGATAGAATTGCCCTTGAACTTTGAATGTGGCCAATAAATCCTGGCTCCACTATTTCCTTAGTTGCAACAAAAGAAGTCATTTGAAATCAAGAATTGTACTTCCTAATGTTACTCTTTGGTTCTTTCGGTAAAATCACGTAGATGAAAAATATAAATAATAATAAATGTTAGTCAAAAAGTGTTTAGTGGCCAAATACCAAGGATTTCAGTTTTCCATCACTGCAGCACATTCATTAGTTTCTCCTTTCCACTTTTGAGCACCACATTCTGCGCAAGCAATTAACACATAGCCTAATATCAGCATGGATTGATAATTGATCTCTGGTTGGTAATTTAAAGCAGCTCTGAGCTCTGTTCCAGTCCGGGTTAATTCTTCTTGCTCTTGATGCAGCAGCATGACAGACTTGGCTCTGGCGCGCCGTTTTCTGATGTTGTGGTTCCTCAGCCGGTGCTGCTGCAGTGACTGTGCGGTCCCTAGCTTGTCGAGATGCACGATGGTCAGGGTTTTCTGCAATCCGTGCTGCTGCAGTAACTGTGCGGTCCCTGGCTTGTCGAAATGCACGATGTTCAGGGTTTTCTGCAATCTGTGCTGCTGCAGTGACTGTGCGGTCTGTAGCTTGGTTTCGTGCACGCTGCTCTTGAGTTCCCTCAGCCTGTGCTACCGAGGTGCCTTCGTTGTTAGTTTGGGGAAGTTGCTGCTCCTGTACTGTTTATGTGCAGCAGCGGCACTCTCTTTGTGTGTTTTTTTATTTTGGAGAGGCCTGTTTTTTTCTTTTGGGCATTTTGTACATGAGGGAAAGCCTCCCTCCCGTGAGCACTCAGCAGAAGCTGAGTCCACCTAGGGGAGACTCAGGACCGGTTCAGACAATCATCACCGGTGTTGGCCATGACCGGGAATTGAGCTGGGGTCGCCTGGTTCGTGGTGCAGCGCACTTACCGCGACACGAATAAAATAAAACACACACACACATCGACTTAAACATACAGGTTAGATGAGGTGTGTCATGCTGTAGTTTGGTGTGATATGTTATGGTGGTATACCATGGTGTAGAATGGTGGATCGAGGGGTGATTTGGCATGATATGTTGTTGTGGTGTGGTTCTGTGTGGTGTGTTGCTGCGTGGCTTGATGTGGTGAGTTGCAGTGTGCGCAGTGTAGTGTGTCCTTGTATGGAGAGGTGATTTGTGGCGTGTCGTGGTGGGGTGATCACCTGCAGTCGTTCGTTTGACCCTGGAGAATCAGGGACCTCCCAGGACAGCAGAACTGATGTCGGCATCATGGCTTTAATGCGGAAATTCATGGCAAATCCGCCTGCTACAACAACAGCAGCAACAACCACCATTCATCTACAAGCTCTTCCTGACCATGTTACATACTCCAGGTTGACTTTCAGGCTATGAGTGGATAGAAAACAGACCAAGGTGACTTCAAGATGCACCACCCACACTCACTGTATTTTAGCCATTTTATAATATTTCATTCTCGGTGTTTTACGCAATGACTACATGTCCAGTTCTATCGGAGTCTTCTCAGCTCCAAGCCCTATAATTACTACTCAGCTTATGGTCCTTCTGCCCCTGCACAGCCAACTTAGCCCACAGAAACAAAGATACACACACACCACATAAACAAACATAAAGATCACCATTATGGCCAGACAGACTGTTTGGGAAAGTGTCTTGTTGTGTGACACCTATTAAGGCTGGCACGACACATAAGGAGGCGGTGTGACCAGCACCACCCCTGGCCGCGTTTGTACGTGCAAAACTAAGGTTTATGCACCACACCAGGTACCCATTTAAGACTAAGTCAACCTAGGGGAGGCCTAGTAAAAGTTCAGGCATTCGCCACTGTTGTTTTCCACGGCTGGAAATTAAAGTGAGATCACTGGGCTCAGAGAGCAATGTTGTAACCACTACGCCACACACACAAACGCACCACCTTCATTGGAGAGTGTCCGAAAGTGCACGGCATCGCTGAGGGGTCCAGGCCCAGCCTCGGTGTGTGCCCTCACTCGCGCCTCGTAGCTCCGGTTTGGCTGGAGGCCGCTCAGCACCACGGCTGTGGTATCACCGACGACATGAAGCTCGCCATCCCAGGATTCCGCCACAACATCTCCTCCTTCTTCAGAATCCCCACCGGGTCCTCCAACACCAGGGCCTCCACTGCCTGGACCCCCAGGAACTCCTCTACCTATTCCTGCAGGACCTCTTCCTCCACCTTCATGACCTCCTCGTTCACCTCCACTTGCAGGACCTCTTCCACCTTCAGAAATTGTACCTCTAGTACCTCTTCCACCACGTTGAGAAACTCCACCTCCTTCGTAATCTCCTTCTCCTCTTCCATCTCCAGCCATACTTCCTTCTGCTCTCTCTGCTCCCGTACCCTCGCGATGTCCTACTCCTCCACTGGGCAGGGCTCGGTAAAGCACCGTATACCTTACGATCACTCCATTGCGAGAGTCTAGGGGTGGAGGCTCCCAATGGAGCGCGGCCGCCGAGCGGCCCATGCGCCCCACACTCACGTTCAACGGCGGAGCTGACGGTGGAGCCTCGGGCGTCACCACTGTAATCACTGCCTCCTCGCCCAAGAGACTGCCTCCGCTCACCCCGCCCACACTCCGTGCCACCATGACAAACGAGTAGGAGGCCCCGCGATGCAGGTTGCGCACAGTGACGCTAGACTCGGACACCGCGAGGTACAGGGTGGACGCTTGAGTGGCTGTGGTACAAGAGAGGAGGGTGTTCTGGATATGTGTTTAAGATGCAACCCAAACAACAACGGGTGATTATGTAGCAGCTATGCATCTAGGCCGTGTATTCCTGGCTGTCCCATATGACTTGTAATCTTTGTTAGTGAGAAAAATACAGAAATTGAGCATGTCTGTTAATAGACAGTGTTCCTTTCCTCCCTATTACAGTAAACAAAAACCTGGTATTATTTTAATTATCCTGTTAATTAACACGCACCTCATTAACGTATCATTGTACAAGGTCCCTGCTGTGACAGAAGTGACTGATAACACGAACATTAGAAACACCATGTTTCCAGGTCACAAATATTGGCAATAAAAAGCCATAGCTTCCCTACCCACCGATGTATCGAGATATGCATATATTATATGTGTGTGTAAGTACTACCTGCATCCATGCGTTTGTAAGTGAGTCTGTAGTCCAGGAGAGGCCCAAATGTCACTTCTGGCTCCTCCCACTCAACCAGCACCACTGTGCCCTCCATGACTGTCACCTGACACCAGGGTCAAAAGGTTAAGAGGTTAGTGTGTAATACACTCTCATTCTAACAGGCAATCACAAATGTGGTGCCGAGTGTCCAGATACCACTGACAGGTTTTAAAAGTAAGGTAAGGCAAGGCAATCCTGGGCTTGGTATTGTCAATGTTGTATCATCTGATTACTTGATTATCTTTGTTATTACCTTCTTCAAATGTACACCTGATAATAATGTTATTTATTTACGTCTAGCTTTAACGAGTATAAATACTCTTTTTAAGAAGGCTCCTGCATGGGTATGGTTAAGCAATTCATTTCCAAGAAAATGTTTGAGTGTGGGAGGCAACCAGAGTACATGAAAAAAAACCCCATAAGGCATATAAGGGGTTAACACTCTTAACGATCCACGCAGATGAGTTAATTAACCAAATTGTCCTGTAATATTCCGATCACCTCGCAACCCACTGGGTTTGGGAACTTGACAAATGTATGCGATTCACGAACCAATGACTTACAAGCGAGCAGCGCCACTGCTGGAAAATATTATACTGATTTAATCTCAGAAGTAACATCACTGTGCTACTACGGTTGTAGGTTTTGCACAATGATCTGTATGTATTGGCTGCTGCCACTTTCCTCGTATTACCCCAAGCTGCTGACACAATTATTTCCCACTTTTGTGGTAAAATTAAAAATTGTACGCATGTATGTTGAACTTCTTTTGCACCGTACGTTGCCATCTGTGCTAATCGGAGGTGCAGAAATTGATATAATCATGGATAGTAATGAACCAACGGATGGTAAAAGCAGCGTGATTACACACTGGAAACGTGTAATCATAAGGCATTACTGGTACCTGTCCTTTGTAATCTGACTACAGTAATGCGTTCCTTGAACTGCATCTCTACACAACATTCACATCTTTGGCCTCACCATCGGAAACGTTTTAGTAAAAACACAAAACCGTTTGCAAAGGAAACAATCTACAGAAAACCCTGAGCATATGGGAGCATCACTCTCTGAACCAATGAGACACATCATCATCTATAAGCCTACATGTTATACAGACACATCATCGAAGAGGAGGACTGACCTTGACGTGAGGTTTGCTGGGAACTAGGATGACAACACCACGGACAAGGCAGGGAGGGGGTCAGGGTAGAAAAGAAGAAATAGTTACTCAGTAATGGACTGCACAGACTCTCCGAGTGGGAGGAATTCATTCATAGTTAGAGCCTTAAAGCCAAGTGCACGTGAAGAATGTATCTTGTCTCATCAAGTACGCGGAGGGGGGAGGGGATGGAAGAAGAATCATGAAGGACTGTAGCCACCTCTAATTCGGAGATGTGGCATGTGTTTACCTGCAGCCTTGGTTTTGACCGTCTTCGGCAGGCTCTCAGCAACCTCCCCTCGCGGGAGAAGGGACCTCACAGTCAGGGAGTAGGAGGTCTCAGGCTGCAAGCCCCCAATGAGAAACTCCTGAACATAAAGACAAAAGATCCTCCCCTATAGACGTAACATATTGTTGGGGCGAGCATTGTTAGTGAGCACCTATGAAGGCCAACATGGCACCGCCAGGTATGGATAGCACTGCGAATGGCCACCTTTGTCTCCTCATCGGTGGTGTTTACATTCTGCACGAGGTGCTCATTTAAACCTGAGTCGAGCTCGGAGAGGCCCAAGACTAGTTAATTGATTTGTCACTGATATTGGTTGCGAGCGGCAATTGAACTCGGATCGCCGGGTTGACAGCACAGCGCGCTAACCACTGCACTACCACTTCTCACCTAAGTCGATACAAATGACAAAGACAATCATTCCCTGTATAACCTCAACGAACTGTTGGGGCAAGTGCTGCTAGCGGTTACCTATGAAGGCCGGCACAGCACAAGAGGGGGTGAGTGGCAAGCACAATCTCCAACCGCATTTGTCTCCTCAGTGGTGATGTTTACACACAACACCAGTTACTCATTTGAGGCTGAATTGACCTAGAGGAGGCCCAGGACTTGTTCAGATAATCGCCACTGGTGTTTGCCTTGAGAGGGAATCGAAATCGGGTCGCCCGGGTTTCGAATACACATGCAGTAAGCATCCACACTTATATACCGAAAGTGTTGATCTCTCAAGAGAAGCTTACGTATTCTGATGTGTCATCACTCTCCCACTGCAAGGAAATAAAGAAATGCATGTTAAGTATGGTGCACACTCGGCATGTAACAACTAATCAATTTATTGATTAAAAACCATTCTTACACTTAAGATACATGTGTCAAATGGTGTATGTAGAAATAAATAATTCATGGTATATGCAAATTACAAGCTCACGATACCTTTACGCTCATGGAATACGTGATACAAAATAAGACAGATCACATGAGACTACAAATCAGTGTATAAACAAGACAAGAACTGTGGAATAAAATCGTGAAGTCAAATTGTCATCATTCATCAAATTGCGAAGACGGTGCTGAATCATTACAAGACAATCAACGCTACCAGTGGGATGGATCGATAAAAAATTTATCTGAATAAAATAGGATTCAAATCTGTATATGGCCAGATCTGAATCGTATTAAATAAGAATACTGAAAGTTTGAAAGTATTTACAGCATGATAACCATAATAACATCTTCACAGTTTACCATAGCAATAAATCTGAAAGTGCAAATAAAATGTGAAATACATTCACACAACTATCAGACCAATACCTGGACTAGCAGGACTATTACTGTGACCTCCTGGACTACCACTGGCACCACCATAACAACAAATTGGACCACTAGGACTACCAATGGGACCACCAGAACTACCACTCAAGACTACTGGGACAACCACATCTTCAGACATGAATCTATTCATTCACAAATAGATGCTCACTCATGTATGCATGGATGCACAGATGATCACATGTATGTATAGTTAAACATGAGAATTGCCCATACAAGAATCACGAGTACTGCATGAATCATAGACATATATGTTTCAAGGTAGATGCCACATAAAAAAAAACTATTCTTGTAGACACACACCTAGGCTGTGTGTTTCAGATGGTCTGACACAAGTTTGAAGATTCGTTAATAAGAAAAAAGTGTTTTAACTGTGGAAACGTGACTTTCTGCAGCGCCGCCTAAATTAGCGGTATCGATGTTATAATCGTCTAGACACCACGCTCCACATAGACTCATTTGCGCGCTATTACTGCACTGCACAGCTACACGGAGAGGGGTGCACAAAGTAAATATACTCACATAAATACACAATGAATATACGATATATATAAAAACCTCTTTATAATACAATCCGTACATTTCACAATTTGCACCACTTTCACAATGTACCATTGCTCCCATACCGTTCTTTCACTACTATACCATGACACTCACTATTACACCATGAGTGAGTCAGTGAGGAACTGGGGGAATTGATGAGTGGGTGGGTGGGTGAGTCAGTGAGTGGGTGAGGGCAATACCAAGTGAGTGAGTCATTGGTTAAGTGAGTTTGTGAGTGGGTGAATGCGTGGGTAAGAGGGTCAATGGGCAAGTGAGTTAGTAACTTGGTGAATACGTTATTGGACGAGTGAGTGAGTTAGTGAGGGGGTGAATAATGAGTGAGCGGGCAAGTGAGTTAGTAAGTAACTTGATGAATAGGTTATTGAGTGAGTGGGTAAGTGGGTCAGGGAGTGGTTGAATGCATGGGTGAGTGTATAAGTGAGTTAGTAACTTTATAATGTATCGGGCGAGTAGGTGCATGCTCTATGGGCGAGAACACTGGAGAATGTAGTAGGGGAAGGTCGCCAGGTATAATGGGACAGCAACGCTTTCTCCCCCGCAGACTACAGCCATCTGCGAGCAGTGAGTGTAAACGATATCGTTAGTGCAAATAATACAGCCACTCCGCCGTGACCATTCCCTCACAGTGGCGTGCTCGTGAAACACATTGTGTACAAACGAGGTGAGATTTCATTTCATATTTGCAGAGTATATGGGTCTGCAAATGTAGTGTCTGTGTCTATAAAAAGTGAGAGTATATGATGAGACTTCGCTTAGGGATTACAAACAAGTTAATAAATAGCCCTCGGGTGGTGTTTGGGCTTACGCTTACACAGTTGGCTAGAAGTCTCTGTTGGAATACGGTGGCGGTATGGGAATAGCGGGAAATAGGTATCTCACTCTGAAGTAGAGATTGGATTGAAAAGCGGATTTGGTAAAGAAGGAAAAAAGACATGCCAAGGCCAAAAAAACAAGCAGTGCAAGTAAAAACATGTTTCAGAAACCGAAGGTTGCTCTTTGTTTACTTGCGCTCGACGTGAATGGCAACAGCAAATCAGAAGAAGAATCGATTGCATGCGCGTCGACTGCAACGATAGGTTTTTGAAGAACGGAAGCGGCGAGAAGAGGGTGGGTTCGGTGTTTGTGATGTCACGAGTGGGCCCACGGTGCCGGCGTGGACAATGACGACCAATCCACTTGTGAGCTGCGCTCGTAGACTAAGTCGAGAGTGGCTTTAAGCATTCGGCATACTTTGTTTGCATTGCGTCACTTTTGTTCCTGTAGCTATAACTACGAATAAAGGTTATATATTTCCGCTCGTAATTTGCAAACACGATTGTGTATCCCATTTTACCTCAATGGTAAATAGCATATTACCAAGTGTGGGTAAAATTGGAAATTGTAAGGGTTTGAAAAATAAATTGCACACTTTATCCTTTCCTTTTTTTATTTAGCAATTTTCTTATTGTAATACAAAACCCTCTTCAGTTTATTGAGGAATTTCAAAGTGATTTGTGTTCTATGCTGACCTACAGAAATGTCAAAACTTTAAATATCCCATTTCACCCAACACTCTGTGAGAGAGTAAAGGTGTATTGTTGAGTTTCATAGTGTCATGGAGTACTGTTGCATGTTTGTGAGAGTAGTGAGTGTAATGACGAGTTAGTGGAGTATCATCAGGAGTGATGGTGAGTGTCAGCGTAGCAGCGTAGTCCTGAAGGTCCTAGTGTGCTTGTGAGTGCACTGGTTAGTGTACTGGTGAGTGGTGAATATATATGGATTATTAGGGATGAGTGTACCTGAGAGAACAGGTACACTCATTTCATATTGGTGCTTATGCCTGTGAGCATGGGTGAGGGTATTGTTAAGTTTGCCGATGAGTATACCGATGTGTGTACTGGTGAGTGTTGTGATGATACAGGCGAATGTATTAGTGTGCTGTGTAGTCAGTGCAGTGATGCATTCTGGTAAGTGTACCTGTGAGCAGAAGTACTGGTGAGTAATGTTGAGTGTAGTGGTGAGTAATGTTAGGTATACATGTCAAGTACGTATATTGGCGAATGTATTGATAAGGGTATTTGTGAGCGCAATGGTGAGCGTCCCAGTCAGTGCACTGGTGAGTGTATTGGCGAGTGTACCTGCCCTATGATGTCCGGTGACTGGGTGTCCTGTCTTCCTTGTGCCGAATCCGACTTCCACCATCGCACGCGGAACAAGGGGTGTGGAAGTGGAGGAGGGGATGACGACGACGATGACGATGATGATGATGTCGATAACGATGTTGATGGTGGCAATCTCCACCGCACCATTACAGCCGACGCGTTCACAGCCTCGGCCTCCACCCGCCGAGGAGTTCCGCTCGCAACTACAGAAACAACCACAACCACAACTCTAGCCACAACCACAACCTCAATCACAAATAGCCACAACCGAATAATTCAATCACAATAACAGACAACCACACATACAACTACAACCCGAATAACAGCCAAAACCTTAACTCGAGCAACAACCAAACTCAAAACCAAATAACATCCAAACACACAACCATAATCATAACCACAACAATCACAACGATAGACCACAATCAAAACAACAATGCCAACACAATCGAAACCACAACCACAACAATACATTTAAAGTACCCCAATCATGTGGTGATATTCATCTCCGTGAATGGCCCTGAGCAAGGTGTAAATTCCACATTCCCATGGCAATGTCTAGTCTGTCCACGGGACGACTACTGTTCAATTCCCATGGAGTACGGATTATTTTATTAACGCAGGAATGAAGGGCTGAGTCAACCCTCCAATTAGACCTCACAACCTTCTGACTTTAAAGCCAAGAACTCTGATAATAGAGCTACCCAGCCTGATTCGATGTATACACAGTATACACATGTGTGTATTTATATACACACGTGTGTATTTGTGTACAGTGGTGTAGTGGCTTGCATACCGTGGTATGATCCCAGCCTCCTTTAATGCCTTTCCCAGATATGGATAACATCAAGGAACCTGGTATTTGAACCAGTACTGGGCCGTCCCTAGATTGACTCAGCCTTAAATGAGCATCTGATGAGGTTTGTAAGCATAGACATTCAGGAGCTAGGAATAATGATCATTAACCGCACTTTCCCCAACAACTCTACCGTGTTAAAGGGGTTATCTTTGTGTGTGTGTACGCGTGCATATACACGTGTGTGATTACATGTGGGTGATAGTACACGTGTATGCATACGTGTGGGAAGTGTGCGTGCAGTAACAGTGGGGCTGTAGGGGCCCAGGCCGTGCAAGGAGCGTCCAGCGAGACGGAATGAGTAGAGGGTGTTCTCCCTCAGGCCCTCCAGGACATGGTTCATGGTGGGGTCAAGGGAGAGCCGGCGCTGAGACAACATCATAAATAACAGAACAACACCAACAAAACAACATCAACGTTATCATCTTTGATATCGTCGTTGGGAACATTATCATCATCATAAGCATCAACAGCATCATTAGCATTAACATCACCACAATTATAACAGCCTTAAACATTAATATCACCATCAACACGATTACCAATATCACAAAGAGCACAGTCATTGAACGTCACCAAAATCAGCATTTTTTATATTGTGAGCAAATGTGTGTTTCCATGACCATGTTTTTTATTTGGAGTATATTTCATAATTCAACTTCAAAGGTGCTGTCTGCATCATATAATGACATTAAGTATTGTGTATGAATGTGCCAGTATGTGAGTGTTTGTTAGTGTGAGCACCTGTGTGCATGTGGTTTGGAACGAATAAAAGCATGCTTTAATATTAGGTTGTGAGCTTGAGCACCAGTGAATGTGTAACCAGGTTTCAGCTTGAGGTTTGTTAGCATGTGTTTATGACCGGGTGTGTGAGAGCGGGAGTTTAGCGATTAGCATACTGCACTACGAACCCGGCGACCTGAGTTTGATTCATGCCCATGGCCAACATTAGTGACGATTATCTGGACTGGTCCTGGGCCTCCCCTAGGTCGGCTGAGCCTCAAATAAGTGCCCGGTGTAGTGTGTAAACATTAGGTACTTGCTAACAGCACTTGCCCCAACAGTATATTAAGGCTATGTGATAATGTCTTCGAGTTTGTGTGTTAGTGTGTTAGTGAACGTGCAGTGTCTCTCACCTCAGGCCCTGTGTCTCCCTCTCTGTACAGAAGCTCATACTTCAGGATGTTCTCCTGACGCGGTGGCAGCCATGAGAGTAACATGCTTGTGTCCGACTCGGCCTCTGCTTTGAAGCTGATTGGTTGACTCGGCACTGTCAGGGGACACATTTAGACACACAACAACAACAACAACAACCGCCATTCGCCACTAAGTGGCGGTGACGTCACCACGACGCTTGTGCCAGGCTATGTGCACGTTGAGGCCACGTGAAGTGTCGAACGCCCACTGGCAGGAAGCCACGGGGCAGACCCAGGTGCCACCGGTCGACTGACTGAGACAACTGGCTGATGCACCACCTGTGGCCCCTACTGTGCCAACTTGCTGTGCTTTAGCCACCCAGCGCTCCGCTCATTGTTGTGAGCGTCGCTCCTGCCCCCTCCGTTGTTGTTGGAGGGCGAATGCCTCACGAGCCTCCTCCACAGAAACCGATCTTGACACCGCTGGTACCAGTCATCGGCAAGTCCACTCAGCTCCACATCCTCCTGTACCACATCACTCTATCTCTTCTCTAGCCCGTACCGCACCCGTTTAGCCCCCTCGATCCGGCCGAACAAAAGATATTTAGGCATGCGGTGACTGGGCATGCGGGCTATATGACCCAGCCAACACAGCCTTGCTTGCCGGAGGATCTCACTGACTGGACTTTGCTCAGATCTTTCAAGGATTTGTGAGCTCCTCACACAATCCAGCCTGGTTAAACCCAGGATGGATCGTAGGCAGGCCAGCCTGTTTCTAACCGGCGAAGATGTTCCATTCGGGGGGTCCACGTTTCGCAAGCATAGAGAAGGGAGGGAATGACTGTGGCCGAGAAGACCTGAAGCTTCGTGTGGAGCGACAGACCAGGTAACTTCCACACAGCGTTACGCAACCGATGAAAAGATAATGCTGCTCGACTGATTTGGAGTGTATCTACACCAGATGGAAATTCCTCCGGTACAGCTATTGAAGGCTTCACTAACTATGTGGTCGAAAGAGATGTAAAATAATGTGGGAGCCAGAGGGCATCCTTGTTGCACCCCAAGATGTACTGGGAATGGCTCCAACTCCTGGCCACGAAGTTTTACCCGGGCCCGCTCACCATCATGAAGGTCCTGAATGATCGTGAGCAGAGGGTCAGGTACTCTGAAAGCACGAAGAACAACCCAGAGCCCAGGCCTACTGATGGTATCATAGGCCTTGACAAGGTCAATAAAGCAAAGATGTAGGTCTTCTTAGAATTCCCTACACCTCTGCTGTAGCAGACAGACAGAAAATATGGCATCTGTGCAGGACCACCCTTTCCTGAAACCGCATTGGGGCTCCGCAAGCATCTCCTCAGCGTGCCTAGCAAGGCGATGTTGAATAATCCTTGCCAGGACCTTTCCCGGCACACTGAGGAGTGAGATGCCCCTGCAGTTGTTACAGTCTGTGCGGTCCTTCTTCTTAAAGAGGGGGACCACCAGGGAATCCTTCAAATCCCGCAGAAGACGTCCAGCGGCCCAGACCGCTGTTATGATGTCATGTAGGGCAGTCTGCGCACAAACGCCACCCTCCCTCATTATTTCACTTGAGAGATCATCTCTGCCTGGTGCCTTTCCTGGTCTCAGACTCCGCATCGCATTCAGTGCTTCTTCAACAGATGGCACCTCAGCCAGCCACTCACAGGGGGTGACTTCTTCTTCACAGTGTGCTAACCGCGACACTACTGCTCCCCACACAAACACACACATGCATGCATGTGGGCGTGCGTGCTTGCCTCCGAACTGTGCGATGATGTGTATCTCTGGGGAGAGGGGCCCGTCCCCAACGTTGGTGAAAGCGAGGACCCGCACGGCGTACAGCGCCCCCTCCTCCAGCCCCGACAACGTGGCCAGCGGCACGTTCTCCACACTCCGCTTCATCCACGACGACAGCGGTGGTGTCACCACTGGCATGTGGCGAGCCAGGCAGCGGAGACGGAGAGAGGGGGGAAGTTGGTAGGATCATTAGCAGCAACCGTATCATCAACAATACCAATACCTGCCATTCGCTACTAAGTGATGGTGACGTCACCACGGCACCTGTGCCAGGCCAGGTGCACTTTGAGGCTACGTGAAGTGTCGAAGGCTCGCTTACAGGTCACGGGACAGACCCAGTTGCCATGGGTTGACTGACTGAGATGACTGGCAGATGCACCAGCTGTACCCCCTACTGTGTTAACTTGCTGTATTTTATCCACCCGGCGCTCCGCTTGTTGTTGTGACTGTTGCTCCTCTGCCCTCAGTTGTTGTTGGAGGGTAACTGCCTGCAACTGACCAGTAGCGTTATTCACGAGCCTCCTCCTCCATCATCGACAATACCATCATCTTTAGCAGCAGCAGTGGCATCAACACTAAAACTGTCAAAGTTAACAACCTTATCATCAGTGGCTATAAAAATAGTAAGATCATTACCACCATTTAAATATTTGTCATCACCATTATCTTCATTATTATCACCACCATAGTAACGATCAAAAGTATCACTGTCATCACCATCATCAGCATGAATGACAGCAACACCACTATCGTCGGTATCATCGTCATGAATAGCAGCAGCAGTAGCAGCACGACTGTCCTTATACCACAGCATCACAACAACCACCCTCACCACCAACATCATCACCACCGCGACCACCACCACCACCACCACCACATCCTGCTCCACCTCCTCCTCACCGGGGCCCCGTGTGCCTGCCGCCGTGAGCTTGGCGGAGTAGACGCGGTATCCCCGGATCTGCCCGTTGGGCTCGGCCGGCTCCTGCCACTGGAGCAGTGCGTTGGACGGCGACACCATGCGCCCGTGCAGGCCCCACGGCGCCGTGGACGGCGCCCGCTCGCCGGTGCGGGCGCGGGCCGCCCCGCTCAGTGCGCTGCGCCCCACGCCATTCACGGCCACCACGCGCACCTCGTAGTCCGAGTAAGGGCTCAGCCCGCCCACCTAAAGGGCCACCAGTGGCAACACGGACAGACGGAAGAGTGTGCTGGTGATAAGAACAAAGTGCCGCTAAAATGGATCAGTGGAGAATTAAACAAGAGACTCGTAGAATTCCCTAGCATGCAGTGCGGTGTGTTGTGTGCAGCGAAGACTTTGGAAATGAGAGAGAAAGACATCAGATAGCGGGAAACTTTTGAGGTGTGGGTGTAGCGCCACATGGAGAACATCAGCTGGACAGAGAGGAAAGAGTAATGAGGTGCTAGAACAGATTGGACATCTGTGAAAAAGAGCATCATAGTTTATCGGATTCCTCCAGTCTGAATAAAGATTTTGATTCACCAGGACGATTAAAAAAAAGGTAATATGTCTAGACCGGGGATATTTTTGGAGGAAAGTTTGCTTAAGGATGTTAGGAAAACTCCCGGGAGGTAAAACAAGGAAGGCGCTGCTCGACAAATTGAAGGCTGAAAGGCGATGTGAAGAAATGAGGAGGAATGTGCAAGATCGGAGAGGATGGAGAAAACCTGAGCTAAGAAGTTGCCCTTAGGCAAAGAGCTCGAAGAAGATGTCACGCTTCAGCGATGTCAATAGAGCGGCAAGAAAGTGACTGTGATGCATATATTATTAACAATACTTGACATTTGGACAGTCTAGGACACACATCCCGAGTGTGTAGCTACAAGAGCTGTTTGCTTTTTGGGTTGCATCTTCGTTTACATTGCATTGCATCAAACTACATCCTGCTGCATTGTAGCATTAAGAAATAATGCCCTGTATAACACTGTGCTTTATTGCTACAAGAAAAAAGGCCACTCGTTTTATGGGTTGCTCCTTCCTTGATGGCATCATCACCATCAGTTTTTATTAATCAAGTGCCAATAAAGTGTTATACGTCTTAGGAGTGCCGAAAAAAATATTTCACAGGACTGGTGAACCATTAGAGCCATAAAAAAAATCAAGAATAAAAAAAATATTAAGTAACATAATGTGTGCCAGCTAATCTAACTGCAAATGAATGTAAAAAGTAAAATGTTTCATGAAGTAATTCAAAACCTCCGTAAAATGATAATTTAAACAGAAAGTTACACGTGTGTGCTGACACGCTTGTCTTCAACGTGCCACGTTTACTACAGAATTGCCTCCTCTAGGTCAAACGCCTTTTTATTAAATACGTTTAACAGAGAACCACAAAATGGAAGTTGTTCTGGCATCCTCAATATATATTAATACATTCCACACAGTTTGAAGACAGCTGCTGGGAATCACCAAACACACGATTCTGTCTTCTTGGTTTTTTCGGTAAAGTCACGTAGAAGGGAAGTAATAAAATAATAAAAATAA
>CM025608.2:11600597-11612757 GCA_014621495.2 Entosphenus tridentatus | reverse complement strand
AAGAACCAAGAAGATGAATCCCTGCAGTCACGAAAGCTTTAAATCGAAATTTCAATGCATGTTTTTAAATGTGGAAGGCAAAATCGAAGGACCACCAGGTGGAGAGACCATGCAAACTCCAAATATACAATAGGCATCGTCAGCGTCAGGATCAAACCCAGAACATCCGACACAGCAATCAAAAGGAGATAACATCTCGGCACATGGCACCCCAAGAGACACAATGCACTTGGTTCGTGTACGTTAAGAGTATTATGCGTTATGTAGTGTGTATAGTATGTGCATGTAATAAATATGTAATGCATTGAGCTGTCTTTTTAGGAAAACAGGTCTCTGAATGTGTACATGTTTCATGCCGCTTCATGCTTAAATATTGTTCAGCATGACTCATCTACAATTCACTATGGGGGATGCTTCAGCATTGCTGCTGCTGCTGCTGCTGCTACTGCGTATCCTCACCCTTCACGGCTACCTGCACCACGGCCTCGATGACTCCCAGCGAGGACATGGCCACACACGTGTAGTTGTTGCTGCTCCTCACGTCCGTGAGCTGCAGCATGTTCAGTCCGATAGGCATCTCGTCGGCTGGGGTCAGAGCCTGCGGCAAGTCGGGCAGAAGTTTGGGAACATACAATGGGAGTGATTTGCCCTCTCACCACATATTTTTGAAAGGAGACAAGATACGTTCTGTTCTACCCACCCCAAAAATTGGCTTCATGGGCTGCTTACCTACCAACTCGTGGCTGCTTACCTACCAACTTGAAAACGAATTCCATGTGACTACGACTATATCCACAACCAGGGGTTTAATGACCCAACCTCCCTCTGTGATTAGACAAACTGCCGCGATTCAGGGTCCTGATCTGCTTCAAGAACCAATAATTTATTTGAAACTATGATAAATGTAGCAACCCCGAGTAACTGCGGAGTTCCATGTGAACCCATTATAACATATAATCATTTAAATAAAAAATACATTTATTCTTACTTGAGCTTGGGAATCAATGTTAATCAATAAATGTATGCATCATTCTTATTTTGTATGGCAAGGTGAAATTTGCAAATTATTTGTGTACATCAAGGTTATTAAGCCATTTTCTGACATAATGCAGCACATGTAAGTATAGTTACACATTTACAAACGTAGGTTATCAATATGCTGTTGTAGTGAACTTCTAGTAAAAAAAAGATCCTGACCTTTAAGCTAAAGGGCACTATTGTTTTTAACTAACCTGTTATTTCATGTACAAATATAGACAGTGTACACAAGACTCTGATCACAAAACCCAGTCTCCTGGAGTCAATTATTGTGAGACCCGGGCTGCCTCACCTGCATGCCAAGCATCCACTTAACGAAGGGCATGGGGGAGCCCATGGCCACACAGGTGATGTTGATGCTACCGCCAGGCACCACCTCCTGGTTGGTTGGGACGATGGTGAAGCGAGGGGGGATGGTTCGCACTGCACGACACATGCACAGAACACTGTGGGTGCATGGCACACATGTCTACATACAGGAGACGTACATGCACAAACAGAAGACACATGCATGCACATACCATGGCACACACACACGGGCACACACATGCTGGATATGCACAAACTAATACACATACAGGGCACACACATATACAGAAAACACATAACACAAGAGAGAAGACAGGGTTGTATCCATGCACGTACAAGAGACACAATCACGAGACGAACACATACAGGCATGGGAGACATACACACACTTACATTTGTGAGACAAACACATAGGCACACACATATAGGATACAACGGGTACCTACTTAACAAACAACAGTGTACAGATACCAGCAAACTGTTTAACCGTGACTCAATTATCCACAAATTTGCATATCCGGGGTTGGCAAAATCCGATTCTATATTCCAAATATCTGGCCATCCAAACATCCAAGCCCTGCATGCAATGCAAGTGCTGCTGCAGGTGGGCAACTGCTTTCAAGGGATGGGTATGAGAAGGGGAGCAAGCTTGTCATCCTGTTCACAGAGACTTCGTAAGACTGGTGCCTGAGGGGCAAGCATCTGATGATCGCGACCTCGTTCTGTGACATAAACCTTCGTCACAGAACCCACGGCCTTGCCTGCTGCCCGCGCCCCATCTGGTTTGGTTTTTTCGTCACATGTCACAGGTGGGCAGGGCTCTTCCAAATATCCACACTCGGGATCACGGATAAACCGAGTTATTTGGCAAAATTCTTCCAATTATCCGGGATTTAGACCATAGATAAGTGGAATCATTCGGCAAATTCTTACAATTATCCGGAGAAATCCACGACCCCTGGATTAAAGTGAATGCCCAGTTGGAACCATGCATATTAGGACCTGGATACCTGTTCTCCCGTTTACCCCAGATAAACAGAGTTTGACTGTTTATGCAATACACACACACATATAAAAGACACATGGGGCCAGGAACAGAATGGGCTGAAGAAAATTCACAATTTTGTATTCATATGTATGCAAGCACACTCAAAACAATGCATACTTATACACAGATTAATGCATAAGCATGCACACAAGCACAAACACGGAGGCTCTCATACATACACACACATATACAGGAGCAAGCATATTAAAATGTAGATGCAAATGCACACACACAAAGCATGCACAAATATGAATACTATATAAGCACATATTTTAATATGCACACGTTAACCCAATGCATTCAAATACATTTACGCGTGCATTCACATTGACACGTATTAGTAAAACATTAGCAAATGCATGCACATGCAATTTTATGCGGATATGACACATATGACATCAATGTGCATAACCCTAATATGTATTATTAACATGCTTTCACACACATACGCACACACACACGTAAACTCACACAGGCACGCACACACAAACACGTACACGCGTACAGAAACAGGCACACACAACAGGCGCAAGCATAGACACACACAAACATGTACAAAACAGACAAAGCGTTTCCATTTAGACTTATAGACCCTTGGGACAAATGGTGTTAGTGAGCACCTGTTAAGACCGTTGGTGGTGTGGCCAGCACCACAACTGGTCGCTTTCAGTATTAATACATTGCATCAAGTACTTATTTAAGGCTGAGCTTCAGACACCCCTTGCCAGTGACGTTATTCATGGCCGGGAATTAGACTCAAGTCACTAGATTTGTAGCGCATTGTGCTAACCATTACATCAAAGATGAAGTTCACCTGTATAGCCTTAAAATACTGTTTGGGCAAGTGCTGTTAGCGAGCACCGATGCAGGCCGACACGGCACACGAGGGAGGTGGGTGGCCAGTTCCACGCCCATTTGCCTCTGTCTCACGAGTGGCAAAACATTTACACACCGCACCAGATACACATTTTAGGCTGAGTCGATCTAGGGGAAGCCTAGAACCAGTTAATCAAATTATCACCGGTGTTGGTCATGAGCGGGAATCGAACTCCGGGCACATTCACACACATACATAGACAGACACTGGGAGACACCCAACTGTGTGTTTGTGTGTGCGGGAACCTGCATTCAAAGCAAAGTAATTAAGTCACACAATCACAAACACATGTGTTCGCATTCACGTGCATGCGAACAAATTAACTGAAGGCAGTGGAAAAACCAAGCCACTTTTCTGTAACCAAGAGTCTTGATTGAGATGTGGCTCTGGGAGACTGGGTTTCAGGATTAGAATGTTGATAGAATCTGGAGCCTTCATTGAATCTCATCCTAAGACCAGGTTTCCAGCAGCTGAATTTCAATGAAGATTCCAATCCCGATATGCGTTTTTCTGGAGCCGAGTCTCAATCAAGACATAACGTGGTCAGGCTAGGAGTGTCTTCTTTTAATAATGCACATGTGCATACACACGTGCGCTCTCTTGCATGTGATTCAGTGCACACAGATCTCCCTGTTAATGCATAGCAGCGTGCATATGCATCAAATGCACACATCAGTGTGCACGCACATCACAATGCTATGCCGTATACACTTCAATAAGTGCATATCAATATGTATGTATGTGTGCACACACACATACATACATGTGGACCACATTGTGATACACAGGCAGTCACTTAATTGGTTTCCAATTAGAGGTAGGAGAAATTACTCCGCTTAGAAAAATATACATTAAAGATAAATCTGTTCTTTTTTACTGCATCCTAAAGACATAAGCAAATAAATAAATTAAGGGCATGTAAGATGATGTGCTGCTCTTGAGTGGGATAAAGGCTTTAATATAATAAACAATACCTCTTCGAGCAAAAAACATGGAATTGGAAACTCAATGATAGTGACCTGAATACATGCAAGCACATATTATAATCACGTACGTAATTGTAAACAGTCAGAAAGTCAATTGCTTCCTGCTCAAACGAGTTGTGGGCCCAGCACTCATCTACATTGGCGACCCTGAACCAGCAGTGACAATTTGACGTTCCTATGGCAGGGGTCAGTCCCTCTAATAGAACCACTGTTGACTTCACAAACAGTCATAGCATCTACGTGCTGAATATGAACACATATCTATATTACATAAGTACAAATACACAATTAACATACACTATATTTGGCAGTGCTAATGAGTAAATTATTATTTAGCTCTGTGCTATCTGTCAAAAATATCCTTTAAGGGTGTATCTTACAGTGCCAATTTGTATTATGGTAAATGGAAAACTTTATGTATGTTATTTGTGTGCAATATAAATACGTTAATAAAACGCTGTGTGATATCAAAATCGCATTCCTATTAATGTGATCATTTAAAATCAAGTCAAAATATCTACCCTCCTCAAATAATCCATGGGCGGTGTTCATCTATGCTGGTGGCCACGGGCTAGAGGGTAGTCATACCGCATGCCCGTGGCGGGGACCAGTCTATAAATAAGATAAATACTGCTGACTTGCCAAAAAACGGTGCTAATCATTCTATTGACCGCAGAAGGATTATTGTGAGTAAAGGGTCATACAGCAAGCAGCAAAAAACAATCACCAACCTGTGCTCTTGATGCCAAAGGGAAAAAAAGCCCAAATCGGAACAATGTGCTTTGATTTGAAACAATGGTGTACCATGCGTTGTATCACGTAAACATCTTTCATGTGTAATGGATGTATCTACGAGCCCCTTTTGTCAGTATCAAGATATTGTATGATAACCGCTTAACATGAGTTATTAACGCTTTGGTGTTTGCATTATCCTTGAACTATTTCGCGTTTTGGCAGCATTTGGTCTCACACTAGTGAGACAAAGCCATAAAAGAGACGATTTCTGGTGATGGCCAATCAGTTTCAAGGACAGTGCATATATTATTATCAAAGTACTATATTTGTTTGCACTTTCCCCCACAAGAAGTGTGGTTAATGCAGACTAGATGCCTTATAATAGGTGTCTATTTGGTGTTTGAACATCTTAACACCTGCATTCTTGCCGGAAACGTAACGGATGACTGAAACATAATTTTAGATAATTATTGTAGTTTATGATGACACTACAGTACATAACACGGAGTTTCACTCCCGTTCCATAGAATGTTGTGTACTGCACTTGCTCCCCGTGGGAACTCATTATGTATTTAGGCCTTAAGTTTGAACAAACCAAAAAGTTCAGATTGTTAACTGAAAAAGAAGAGTACAGAGCAATTGCACAACTAGTCCAAATGCCCCGTTTGTTATCCACGCTGAATTATGCATTAGCCCCTTCCTAATATTGCTCACAGTCGACTGTGTTCCCAGGTACTATTAATTAGGCCCTTTCCCACCACTGCAAACCCAATAATGACAACTGTGAACTGTCGATAATTTGTCACTCACTAATAATTATAATTATTTATAATTATTAAATTAGCATTAACAATTATTAAATAAGCAATAATAATTATTAATAATTATTCATGCTTATTTAATGCGTACTGTAAATGTGTTTACTGTATGCCATTCATTTTTATGTGTATGTTGAACCTTTTTCGCACCGTACGTAGCCAACCGTGCTAATCGGAGCCGAACAATGCACACAAGCATAGCGTCATAGAATAAGAGGGCTGTACAGTGGTTGTAAGTATTGCTCTGCAGTTATTGCCAAGTGCCATCTGTTCCTTCACACAAAAAATGTTCCCTTGAAAGGGCATGGTACCCCACTGCTTTTAGAGTTCTCCATTCAACGTATAAATGTTGTCTCCAAATGACTAAACAGCAAAAAATCCTCCATGACACTAAAGTAACAACACATTGACAAATAAAGCACAGAGGAAACAAGGTATTGGGCCATTCCAATGACAAATCAGCAAATGGCTCACAGGAATTTAAAAACCCAGCAACATTGATAGCACCACTAAAAAGTATGTATTGGTCCTGTGAGTTTGTATCCCTATTTGACACCATAGGGTGAGGCGTAAATGTTTTGATGTCCAGTTCCCACTACGCATTGAGAATTGGGATGGTGGTATGGGTCCCGCGCATGTCAGCAGCAGATGTTGGTCAAATAAGTGGGGGAAGAAGACAAGAGTGAAGAAATGAGCAAAGGGAAGTCTGCGACGGCAGTCTCATAATAGTTCAGCATGACGAGACCTGTGTTGAGCACAATTCACAATAAATCTAATCTGCTGTATTTTCGTGTCATTTTGTCCAGTGTATAAAGTTCAAGCATCTCTCTGCTCCAGTCAGCAAAGAGCAGCAGCCATCTCCACTGGTGGCTATGGGCCAATGGTAAAACTTCCACATCCCTATAGTGGGGATCAGTTCCTCCAAGCACTTGAATGTAGAAAAAAAAAGTAACAACACCTTGAATGCCATTGCTCTGATTTAGGGTAATTTCTACTCTTCATGTTCACATATTAACGGTAAGTAAAGTAAACCTCGGAATGCTTGTCCACAAACCTCCTAATATTGTATTATTTTGCTTTGTATACGGACAGGGCATGCAGTAAAGTCAAAGGCAACAGCAAGCTTGCACTTACAACACATGCTCAGATTACAAACAACACATGCATTACCGACACATGCACAACAGACGAAACACGTGCAGTTGTTCGGACGGGCAAACGACGGTCGGAAATTTTAAATTAAATTATTTCCACTTCCCCCTACGTCAGAACCGTGTGTTGGGATGATGATCATGATGTGAAAGTGATGAAATGAGGGGGGAGGGAGGTGTTTTCTTTTCAAAATAGGCAGTCTCTGGTTTATGAAGGTCCGATTTACTACGATCCACATTTATGACATTAATATGCCACCATGGATCGATTTGCGGCGCAGAAATTTGATTCACGACGCATCTTCCGACATGACTCTGAACACAATTTGAACAGAGTCAGTCTGCTTTCGATGTGACTTGGCGTAGAGCTTTTTGTTATTCTCAAGTGTTTTTGTGCATTTTTACCTCTTAAACCCTCTTAAATATGGCTGATGAAATTAAAACGCAAAGGAACATGATGCTTTTACTGTTTCTACGGGTTTCCAGGAACTCATTGTATCGTAATAATGGTGACCGTCTGTATTCAAATTCTCTAAATTATATTTCGAGTGCACTATTGCCATCGTATTGTAATGCGACTATAACATTTCCATTTGGCAATTTCTATTTGGAAATTTGCTGAAATATATTTTTAACATCAACTCAAGTCAGAGGACTGCCAAGACATTTCAGTTCAAAGAATTACAAATCTACAATAGGAACACAGATTTTTAATTCCCAGCAAAGGGTGTTGGTCACTTGGCAGTCATACTTTAGCGAGGCTCAGATCATCAACTAATTACACTTGAAAACCCAGTTTCATCATAGGTGGTTAAACCCAGATTCAAAACCAGGATCTCAGTGATGCTGGATCAGTGTCTATATCACATCCATTAGGGACCCATTAAGCCACCCAGCCACCTCCGAACCTGCGATTATGGTGTATGCTGCTGAAAGTATGTAGTGACATGAACAATGTTCAAACAATTTGCAAAGTCACTTTGTAGTTTTTGTTTCTTAAAAAAACACACCAAAATCATTATGAAAACCAGTTAAGTCCCCACTTCATATATCACCCTTCTATACACATTACATAATACATAACAAAAAATGCTAATTGGCCCCACATTCCAATGCAGGAGATTTCAAATTAAGTTTGGAAATTCAACAAGGTTTCTGAATATAGGACTCCGAATACTGCATAAACATTCATATTCACTAGGTGTGCAATGAATTGGCTGAATTCCAATAAGGAAATAGAGTGATTTTGCAAGCTGTTTTGTTCGTTAATTTTAACTCTGATTCATACATACACACAACCACAATCATCTTTACAGGCAGCAAGCGCTGTTTGCGAGCACCTTTAAAGGCCAGAATGGGGCAGGAGGGGTGAGTGCTGCAAGTTCTAACACACTGCCGCAAATACTCAGTTGACCTAGGGGAGGCCCAGGACAGGTTCAGATAACACTTGCCACTGATATTATCCATGGCCGGGAATCGAACCTAGGTCGGCGGGTTCGTGACAGTGCACGAACCACTGTGCCAACGCTCCCCATACCCACAATATATCCACAGGCACACAGGAATATTCACACTATGCAGGTGGCATTAGTAGATGGATGAAGTGGAGCGATGTAAACCTTACCCCGTGTCATATAGAGATTTTAACAAAAATAGCCCATGTACGGAGGAAATTCTCGCTCACATGCACATCCCAACACATGCATTCAGCGTAACTTACACACCCACCACTGTTGTCCTTGTCATTACACCGGTAATGTGTCTGCTCAATACGTAAGCGGTACACCGGTAATGTGTCTGCTCAATACGTAAGCGGTTGTGATTTATATTTAGGCATGCACATGCAACAACATTCACCGTCAAACGACCGACAATCAAAACGATCCTTGATTAAATTTTATTGAATTTAATATTTGTATTTCAAGAGTTTTTTTTATTTGATGGAATTGTAAATTTAAACGGCGATCCCGCGGAGACCTCGTGAAATCAATAAAACTAATTTTTAAAATATATGTTCACCGACTGAAATTCGGCCAGAAGATCGTATGATGCATTTAGGAGGGGGGGGGGGACCCAAACGAAACCAGGCACTACACTAAACACACAGACACTGACCTTTTCGGAGTCCTGAAGGGAGATGAGGGGAGAGGTGGTGGTGGTGGTGTTGTGGTTAGCGTTTTGATGACATGGAATGGGAGGAGGAAAAAAAACCCAGGGAAATGCAGAGAACGCAGGGGGAGAGGGAGGGATTGGAGCATTCGGGGAGGTCAGGGAAAGGGGTCGAAAACAACAACATCGAGGGAAAACATAGAGAGTAAAAAATGCCAGCATTCAAACGCATTAAGATACAACGCGATTCGGAAAATGACTCAGGGATCCGTGAAGTTAAAGGCTGCCTCGAGATGCTGCGGAATCCTGACACCATGCATGTGAAGACACAACGACCTCCTTTACAGATACAACTAAGACAATAAACGGCTCTTATCTTTTAGATACATACCTAGGGTGTGTGTCCCGGGTTCTCAGAGACAAGTTTCAAGCTTCGTTTGTGAGAAAAACGAATTTAAAATTAAAGTCAATCGCATGTGTTTCAATACGTCCCTTTATTGACATCACGAGAGCATTCAATAGTTTTTTGCACGAACATTCACGCTCCTGTCAGTTAGGAACACAAAACTCAGGTATGTATCTCAAATATAAGAGTTGTTTGTTTATTAGGTTCCATATTCCATGAGAGGTTTGTTACGTTTAGGCAAAGCCAATTTATCTAACAGGCATCAGAGCCTCTTTAAGATAACTTCATGTGAAGCAACAGCCCTGGAAGATGATGCCACAGACCCCACTGTAATAGAAGCCACGACTTCAATATTGTAATTGGCCTCTCTTAGCCAACACTAAATGGCAATCAGAAAAAGAGTGGTGCACCATGTGTCAATAAACCCATACACAATTTATGTATATGAGCTGGCCTCAGCCTAAATAAGTGAGAAAACCAATCTGTGATGTGTTATTTTCTAAATTTGTACTGTCATTGATTCATGGGATTCGATATTAAACTCACTACACATGACGACCTGCTTTTATCGCGGGTGGGTGGAGACCGAGATCCAAATCCTTGATCTCAACGCTGCCAGCTCAGTGTCTCAAACACAGCTAATGTGAAACCTTGAGAACAGCCATAGAAAGACACTCGGCTCCAGGGTTTCATCTGATGCCTCAATGGTGCTGACTTTGTATGGAGTGAGTGACTCGCAGAAATGAACACGTTTTTATAAGTAACATTTAAATGAACCACCACTTGTGCCCTTTGTTTAAGTAGGTGAGAGCTGATTGAGATTGACCACGACACTGTGGTTATTTTTCAAGGAAATTTGACAACTGGGCTGTGATGTCACCCGTGGCTCGCAATGGCCTGTGTTTATCGCGAATAATGTCACAGGGTTTTAAACATCCACTTTACAGCAGATGACACATTGATTTAAAATAGCGAGTCAAGGTTAAGTCCAACCGGTGCAACCTGAGCCAGCCATTCCTAAGTTGAGGGCCATTCTTTCCCAAGGATAACCATTGTTGACTTCCAACAAGGTAGTACTTATTTTGTTGACCTGTGGAGGCATGATATGCTAAGTCAACCCCCATCGGATGTTGGTTGATCTTGCAACTTTATTCACGCGAGTGAACCGCAGTGCCACAAGATAATTGGAAAACACGTGGTAAAATATTATGTTGTAAATATGTTGTATAAAATGTTATTGCATTTAATAAAAACACAATTTCATATTCACTGTTTCATATGCACCTCTAAGTCACTGTAATAATGTACTGTATAATAAAATACCTAATGAAAATGAAAAGCAAGGTGTCAAATTAGAGCTCAAAGTGGTAATATTTTTTCAATCTATATATATAATAATAAATTATTATATATGTTAAATATTCCTCTTCAACATATGAAACCTTTAATTATAACCCACGGTAAATGAGTGAAACTGGCCAATCAATAATGAACGAGTCAGATCATAGCTCAGGTTATACCTTAACAAAATATGTATTTATGATTTATCAGCAGCTTAAAATTTCAACGTTAAAACTTAACAGTTTATTTGTTCACAAATTAGCTCAACATCCTCTCATACGATTAACGAAAAATCCAACAAACAAATGGCTCTAATATTGTAGATACACACCTTGAATGTGTGTCCTAGGCTGTCCAAAATTTGCTTGAAGCCTCATTCGTGAGAAAAAAAGACTTTCAAGTTGTAGTCAAGCACATCATCATAACACTTGAGTGGACATGATTTCACAATCCAATGATGCTCCTGACCGTAATTGTAAAGTCCTTATACTCATTAACAGAGCTTTAAACTCATCTTGGACAGTTCAGGACACAGAACCTGGGTACATATCAAAAATGGAATAGCCTTTTGTTCCTTGGATAGCATCTTCCTTAATTATTAATGTTTCACAAACTCCGCACAAAATTAAAAGTGCCTGAGCTGAGGCCTAAAGCAAGGGCAGTTTCCTAGTTTGGCCATGAAACCTAGGAGGAAGCTTGGTTGGGCAGACAAACGAAGTGAGCCCTAGAGACCCCACATCACTAAGCCAAAAGCTTAATAACATCACGATGGGGTAAGGAGACAGCGTCATCCTGGCACAGACACAATCGACCTCTCACTCGGCTAAGCATTCGTACCTTTAACGAAGAGCTTGGCTGGCGCAGAGAAGCGTGTACCCACACTGTTTGTAGCCACACACTCGTATTTGCCTTGGTCCGAATCCTGGCTGTTCTCAATTTGAAGGGCCCCTGCAGTTACAGGGATGGCAAGATGAGAGGTTAATGATGATTGCGATGCAGAAATTATCATCATAATGATATGAGAAAGGTCCCAAAACAACACTGATTTTAAGACTCAGTCTGCTGAAGTGGAGTCTCAAAAGGTGCCAGTTGACTTCGAGTTGAAAATAAACACATCGTGACATCAGCCTTACCTCGTATTGGAGTACTGCCTGTGAGAGACAGAGAAACAGGGAGAGGAGAGAGAAAAGGGGAATGGGGAAGATATGTTGAGAGGAAACACAAAACCACACAATGGTTACATAATTTACTCACAGGCGACATGTATCAACAACAAAATAATAAAAATAAAACATAATAAAATAATTCTCACGACGTTTCGGCCACAACGCAAGTAGCCGTC
>CM025608.2:11548780-11600197 GCA_014621495.2 Entosphenus tridentatus | reverse complement strand
AACCAAGAAGATGAATCCCTGCAGTCACGAAAGCTTTAAATCGAAATGTATCAACAAGCTAATGTACCACGGCAAAGTGTATAATTTACAAAATTAACACAGGAATTGAGTATCATGTGAGAACTCAATAACTTTAAACAAGCAGAACTAATTTTATTCTCATAGGCGACAGTTTAATGTGACATTCAAAATATTTTCCTCTCTTATCCTTAGAACATGCTAATTATTATGTGGGTGACATTTTGTCACGACATGAAGACATTTAGAACCCTCACTAACAGCAGTAACATCACATGATGATGGAGAACGGCTTCTGCTTGATGACTCCCACAGAACTACGGTACGTAATTATTTATAAAGTTCATATTTTAACTATTGTTTTTTGACAATTTATGTTCAATTGAACTGTTGACATCTCGTGTGTTTGGGACAAAGTATTCATTCAAAAATATTGCAGAGTAATGCAACCCCGTGTGTTAAGAGAACGAGCACGTGGAAAGAGATTTCATAGAACAAGTAACTTTTTTAAACCTACGAAACAATGAAGGGCAATTTCTCACAAGTCTTGCTACAAATGTATAATTGACTGCATGCATTAGTATTGCTATTCATGAAATACTATTGCCGAGGAATGAGAAAGCAGAGGTGAAGTGAGTAAAGAAGGAGGGAGGGGACAAGAGGAGAGCATGAGATTGAGTGCAATGGCGAGTGGGGAGAGAATGAAGGCAGAGCTGAGAAAGAGTGAATGAGAGGTGGAGGCAGAATTGGAAAATGAGTAGCAAACAATGGGGGGGGGGGGGGCAAGGAATAAATTATTTTACCATACTATTTAGCCGAAATCAAACAATACATTTTCTTGCAACAATGTTGCTGTTTGTGTTGCTTAATTTGTCATGCGCTGCGACACGGGCGAAACAAAAGTTGCACGTGTCTGCAACTCACAGGCATGTTTCTGAAAATCATTTTGAAAATGTAATTCATCACTGAAATGATAATACTTGAGCACACTCCTGACGATGATTTCAAAGTCTCTTTCCTCAAAAATAATATTCAGAGCTTGCTCCTCCATGTGACTTTAATGATGTATTGAAAAGTATGGGAGGGATTGTGAATTTAACGTATTTTTTTTCTCAACAAAGAGCTCATGTCAGTCAGCCCAGGATGCACAGCATAGGTGTGTAATTATTACAGAAAATGTGTTTGTTTTTAGAGTTACATATTCCTTCATTTAAAAGAAAAAACATGTTTCTTAGTCGAAGCCAGACTAAGGTACATTCATGTTACTGAAGAGCCTGAAATTAAAACATTTTACGAAGACATGTTTGGGATGCCTCAAATTCAGTGACAACTCCAAAGGCTTAAGGAGCCAAAGTAATGGGAATGGAAGAAGTCATTGATTCATTGACTAAAATCTGTTAAGCTCATGATTTCTGTGTTAAATTGTGTCAATGATTCATGCACATTTTATGCAAATGCTTATTTAAGGCTGTTGAAGAAATTAAGGAGCATGACACATATGTAACAGTACAGATTATACATACAAGACGGTGCTGAGAAAATAGTTTAAGATTGAAACGACTGAGACAGTACAGATGAGGTGGTACAGACACAAAAAAAAGACCTGATTCTGAAATCGAAAAGCGAGCCCTAATTGTGACATCGAATTTCAGGGAAGTGAAATGAGTGGTGAGTGAGTCATTACAGGTCGAATGGAAACCCTGCAGCCACTATAGATTCTACCTGGGGCGCAATAGCAAAAACCTGTCCTCTTGAATTGTGACACCAAGTCATTACAATTTATAGAATAGCAGAGGGTGTGAATATTTACATAGCCATAAAATGTGGGACAATTATGATATTTAAAATTCTGTAGAATAGCCCGAGACTCAAACAGCCAAGCTATGGTACATGTTGGATCACTTTCAGTGTTTGAAATTCTAAGATTCAGAGAAACCCATCGATTAAGGACTTCAAAAGCAAAATAATATGTATTTTATATGCCCACAAACACATGCTCACAGCCCGAAAGGCAATGCCTTTAAATATTTCACGTGCAGACACAGAAAAAATAATAAAATAAAAAAGAAAGCGATTGCCCTCTGTGTTTTATTATGATTTAAATTAACTATTAATGGTGTTGGACCACTGGCGATGAAATATACAAAAATAAAATCACAAAGCGGTGGCTGGATAGCGAAACTGGCTCGTAATGGCCATGTCGAAGCCACTGAACTGACAATTCTGAGGTCTTGGGTTCAACCCCTGGGTTTGAGTGTCTTTCTCACTCAAAAGGTTTATCTGACATTCGTACATTTCACATTTTCAGCCCTCGGAGCTGGATTTTGTGGAATAAAAAACAAATCTGCACAATGCCATTTTCATTCATTATTTTGCAATCGCTGTCACTGTGGTCAGAGTACTGGACTCCAAGGTCACAAATTCTAATCCTGGTTAGGAGAAAACACCGCTCAGCATTCCTCGAGGGTCAATAAACACAACTACCACTTGGAGAGAAATACTCATTGTTTTTTTCGGTAAAGTCACGTAGGTAAAATCTCAATAAATTAAATCACGACGTTTCGGGCGCAACACAAGCATCCTTCTTCAGGTGAGGACAACTTAGCGAAAGCACACCGCTTAAGTGTGTTGCGCCCGAAATGTCGTGATTTAATTTATTTATTTATTTTACTTACGTGACTTTACCGAAAAAACCAAAAAGTATGAATCCTTACAGTCACGAAAACTTCACACTTGGAGAAAATACAACAGTCGTCATCATCTGGAGAAAACGGTACCTGGTAAGGGAATGTGACATTGTAACTTGTGGTTCAAGGCCACCAAAGGAGATCAGTACCAACTCACACTCACTAGAGCAGGGAGGAAAGTCGGGCTTTGACTTGCGACTGTGCTGGAACTAATTAACTACACTTCAGGACTCAAGTTTCAAGGTGGCCAGTGGGCTCAGAGGTCAGAGATTCAAGTCTACGCTTGAATCTCTGAATCGGGTTAGCCACATATAATATCAGCCCTTTTCCCCAATGACAGTACCAACAAAACGCATCATATTAAATTAGTATGAAACTAATTCTAGATTAGAAGTTTTCGTGACTGCAAGGATCCATACTCTTTGGTTCTTTCGGTAAAGTCACGTAGGTAAAAATAAAATAAAACAAAAATTTAAACAACTAAATTAAATCACAACGTTTCGGAGGCAACACAAGCTTCCTTCATCAGGTGTAAATAAATAGCATAGCAAAATTACTGTAGAGAGAGCTATTTGTGATGAGAGATTGTTATATAGGGTATTTACACCTGATGAAGGAAGCTTGTGTTGCCTCTGAAATGTCGTGATTTAATTTAGTTGTTTTCATTTTTGTTTCATTAAAATTTTATTTATTTTTTACCTACGTGACTTTACCGAAAGAACCAAAGAGTATAGTATGAAACGAATTGGTTTATTTGAGCTTTGAGACTTTAAAAAATTCAGTTTGACATGTGACAATCGTTGAAGGGCATTACAAGGTTTGGCTCTAGGGTGGACAATTAGGTCTACTGAAGTGTCCCCAGATGTAATTCAATGGTTTTATCTTCCAGGGCTGTTCTCCAACACAGGGACAGGCATTGCAAGCTGCAAATGTTTAAATGTAAATGCATGACTTCAATACAATTGTGAAAATACAGAACAAACGGCTCAGTTTAATAATGTGAGGCTAAAACAAGGTGTTCATTCCAAGGTCTAGAAGCAATATTTGCTCAACGTCTCCAGGCCATTGTGAACCTCCTACAAGAGTCACCAAGCCGTAAGACTTCAAGCCAGGACGCCAGAGTTGTTGCCTCATCATCTCCTAGAGCCATTACGAAGCTAACTTAATGAACCCGACTGCCAATGTGAACTCCCAGAGAGAAGCGCCGTCTCGATGATCAGTTCCAGAATCTGAGTGGTATTTGCTCAAAGTTTCTGCCATGGCCATTATGAGCCACCCAGCTGCACAGCCATATCGCAGGTGTGTGTGCGTGTGTAGTGTTGTGTTGTGACAGGGTGTGTGAAGACGGCCATGACATCGTGGCTGTTTTATTCATGGGTTTTCTACGAACATTCACATCAGCAGGAGAAGGGGTCTTTATATTATTGAATAGAAGCTGTCCACACACATACACGTACACATATACGCATACATTTATGAACTGACTCTTTATATATATGTAAGGACAGTACGGCTCCTCGTGGCCTGGTTATTAATCGACGCGACGGGCACTGACAGGGTCGCGTAAGGATATCACGGGACCTAAGTGATCGTAAATAATAATTGAGACTGGGACAGACAGGCCCAGTGTTCGGGAAAAGGGGCGTGGCCGGGTCGAGGAGTGGATAAAAGTCGGCGTGGAACAGGGCTCTGGGCTGCTGTGAGGGAATCAAGAAACTGTCATCGCCGTCGTCATCTTGGAGCGGGTTGTCTTCATAATCTTGGATTGGGCACCTTGTAGTCTTGGAGGCTAGAGTTAATATTGTTTCCGTGACTACTACGCGTCCGCTCCTGTGTAGCCAGCCAACTACATAGGGAGCGTCGCGTAGAGTCACAGAAATTACCCAGCTGTATATAGTCAACTCGCGGTTACTCGTTAAATTATCAGTGAGTCGGCGGACTTTATTCACAATAAATATACATATAACTGAACAATACAGTGTCTCTGAGAGCTACATTACACATACATGTGTAGTGACATCGGGGAGGCCCAAGAGGGCCGTGGCGTACGATGTCCCTACATCGCAGACAGCACCGAGTGGGTTGCTGTGTGAGGCCGGCTCGAGCACAGCACGGCATGCGATGCACTGTCATCGCGGACACCCCGTAGGCGGGTGTAGTACCAGCCCTAGCGAGGCTTGGTGAGCGCTGGGATAACGCGGGCACCACACATGGCGTGTAGTGCGGGTTCCCACAAGGGGGAGTGGGAGAGTGTCAGCCCAGGGGCAGGGTTGCCCCGGGCATATTGCACTCTGGTTGACCCCGTAGACACGTGATCCGGAGTGTCCACAGAGAGGGCCCCAGGTGGGGGGGCTAGGGGGTGATCACGTGTCCAGGGAGAGCTCTCGAGAGGGAGCTAGAACGCTCGAGAATGTGGGCGGGGCCAAGGGCGGAGCGGCCCCGACCCGGGAGGATATAAGGTGGGTCCCTGAGAGGGACCAGGGTCGCTGCATTCTACAAGCTGGAGCTCCACATCTACAAGTTGGAAGCTCTACGTCCTATGAGGCATCAACACGTGGTCGGGGACCCGAGTGAGGGTCTGACCCTTCATAGCTGTAACTCCTACGTATAGCGTAGTTAGCTGGGTGGTCACCACCCTAGGCTGTATCTGGTGAAGGGGCAGTTACCCCTTTGTGTTAGAGGGTTGATGTTACAATAAAAGTGTTGCCTCTAAAGAACAACGTCTGCGACTCAGTTGGACTCACTACACATGCATGGTACTGTATATACGTATGTACATTTATAATAATTTATGTATAGGTACAGATATAAGTGGATGGTATCTGAATGTAACTGTAAACACACAAAAATATATTGTTTTGCCTTGGATGTGTTCATGGGAAGCGCTGGTGCAGTGGTGCAAAGACCGTGCTATGAACCCATAGATAACTTCAGTGCAAGTGGTATGTGAACCCTTAAACGAGTATCTGGTGTGGTGCGTAAATATAAACTAAGTAGAAAGAACGGTGGCCGGATGTGATGCTAGCCATACTATGATATGAAAATATCCTCACTACAAGCACTTTCCACAACAACAACTTTCCCAACAAAAGGTGTGTAAGGCTAATGAGGGAATATTTGTATTATAAGGGTACGTTAATTATTCATTTGTAAAAAATACGTACAGCAATGGCCACTATATGCAGAGCACATGTACAAATGCAGAGATGATAAACATTCCTAGCATGCATTTCTCAATGCTGCTTCACGCATTTTTAAACCTTTATTCCACTTTATCATGTGTCCACGTTTCTGATCTACGGCACAGCAGGAAATATGTACGGATTGCAAGCTTTCTTCGTGAACCACACTGGTGCCTTGCTTTCATAGCAATTTTAAGTTTTCCAAAAGTCTCCATCCTGCTCTTGTGTGATTCTTTATTTCATAATTTTGATCGAAAAACAAACTTCAATATTTGCCAAAGATATGTTATTGTATTTTCCACGAAGATTCCTCTGACAATGCATTTTTTGTTTAGAAAACTGCACGTGATTTTTGTTTTATATTTCACCTTGAACTTTACATGTTAAGTTTTTCAAATATATTCTATAGTTTATTTCTATTGGGTGCAAATCTGTGGTGTTTAATATTCTAACCATTTATGTTCATGCCTTCATTTTTACAATCCGATTTTGTGATAACATCTTCTAATCTTGCTGTAAATATACTTATTTGAATGTTGTAGATACATTTGCCTGCTATCACGCATATCAGTAATTCACAAACGTCACAGGGAGGCAAGACGGGGAGTTGAATAGTGGAAAACTTAAGAGGCCAAACATCAATGTGAACAAACTAGATTTAGATATAACGTTTTTCTATCAAGGACCACATAATATTAACAATCTGATTCTCCAAGAAAACCTAACTGAATTCGAAATACCATTATGCCTGGCTTTATGTAAACTCTGAAATTACATTTGATTCAATCGAAGCTAATTAATAAATTAAAGCTCAAACAATCCAATCCCTATAATAATTTAGAAATTATCAAACCACTGTATTTAGAAAGATGAACAGCTACACTGATGTGGCATCAGAAGAAGTCAGATCAGGGGATATGTTCTCATATAGCATTTGAAACATTACAGTGTCTCCCTGCTCAAATGTGGGTGGTGGTTCCATTGGCAGTCCTAAACTTTTGGTGAAAATTCCACATTCCCATAGCAGTGGTCAATCTCTCAAAAGGATGACAAAAGTTTATTTCCATCAAACTGGAACTAATTGCATTGACCAATGGAGTACAGTGGGTTAAAGGACCCCCACCAACTGGGATTTGAAAGGTATGACAGTTCCACTCAACAACTACATTCATCAAGTTCAAGATGTCATTATTGCCAAGGCCAGTAATGGCACCACATCTTATTATCACTGCCAGACCTCACAACTGTTGCACACTTAACACCTGGCCTCCGAGGCCCACTCTTACAAACTCATCACCACTGCCATCTGGCTATAGATCTTCTCCTTTGTTGCTGACATCTGGATGCCATTGCAATGCTTGTTTCAGTAACATGTCCTGTTTCGTTTATCACAACCTCCTCTTCGTAATCACGAATACAAATGCTCTCATGCCACGTTCTGCGCTGAAGTTCTACGTGTTTTGCTTTAACCTCCACATACATCTGCAATCAAATTCCATACGCTTATTTTATTGTTGATTTAAATCACGTTCATTGATGTGTACAGTAACAAAGGCATTACTCCAGGCTCAAACACCCATCTCTTATTAACAAAGTTGACCCCTCTACTCCTTAAAGTGGTCTAAGTAATTAATCACACCCAATCCTGCTAATGCAATGTATTTCTGGATATTCTATCATAGCACTTTGGAGGCAAGGGATGGTGCATCGTGTAGATTTCTGAATTTCCCATATGTGCTGAACTACAAGTTGGGCAGTAGATGGTAATAAAGCAAGTTGGTTCGTGAATCCATCTATGCAGACCTTTGGGTGTTATCCCCCGGTATGCGTCTGCATTTTCTCTGGGGATTACATCCTTTCACACGCAAAACACTCATTAAAAGGTATGTAGTCACACACGAGAAAGAGTAAAGAGACTGATATTTTCCTGGACAAATACACTACATTATTACAATCTAAACGTGCAAAAGCATACTCGTATTTTAAAAATACACGCATGCACACGTGCACATACGTGTACACACAGAGTTTAAATCCCTTGTGATTGTACAGACTGCTAAAGCTGCACTTCAAACAAGAACCTCCCCTCATCACTATTTAATGCTGAATGTGTGTCCTTTGAAGTGATCAGTCTCAACCACTCATCCAGTCGTCGTTACTTGCATTTTTCATGTGTCGGGGCTACACCACAACCCAAGCCCCGGCACAGGAATAGGTGATTAAAACTTTTATTTTATGTAATAAAAAAACACACACATATATTTACATTATAAATAGTTTTCATCATAAATTGTTTAAGATCAATTATAATACAATTAATTAACTCTGGTACACGTTGGTAACTTTGAAAGTCAAATTGTTTTTCATACTCAATTTCCATTTTGGAGTCAGCCCATAATCGTCATCAGCACCATGAACCCACTAAGGTAATAATGGCATGACTAGTAGTCTCACTCTGTGGGAAGTCAACACTGCTCGCACGATGGACAGACTGGTCCCTGCTATAGAAATGTAGACTTTGAGCACCACCACACACTTCAATGAGCAGGTGATATGCTGTGCATGTGGCTTGGGCATTTCCATAATTACTTTCATTATTTATCTATTCCAGTCAAATCTGATATTTAGAAAAGCACCTTGCGAGATACATGGCGTCATAAAAATAAGAATGAGAAAATAAACAAGAACTAAAAAATAAAAATGGGTAAACATTTATATATTTTATTTCTCTAAACACCGCTGTCGAGGTATACCTATACTGTGATTGGTTCACAATGAGTCACGTACCAATTCCCCTGTGCACTTTTCCCATAAAAGGAGGCAACTTATGTGGGGTAGGCATATTATTATGGGTTGAGGTAGGGACCCATATGTGGATGGGGGCAGGGGTGCTTGTAGAGTTATGGGTATGGTTAAGTGTAGTAGGGGTAGAGTGGGTAGGGGGAGGACTCAAGTGGAGGGGGATAGAAGATGAAAGGTGAAGAGGGTGGTAGGGTTCTGGGTAGGAGTAGGTTCTGTAAGGATGATGGTATGGGCAGCAGTGGAAATTATGTGTGGAGGTAAGAGTAGGGCACAATAGTAGAGGGTTACTGGTAAGGCCGTTGGATATGGGAGGTAGGCTTATGGGTGAGTGTCGGGTCGGTATGCAGAGTGGTAAAGCTAGGGGTAGGTTCTATGTGTAGGAGATAGGGGTAGGGTTAGTGGTGGGATTATGGATAAGGGTAAGGCCCACGTGCAAGGTGCTATAGTTTGAACAGGGTTCATGTCAATGTGTGTGTAGTTGAAGGATCGATAGGAGTAGGCCCTGTGTGGAAGTGCAATAGGGACAGGGTTAGAGGTCACATATGGGAAGTGAGGGGTGCAATGAGAGCTGTTCCCTGGCTCACTTGGTAAGGGTCCACCAAGATTTCAAGTGGTCTCGTGTGCATGTGTGTATGTGCATATCTGTGTTTGCATGTGTGTTTGAGGTGTGTCTGTGCCTGTGGGTGTCTATACATGCACGTGTGAATTTGTGCAAGTGTGTATGTTTGTGTGTATGTGTGTAAAATTAACTCACCAAAAGACTCTGAGGGCCCGGCCAAACAGCGTGGAGGAGAAATAGACAAGAACCAAACAGGACACACATTAGGTTACACTTGACATGTGGTAAAACACACACAGTTTCAACACACAGGAACTCCGTCACAGCCAAGTATGAACCCTCAGAGAGAATGAGACACCCAGACCCAGCACTTTAACTGAGGACCTGAGGTTGCTGGCTCAGTATGTCTAGCACAGTAATCTTCAGCCCTCTGTAATAGAGAGGTGCCAAACAAAATGGTTCACACACAGGTTCTCAGCATTGGTAGCTGATAGCCATTTATGAATCTACGAGAGTGACACCCAACCCCAGGGCTCAAACTCAACTCACGCAGTGCCTCTGACGTGGCTATTATGAAACTGGCATGGTCATTATGAATTCCAGATACCATACCCCACGGCTTATACATGTGACATCAGAGGTGTTTATCCAACATCGTCATTGTGAACTCTGCGAGAGAGCGTGCCACTATACTCAGGTATCCCTGATAAATATTTTCTTGGGGTAGATCAGTTAAATATAAATGTGTCGTTAAACCCACCACCACTCGACACAGCCAATTAGTAAGGTTTATCACGTACACAAAACGTGCCAAATTGGTTACTACTTTAGCACACCAGTTTGTTGGAGAGTAGACCCATATTTACAATTCGAGTACGACATTTACAGGTATCCAACCCATGTCCTCAGATGCTGGCTCACTGTCTGATTTATGCATGCTCATAGTAGCTTCCCGTTTACAGATGCCTGCTATTGGGCAAACTCATCACATATAACTTATTTGCAAAGACACAGATTCCCATATCGCCACAGACTGCTGAAGAAAGTATTGTTCGCAAACATCTATTAGGACCGGCACGGCACACAAGGGGTGCTGTAGACAGCACCACACCAAGACGCCTTTGTCAGCACAGTGCTGATGTTTACTCACTGGACTAGGTACTCGTTTAAGGCCAAGTTAACCTAGCTTCACAGTGTACATATCAATCATTGCAGCCTCCTGGCAGACTAATGCTCCAAGTAACTTTTTCAAATGAGACGTTCATGGTCTCTTGAGTTCTCACCTGATTTAACAAAATAAACTTGCAATTGAACTTGCACTAGATTACACTCAGGACAAGATCAGATATTTGCCACTGATGTGAATTGTGACCGGGATTCGAACTCAGGTCGAAAGGTGCACAGCCCAATGCGCGAATTAGTATGCCACCACTCCACAAGACACTCACAGGCAAAGAGAGTACCACCTCGGCATAGGCGTGAACCCAGGATAAGCCTCACCAGAGCGAAGCTGCTTGATGCGGCCTTGGTTATAGCCGGTGTCGACGGGCAGCAGATCCTTGTACCAGGTGATCTCCGGGTCTGGTGTGCCGCTCACAACACACAGCATGGTGGCCAGGCGGGTACGCTCCACCACACGCAGCACAGGGCCATTGTCAATTACAGGAAAGCCCATCGGTAGTTGGTCCTCTGTGGATAAAGCAGCAACAGCAGAAGCAACAGAATCAGCAGTAGTAGCAGAAGCAGCAGAGTTGGGAGTCAACGATGCGTCATAATAATATAGTAATGTATCCGTACAGGCCTCGCTGAGTCTCAAGACTGTTTTACAGAAGGGTTGTGCACTGAAATTCACTGGCGGAGCCTGTGGGGGGGGGGGGGGGGGTAGCACGTGCCCCCCCAAAATCCCTAATTTCGATCGTATCATTGGGGTTTATTAGTAATAAATCGGGATTTTGCGACCCCCAGTGCCACTGTGTAGCATATTATTACGTGCCAGGGACTCTGAGATGATAGGACAATAGTCTGAGTCCATAATTGGCAATAAGTAACGGCAAAGCAGTTATAAGTGATTCACAGAATTGTGCACAGTTGCGTATACAGTACACGACTTCCCTGAAGGCATTCACCTTCAGCGAGCGCGACATCGCCGCACACGCGTCGAATTAAAAGCAAGGGACAAGTCCTTACTTACTAACAACTCCTATCATTTTTCATTGCTGGAGGGGTTGCCCCCCCTATCTGAAAATCCTGGCTCCGTCATTGGATAATTTTACCTCCGATTCGCACGGTTGGCTACGTACGTTGCATACATACTCTTAAGGAGTGTTTTGATTTGTGTGGTAGGGAACCGGAGTACACTAGGCACATTATAGGATTTGTGGCTAAATGTCTGCACAGACAAGTTCATAAACACACTTGCTAGACTATATTTCCTGACCATCTCACAGCCCAGTAGATTTTAGGAGTTTAACAATTGTGTATAATGTGTGCCACTATGCCCAAATCTAGAGCAGAAGTGGCTCAGAGAGTAGATAATGGCCATGTCAGAAACTGGATCAGACACAATGGGTTTGAAACTGGGATTCAGCCACCCATAATTAAACTGGATTCTTAAGTGCAGCAAGTTGATGGCATCAGCCAGGTCACTGGTGACTGCACAAACCAAACCCAGTTCTGAGGACTTGGGATTTTGTTTTCATTTACATGCAGGCATTAATTGTCGGGCATATAATGGGTGTTGTATCCCTAGTATGAGCAAGAGGCTATTGAATGGACTTCAGGAGTACTGAATTTATATGATGTCCAGGGGTCCTTATCTGACATTTTGTGATATTACAGAGGTTATAAATTAAAAACAAAAAACACAACCTGAAGCCGATAGCCCAAATGGAATATAATTAGGTAGAAAAGCACCAATGCCACAAAACATATCACCAGAACCACAACAAGTGATATATATGTGATGAGACACCACCTCAAACCTGGGTTCTCCCCCTGTCCTCGAACAGGGTAAGAACCCAGTACTCTCAACCCCGTATCCACCACACTCAAACACCACAGTTGCCTGCACACTCACAACCACTGCACAATAATCACCAACATCTTACTACCCCTTAGCACAGTGGTTCTCAACCGAGGGGTACGTTGACCCCTGGGGGTACGTGGCAATGTCCTAAAGGAATAACGTGAGATGATATATAAATGTGTCAAATTATATCATACAAGAGAGTAATTGGTGAATAATCATGTATGTATCTGCCAATATAAAATAAAGAATTTGTTTAAATCCATATGGTAACCTAGAACGATATAAAATACCTTTCTAAACTCATTGATAGTAAAAAATGTGGTTTCCAAGAGTAAACAGCGAGCAGCGAACAAATGACATTATGAATGCAGAGCGTTTGTTGGGTTTTTTATTCGCTTGCAGTTACTAGCTAGTTATGAGACCTCACAAAATGGACAACTGGTTAAATATTGATGTTCATTATTCATACATTTATTTCTCAGAACCATGTTGGGTCAGGCAAGGGGGCACTCGGTTCAAACAAATGAGAACTACTGCCTTAGCATATCAAATACGCATCAACCCACAATCCACACCCATGTTTTACTATAAACACCTCAAATGCACACAAATCAGTAAACGTGCTCTACTCCCCCCTGACCCGATAACATAGAACAATTGTTAATTAAACTGCCTGCTGTGTGTGGCTGGAACCCTGATGTTTGACAGATTAAGGGGGAAAGCAGGTGTTAAAGGGATGTGTAATTACTGTGGGAAAATTAGCAGACAGCACGTATACACTGAAGTTAATGGCGGTGGAGGTGTGACCTTATTCACGTGGAGAACAAAGGGGGCAGAGGTGAAGACGAGTTGGAGCTCAGGGCCAGTGCGTGCTGTACTGGACTGTGTGGCAACATCAATAAGCAGACAATAACCTCATTTCTGTCCTTTCAGAATACAATTTCCAAGTATTATTGACACATCCCATCATCCACGAGGCCTTCTGGGAGTGCATAATTTTACCGACAATGGTTCAATACAAGCAGAGTCTGGACTGGTTTTCACATTTAGTGTCTCATCAGCAAACCCAGGCTTGCTTGAACCGATGCTGGCGAATGCAAGATGCAGTTCATCAGCAGATACCATATATGAACGAGGCCTATTGTTTGCTCATTTATATTGTTACGTATATTCTCCACAACAACGCTCATGCTTATTTTGAATACAGTTAGAGGTAATTGAAAGTGTGATAATCCCGTTGTTTGATCGTGTTTAGTTCAAGTCAAAATATAAATTTCACGAGATTAATTTATATTATTTTTGTCTATAAAAGTAATATTGAACATGAAGTCTCTTGATAACTTTGTGAGAGACTGAGTGTACCTGATAACAGGGGATGGCTGTCACATTGACTAGCACCAACAACCAACATTTGCCACTAAGTGGCAGTGACGTCACAACCAGCACCAATAGACAAAGATCCCCCATATAGCCTGTAACTGACTTGCAGCGAGTGCTGTTAGCGAGCACCTATGAAGGCCGGCACAGCACATGAGGGGGTGGGTGGCCAGAACCACAGACATTCATTGAGACGGGTCCAGGTTTCGCAAGCATATAGAAGGGCCATAACTGTGGCCTAGAAGACCTGGAGCATTGTATGCAGCGATAGATCAGGTAGCTTCCGCACAGCGTTACGCAGCCAATGAAAAGATGCTGCTCGGCTGATTCTGAGTGAGACTTCTGCTGCTAAACCGGAACTAGATAACTGGTGTTGTCACTGGTGTTGGCCGTGAGTGGGAATCAAACCCGGGTCGCCAAGTTCGTAGCGAAGCGCGCTAACCCCTACACTACCGCTCCCCACAGATAAAATACACACACCCTCATACAAATATAATCCCAAGCCAACAATAGAATAACTTTACTGAATGAAACAAACTTACTTCAATACCCACACACCCATACACTCAAATTAATATACACGCACTCATATACCCTAACCCCACAACACACACACACTGCCACACCCATATACACAAACATACCCATACAAACTCAAACACTAATTGCCACACACACTGTATACACGAATACACTGCACGACACACACTCATAAACACACAGCCATTTAAACACGCTCATACACAAACACAACTATATGCCCACACACACAGCCATAGAAACGCACTCGCTCACTCATGCACAGACATCACTGTCAGCCACTATATCTCTTTCTGCCTGAAACCTATCCCATGGTGGGACCATCCCAAGGTCACAAAATGAGTGAGCACCTCTTACAAGGTCTCACAGCACTGGTGAGAGGGGGGGGGCGAATGGAGAGGTTGGTGTGTAGGCTTGTAATGATAATAGATAAAAGATTAAATTAAAGAAAAAACAATAAAAATGTTTTCAAGCCAGTGTTAAAATAAAGAAAATAACCCTCTGTGTCCTGACTTTTGAGCCACCTTGTATATATAACTACATGCAGGTGTGTGCCTACTTGTACGTGCGTGAATTCTGTGCTGTGTAGTAATGTGTAACTGCAAATTAGATCCTAAGCCAGGAGTAGAAATTCCTCATTCCCATGGCGAGGGTCAGTCTATCGACAGTACAACAGCCACTGCTGATTTTACTTAATGCTGCTGCTCATTTGATCAACCAGTCATGATGATGATGATGATTAGGCAAGTAACAATTGAACCTTATGGCGGTACCCCGGGGTACCATAGTACCCCGGCTCTCGCATAACGTCTGTGATGCAGTCATTTTACGTCTGTTGATGGTCGGCGATGCGGCAATCGACTCATCTCGACGAGCTGTACAGGATGCACCACTACGGTGCGTACGCGAGCGTTCAGGGTTTCAGCGCAATCGTCCTCGCTGCGTTTCGACATCGCGGAGCAGCGCTGATTTCAGGATTGATCGGTACCCCTGTCGCGGAGTTAAGTACACCCCTGGAAAAAATATTGTCCCAGAAATAAAATATTTAATCTTCATTTGAAGCTACTCTTTGCTTCTTTCGGTAAAGTCACGCCGGTCAAGTCACGTTGATTCTTTACAATGTATAAAAAAAATATATAAAATATTTAATTGCCTCGGCCATAAGGATCAATTGACATCCCCCTTTGGTGAGTCCATTAATTGTTACAATAAATGGTCATGTTTCTCATGTCTCTGTACAATTCCCCATTTTCTCTGTCTCGTTTGGTCAATTGTCTGCTTATTTAGCATAAATGTAACATAAGTTTCTAATTTGCAAACATTGTAAAGAATCAACACTCGCATGCACAATTGAATGCATGTATTATTAACGAGGCATCGATTTTAATTGATAAATCGATGCCTCATTTAGTGTCTAATGATGATGATAATGGGCTAAGTGAATCCTTGATTGGGATTTAAATCATGACCTTCTGATTGCCAGTCCATATCGACATCCAGCGCGATACATCACTTATTGTGCGAATTCAGATTACCATTACTTTGCATTTGCCAGTTGATTACTTAATACGATAACTTTCATTTTTAAAAGCTGCAAAGGATTCTGAAATTAAAAGAGACACCACTGTGTCAGCAACTTGGGTTAATGTGACAGCAGCAGCCGATGTGTATAGATCATGCTGCAAATACTTAAGTCACAGCACAGTGCTGGTAATTGAGAGATTAAATCAACCTAATTTACATTAATTTATTAATCATAATTGATTCTCACACGCACAATTTAATGCACGTAACGTAAGCGTAGTATAATTCACGAGCCCTTCGGCAATCCGCCTCCCAAAGCTCTACTTCACCAAGCTGGCCCAGTGCGGGTTGGGGGAGGGTTAGTGAAGGAAGAGGGGGGGGAGTGGTGGCCACGATGGGTTAACTCGACAATGATGCTAGCCTCGTCCAGGAATCCAACTTCGGTTAGCAGATTGATACCACAGTTTGCTAGCAATTGGCCACAGCTCCATTTGCGAGCATAATCTACCTGGCTGAATAAGTCCAGGTATCACAACAGTCAGAGGTTTGCGAGTTTAAATTACTTTCAAGAGAGAGACGTGGTCAATCATACTTTTTGGATTTATAAATCTTAAAAGTCATTTTAAGTCTGTTGATGGTGTAGGATGGTACAGAGGGGAAAAGAGAGCCATGAAGTTCGCTATCCCAAGAATTTGGTGGGAACCCACTGACCACTCAAGCAACTGCTACTTCTGCATGGTGGATCCTTCCAAACGTCGGACTGGAAAAAATGCACCTGCTATCATGTATGCGGACTTTCCTTCATCCAGCTCCCCGTACCCACTCCTCCGGAGAGACAGCAGCCGTCTTTAGAAGAGAGCAGCAAGTCAGAGAGCAAGGAAGACATTGTAGATCCAGATGACAATTTCAGAGGTGGAGCTGAGGAGAGAAACCCATACTACCCCAACCAAAAAGACCTCAACGACTTAATCAGAGACCTTGGTTTCACCAAGACCAATGCCGAGCTTTGGACGTCTAGACTCAAGCAGTGTAACTTGTTGGATGAAAGTGTGCAAGTCGCAGATCAGAGGAAGCGTCACCAACCTTTTTGCAGCTTCTTCACCCGTCAAGATGGGCTCTGCTACTGCCACAATGTGGCCAGTCTTTTCGAGGCAATCGGAATCGCCTGTAACCAGAATGAGTGGCGCCTCTTTATTGACAGCTCATCCAGGAGCCTCAAAGCCGTGCTGCTCCATAATGGTAACAAGTACCCGTCTCTTCCCCTGGCTCACTCGGTGCACCTCAAAGAGGATTAGAACAGCATCAAGACCTTGCTGGATGCCTTGAAGTATGATGAGTATGGCTGGGAGGTCATCAGAGACTTCAGAATGGTGACATTCCTGATGGGTCTCCAAGGCGGTTTTACCAAGTTTCCCTGCTATCTTTGCCTTTGGGACAGCAGGGACACCAAGGCGCACTACCACAGGTGGGACTGGCCACAGCGGACCGAGTTCTCTGTGGGGAGGAAAAACGTCAAGTGGGAGCCACTGATGGACCCCCGGAAGGTGCTGATGCCACCACTGCACATCAAATTGGGCCTTATGAAACAATGTCAGAGCTGTAGATAAGAAGTCGACAGCCTTGAAGTATGAGAATAGACTTTCCCCTTTTTTCTGGCAACAAAACAGGTGTTAAGATGTTAAAACACCAAACTGAAACCTTTTACAAGGAACCATGTCTGCATTAATCATAATACGTGTGGTCAGAATGCAAACAAAAAACATACTCTGATAATATATGCATTGTCTTTGAAACTGATTGGTCCACACCAGATACATCTTTCTTTGGAGCCTAGTCTCAAAATGTGTTAGACCAGAGGATGCCAAAAGGCCTTCAGTTTCAAAGACAATGCATATATTATCAGAGTATGTTTTTGTTTGCATTCTGACCAGGAGTATTGTGGTTAATGCAGACATGATTCCTTGTAAAAGGTTTCAGTTTGGTGTTTGAACATCTTAACACCTGTTTTTTGCCAGAAAAAAGGGGAAACCCTATTCTAACATTTTGGTACTGGCAAAGGAGGTCCCATGATGTAGCCTTCAAGTACATTCAAGACTTCTTCCCTAAGCTGTCTGAGGCAAAGGTCAAAGCCGGTGTCTTCTTCGGACCACAGATAAAGTAGAGCCTGGAGTGCAATGCATTTCTCAAGAAGCTCACTAGTAAGGAGAAATAGGCTTGGAACAGCTTTGTCACAGTGATTCGTGGCTTCCTGGGCAATCACAAGGTCGAAAACTATGTGGAGCTGGTTGAGACTCTGCTGAAGAACTATGGCGCAATGGGCTGTAAGATGTCCCTCAAAGTCCATATCCTTGATGCTCATCTTGATAAATTCAACGAGAACATGGTAGCGTACTCGGAGGAGCAAGGCGAGCGCTTCCACCAGGATATACTGGACTTTGAACACCACTACCAAGGACAGTATAACGAGAACATGATGGGAGACTACATTTGTGGGCTGATTCGTGAAAGCATTTTGTATTACTTTAGTATAAATACATGTTAGTTTATTTTGGTTTTTTCTAACTTTTATGTGAACGAAAAGACACCAATTTGCCCGTTTTCTTATTGAAAATAGGTCAATTTTAAAATATCACTGTCCTGGTCACAAAATAAAAGTTTGTGGGGAATAATAGCCATTTTCTGTACTTTTGAAACATAAGCAATTAGGAAATAACACTTGCTACTCAGGAACAAAAATTGTGTTACATAGTGTATTCACAAGAATCCGATGAGTGCCTCTGTAAGCCAGAGACAACAATCCTCCATACTCAGTGTCTGAGCGTGCCTTTACCTGGGTGTCTAGACATACATATATTGAGACAGTCTGTCTGACTCGCCGAGTAATAAGCAATAATTAATGAATTTTACTTCACAATCAACAAACGCAACTGTACTCACACACACAGGGACGCGTACAGGAAGATGCACACACATGCACACACGCAGATACACAATCGAGGGTAAATGCACATGCACTCATATAGGCAGACACACACACGAGCACACATAGATACAAAAATGCACAAACACACAAATGCGTACTCACACACAGATGCACACAGACACACATATTGCACCCACGCATACATGCACACATAGCCACACTCTAGTACACATACACACAAGAGTGCAAAGGAACGAACATGCATACCAAATAAAGACAAATATACCCCGTATAGCCATAACAGACTGCTGGGAGAAGTGCTATTAGCGAGCACCTATGAAAGCCGGCACGGCAAAAGAGAGAGTGGGTGGCCAGCACCACGCCTGGCCACCTTTGTCACCCCAGTGATGATGTTTAGACACCGCACCAGGTACCCATTTGAGGCCGAGTTGACCTGGGGAGGCCCAGGACTGGTTCAAATAATCGTTACTGATGTTGGCCGTGAGGAAGAATTGAACTCAGGTCGCTGGGTTCTTAGCTCACCCCACTAACCACTACACTACTGCATATATACAAAGACACATGCACGCATATGCACGTACAAAGAACGAAATAAGGGACCCCCTTCGATGCCTCCTCAATAAAATTGGGATGCTGTCCCTTAACGGAATGAATCGTCTGCGGGGTAGGGGGGAAACGGGAGAAAAACATAAAAAAATGCTTGTGGCGAGACTGAGTCTGCAGTGTAATTGGTGTTGGACCAAGACCTGGGATAAAGAACAGCGACAATAAAACACAAAAAAAACACAAAATGGCTCAACCCCCTCCCTCCCATAGCAAGATTGGAGCCATGGGGATGAAAATACATCAGTCTGAACACACGCAGAGTGGTGTGGTTATTTTAGCGTGTGGCTGGTGGATTTTTAAGGAAGTCTCTGAAGGGGGGTTGCGTAATGGGAGGGGTACCTTAATGGATGTGAGTGTGTGTAGGTGTGTGTGTGTATGTGTGCCTGTGTTGATGGCCTCAAGGTGCACATGGCCTGGCACAAGCGTCGTGGTGAAGTCACCGCCACTTAGTGGCGAATGGCGGTTGTTGTTGTTGTGTTGATGTGTGCGCTTCGGTTATGTGAGTGGTTTATCATTGCATTGTGACACAAATGCAGTGCCATAAGTTCGATTCCCAGCCACAACTAACATGTGGTGGAGTGTGAGAAAATCAGCAGTGGGGAGACAAAGGTGCACACTTACAATCATGTAGCCCTCATGCTTAGGCACCTTAAAACACCTAGAGCCATCCAGGTTTGATTGCGTGAGGAGCTGACAACTCACAACTAACTGGAAGGCGAATAACAGTGCAATCCCAGAGGCAACGAAACAAGAACATGTTAGGGATGGCAGACCGGCAGAAGTGAGAATTGCAAGCAGCAAAAGTGGGATGGGTGGAGCACGCTAGAAGAGGCACAAAGTCACCATGAAATACAGACAGAGAGACGACACTGAGAATGGCAGATACACAGGAAGTCCATGAAAGTAGAAGAGGGACATGAATAGAAACATTGAGAGATGAAAAGAGAAAGACACACACAGATGAAGATAGAGAAAGAGAGTCTGACTCTTGAGTAACACAAAGACCGATTGTGGCACAGACTTATCAATGGAGGCATTGCCACTTCATCGATAACAATGATTGCATTCACTCAGGATTTTTTTCTCCCTGTTTTTACTGGTGTGTGCAATTGCGTGGAAAATCAGGGGTAGTCATCCTACAGAAGAGACTCACCCCACCCCCCCCAACTAAAGAATTGTGGATGTTCCACATCAGGACCGGCAATGGATATAAGAACCGTTCCACCACGCTCGTTTTGGCAGGGGACAGCGGGGAGACACTCATCTCACATCCCCATGATGGAGGCAGCAGCAGCAGCGCCATTGCGTAATCTCTATCGTGTAATCTATATACAATTTAAAATGTAAACTCAACTTTTTCTGCTTACCGCCATTGTTTGCCTTGATGTTGATGGCTTCGTGCCTTTTGCACGAGAGCTTTTGTGTTGATTTAAGTACCGTTTATTGAACAAAAAACTTGTTCGTAAAATCAATTCGGTGGATAGAAATTATACAAAACTACACATCTTTTCAAAAACTCGTAACCTGTTACCAAACCGGAATAACAATATACATGCTTTTTACAATGTATATTTTTTTCATATTAAGGAAGCAGAAAATTGGACAAGCACTCTATGTAAAAAATTCCATCCAAACACAATACATGTATAATCCATACATGTAGTAACCATGAAAACAATTCACATTAATTACAGTGCACAAACAACAGTGGGTTGTTACAAGGTGTAACCTATACAATAAAACTCCTGAATATATGTAGTTAGGCTACAATTCCTAAGTTAACCAAAATGATCCATAATAGAGGTTTTTTGGGTTAGATCGCGTAAATATATAAATGTGTCGTTAAAACCCGCCACTACCCGACAGCCAACTAGTAAGGGTTGTCACGTAAACAGAACGTGCCAATTCGTCACTAGTACAGCACACCGGTGTGTTGGAGAGCCAAGCCACAACATTTACAAACTGAGTACGACATTTCGCCAGTAATTACAACTAGCTTCATCAGGCGACAGCCAGATTTGTGGAAAAGTCTAACTTTCGTTCCTTATATAGAGGCGTAGATGTGGTGACAATGCTTCTGCGCCAAAGTGGGGGGTGTTTAATTACTGAGGCAACGTACATTATGCATTATGCGAGCCCTCTGAACTTGTCCTTCCTGTCTATTGTGTGTATTAAAATAGCTGTACCAACGTCCCTATTGAAGTACGCTGCCCTTTGTAGGCATGCATTTAAATAATGTATTATTTGATGATTCGCTTCCACGCAGCACTAAGGCGGTAGCTATCCGAACAGTTAAAGTAATTTTTATTTCTTTAAATTTCGATACTCTAATTAGTCTTGGCCAGTAGTAGCTAATTTTGCACAGAACTTCAACATTATCAAAATCAATTGAGTGTCCTTGTTGGCGCGCGTTCTACTACTAACAGTTGTATTTGGGAGAATTTAATATTTCTCTGATGTTCTTTTAGTCTCGTGCTGATCATCCGTCCTGTTAGCCCAACATAACATTTACCACACGTGCAGTTAATCCTGTACACACCTTCTGTAGCAATTGTTTTAATGTGTAGAGTATGAAGGCTGAGAGAAACAGAAGAAAGCAAAGTGTTCACAGCAAATTCCACCGCATCCCCACCCCCTATAAAAACGTCACTCTCTCACCTCCAACCCGAGCCCTCGTTACGAGAGAAAAAGGATCCTTGTATCAAGGAGAAATGGGGGGCAGGAGAGGAAAGGAGAAGGGAGGGTAGAGGAGGGGACAAGAAGCCCATAACGTCTCCAAATAAAATCTCACATTACCCCCACCACCCCCACCACCCCCACGCCTCATGCCAAAGAGGCTAGGATTCCTTGGGCTCTCACAAAAGCACAGGGCAGCTTCATTTACAAGGGGAGACGATAGCTTCTGCATGTTTTTTTAAATATTGATTTGAGGCTAAACAGATCTAGGGGTTGGACAGTTGGTGCCATGACTCGCTCGCCTGCCGCCAAGACGGATACCCCTGGGAGCGATGATTAGACCCCCACCACTGGTGACAGATTAATGTACACTGGGCGGATATTGTCAGTATTCAAGTCCACATTGTTAATCCCGATTAAGGCAGTATAAGTATGATAATCCTTAATATATAATTCTTATAATCCTTAAGTCTAATAATGATTAGACTTGTGACTGGTGTTGATCTCAGTTGATTCATAATAATCATGTATTAGACACTAAGCTAATCCATCGAAGGTCGAGGATTCAAACTTTGACACACATTTAAATGTTAAGAGTTAATTGATTCAAATTGCAGCAATTTCACATATTCTTTGGCAAATTATATTTTATCAGAGCAATTGCTGCCTCAAAATGGCCAAGTCGGATACAATGACTAACTCCTTCGAGGTTCAAGCCATGAGTCTGCTTCTTTTGATTTTATTAATGTCATAACGGCTGTCGGAGACTTAAACAGCACTTGAGATCATGGGTTTGAGTACTGGGTCTGAATGGATATCTCTTTGTTAAGGGGTTTATGAGCATTACACAAAATGATTCAGCACTGGGTCGAGGTTTCTCTCTCTCTCTCTCTTTGGGGGTTCACAATGGCCGTATTAGACACTCAGTCAGTTCAACCAAAGCCATGGGTTCAAGCCCTGGAGTTGGGTGTCTGTGTGTGGTCCTCAAAAAGGGCTCATAATGGCTGTCAAAGACACTGAACCAGTGCCACCCAGATCCTGGGTCTCGCTGATTCCCTCCTGGGACGTTTCCGTATATCCCTTTCCGGCCAGGATGTCCTAGGTTTCTGTATTCTGGCTCCACACACCCGCAATCGACGTGCCAAATAAATGGCTTTATAAATGGGCTCAGGTGACACGGTAGCTACAGGAGATGGGGGGAGAGGTTGATTGTGTCAATCCCTCCTTCTCAGCAGGAGCCAGTCACATTTACGGGTGATCCAACTACATACACATTCACACTCACATGCAGAGAAGCGCAACCTCACACAGACCCCTAAGGTTAAAATGCAGTCATGGTTAATAAGTTGATTGGATTCAAATTGTATGTCATTCCATGAGTAAAATTGTCTGTGCAGTTTAACAGATGTTTTAATGAAGTGCAGCAGCATTTATTGTCTTAAACAATGTGTGGAGAGAGAGCAGGAGGAAGAGTAAGAGAGACACCCAGCCTGATGACTTGAGCCAAATATTTGTGACACGACCAGTATTAACCCAATGAGAGAAGACGAGAGATACCCAGCCCTTGAGCTCAAGTCCACGGTCTTTGGAGGTGCTGCCTCAATGCCTGACATGGCCATTATGAACCCTTTTAGAGACACATAGTCACAAGGGTCGAACCCAAGACCTCATAGGTTCTCGTTCAACGTTTGACAAAGCCAGGATGAACCGTCTGGTAGAGAGAGAGGCGTCCAGCCCGAGGGCTTGAGCCCAGTACTTCTGTGGAGCTTGCTCAGTGTCTCCAAGATGGTAATTATCCACAGCCAAATGCCCCAGAAACACTCTTTACAATAACCACCAGGAGGAAAATAAGAAAGTTTTACGTGAAACTGCTCTAATGTGAATACATTAATTAAGATACAATTCAATTACATTTTATTGGTGGTAATGCATCATTTATAAAGTTATGCAAAGATCAGTTAAATCTTACTACATGACATGTAACATTTGTAGAAATAAATATGTTTGTTTTATTATAGTTTAGCTTCAGTCTACCTTTGGCGATTTTATAAATGTGTAGTGACATTGGGGATGTCACTGTATGGTGCCGCCCTAGAAGGCCATGGCGTGCGATGTACTTACATCGCGGACAGCATCGTGTGTGTTCGAGTGATCCCGGCTCTAGCAGAGCACGGCTTGAGATGCACTGTCATCGCATACACCCCGTAGGTGGGTGCAGTACCAGCCCTAGCGGGGCTTGCTGAGCGCTGGGATAGCGCGGGCACCACGCATGGCGTGCAGTGCGGCCTCCCACTAGAGGGAGCGGGAGAGTGTCAGCCCAGGGACAGGGTTGCCCCGGGCCATGGCACTCTGATTGACCCCGTAGGCACGTGATCCGGAGTGTCCATAGGGAGGCCCCCAGGTGGGGGGGCTAGGGGGTGATCACGTGTCCAGGGAGAGCTCTCAAGAGGGATCGAGAGAGAGCTGGAATGCTCTCGAAGGTGGGCGGGGCCAAGGGCAGAGCCGGCCCCGACCCGGGAGGATATAAGGTGGGTCCCTGGGAGGGACCGGGGTTGCTACGTTCTGCAAGCTGGCAGCTCCACGTTCTACATCTGAAGAGGCACCAACAAATGGCCCGGGACCCGAGTCCGGTCCGTCGTAGCCCTAACTCCTGTATGGTAGTGTAGTTAGCTGGGTGGTCACCACCCGAGGCTGTATCTGGTAAAGGGGCAGCTACCCCTTTTGTATATACGTGTTGTGTAATAAATGTGTTGTCTCTGGAGAAGAACGTCTGCGACTCAGTTGGACTCACTACAAATGTTTAAGTACGGTATTGAAATATCAATGTCTGTGAGGGGGGAGAAACAGTGCAGTGGGTAGCACATTGCGCTGTGAAACCAGTTACCCGAGTTCGATTCCCGCTCATGACCAACAGTGACGAATATCTGAACTTGTACTAGGCCTCCCCGATGTTAACTCAGCCTTAAAGGAGTACCTGGTGTGGTGTGTAAACATCAGCACTGAGGAGACAAAGGGTGCGGTGTTGGTGACCCACTCCCTAGTGTGCCATGCCAGCCTTCATAGGTGAAAATAGAATAGGCATTACCCTTCCTGGCAATAGCACAGGTGTTAAAATGTTGACACACCAAATAGACACCTATTATTCTTTCATATGGACACTTACAAGACACTCACTAATTAACAATGTTTTTTTACAGGAGATTCTTACTTTGCCAAACTACAAATTGGTCAGCTGATTATCCTCATCGCACACACACATCCATATATACAGTTGCAAATGAGGGTTCTAGTCTGGTTGAAGGGGCTAGCAAACCCTCCACCTTACAATTAATTACCAGAGGATCAGAGAATGTGATGGAGGTCTCGAGGGGGCAGGCATGAACGACGTTCACTGGGAAAACCCTGTTTGGTGGAGCCAGGTGACTGAAACCCCCCTCGGGGAGCCTCCAGAAACACCGTTCTTTCATAGGCGCATTGACACAACACTTTGGGTACATGTCAGGTCAAATCAACATCTGCAGGGTGGAACAGCGAATGTGAGCTGATCTAGCCATTGCCCATCGGATTATCTGTAAGATGTGCCTTGCCATTCTAAGATTCCATTCAATTGACAATAGGCCAGTATCAGCTATTGAAAATTGCACCCCAAGGTTAGGGGAAATGAGTGAGGTTCAGGAATCTGGTTCGTGCAGCTGCTATGGCAGCACTGGGTACCTAGTCCAGACCCCCACCTCCCAGAAACCATGGCTGATGAAGTATTTCAGCTTGGCGACAGAACGCAACGGGCTCATTTTCACAATATACCATATCCCACGTCCAAGAATGAGGCGACTTATTGCATCGTCCTTTTGGAGATTCGCAAAGACATTTAGCGCTGCCATGATAAGCGGTGGTTGCGGGGGGTTGCTGAAATGGGAACGGTGTCAGTCGCCCAGGATCACAAACCACTCAATTTGATCAAAACAGTTATTTGCAGCAACTATCCTCATTACCATACTTAAAATGAATAAACGTGATGAGGGGAAAGGGGAAATCCCTCGGCCCCAACATCATGGTGCAAGAGTGGGGAGCTGGCCCATTCTATGGTTTCACAGGTTATATGAAGTAGAGAGCCCCTGTAAGTGGCTTAATGATGTGTCATCTGCTGTAGAGGTGTGGAAAGCACCCAGAGTCTGAGATCAGGTAAACTGCCAGGCAGAGATGACCTTCCATGCGCATCGCTGAGGGAGGATGACAATTGTGTGTAGGCTGCCTTACACAACATCATTACAACTTCTTGCACAACGTGAACATTTCTAAAGGATTGGAAGAATGCCCAGGTGGTCCCCCCCTTTTTAGAAGGGGAACAGCACTGACTATTAAAACCACTGAGGTATCTCCCTTGTTAACATCCCAGAAAAGGTATATGCAAGGATTATTACAGATTGTCTTCCCAGGCACACTGAGAAGCTTACAGAACTCAAGTGTGGTTTTAGGCAGCAGCAGTTCTGCAGAGACACACTATTCTCTGTCAATTTGCTACTGCAAAGGTGTAGGCAATTTTAACATGACCTACACCTCTGTTGTATTGCTCTAGTTAGGGCTTATGATATCAACAAGAGGCTAGAGTTTGGTGCCCTATAATTGTGCACATGTCCTGTAAAACTACTTGGCTGGGAGTCAAAGACATTCCTAGTAACCTTGGGGTGCAACAGGGATGTACTCTAGCTCCTGGGCTATTTAACATATATATTTTTTTTATCAAAGATGGAGATTCCCATCATGGCATGTGTGTGTATCTAAGCAATGCATTTGCATTTGTCTATTATGCATGAAACAATAAATCAGTTCTTCTGGTCACCAAATATGCATAGCATCATGTGTGTAAGAATTAATTATTTACAAATCGTGCAACTTAAGCTCCATTGAAATAAAAATTCTTACATTTAGGCTGGGAGTGAATGATACAACAATTGAGAAAAAAGATATTGACAAAACTGATTCTTGTATGGAATCATGACCCCAAATCATGACAATTTGCCAAACTGCGGAAGTGGGGCATCATTGCAAGCCTAGTATCGATAGGTGTATGTGTGTTTTCACCTCTGTAAATGTGAGGTGTGTATGTATGTATGTGTAAGAGGTTCAGTAAAAAAGTGAGTGTAATTAATTTGTTACAATTGAAGAAATGATAGAAATTGCGCTTAAGATTTTTTTTTCATCTCCATCTCCTCCAACACCTTGTGTGCATGTAGTCACGTGGTATAACAGGTCAATCACATGAGCAGGCCCTGTCAGTGTGAGTTTGACACCTTCTGATTTATACTTGAGAAAGAACAATGACACAACGTGAAATTGTTGTGCTAAAATGAAAAAGCTCTCCTCCGTAACGCTCCCCATCTTACAAGGCGCTCACACAGAGAATGTAATGAGTTTTGATATGAACTCATTTTTAAGAAGGACATGAAAGCAAACGTAAAGAGGCAACTTAAAGAAATCTCAGCTTAAGAATTCCACAACTGGTGCCATGAGCCACGTGATTTTTGGCAACAATGCATGCATGAAGAATGAGACTACTTTGAAGGCACTTCATGACGCATTTAACGTGTCTTTGTAGGTCGACAAGTGGAATGTGTGTCACCTCTGTAGACGGTGAGTGTGGCAGAGGCTGTTGCCACTCCGACCCCGTTGGAGGCTGTACACTCGTACTCCCCCTCGTCGCGAGGGGTTCTCAGTGGCTGAATCCGGAGCACGGAGCCTGAACCATCCTCAAACTCCGTCACCTGCGTAATCACAATGACCACTCATTTACAGCTAAACGACTCACAAGCACAAAGCCTGAGTCATTGTTAAACTCCAGTCACCTGCATAACCACAATTAAAAGCACTAAACTACAACTAAAACATCACATGATGGAAACTGAGTCTTCCACAAACTCCATCAGCTAAGCAACCACATCCACAACAATCAAGCTACAAACACCAAATTGTACCAAACACTAAACTCACAGCTTGGGGTCTGCTTCATCCTCAAATTTACTTCACCTGGAAAGCCACAACAACTGTGACAAACGCCAACCAAACCACAACAGCAGCAATGAAACAAGTAAATACATGGATAAAGGCATACATTGAAACTACACATCTAAATTACAACTACTAAACGACAGCAAACCACACCAGACACAGACAGTCAAACTCTGTCACCTGGCAACCATAACCACACAAACCACACAAAACAACTACTACCACAGGTAAATTACAATACAGGAAATATCGAGACATAATCAGATTACAACTAAATAACAATCAAACAGTTAAACAAGTAAACAAATTGATGCTACAACTTAAATGAAATTACCAAAACAAACAATTCAACAAGCTAAGAAGCCAGGACATATAGGGTATCTCAATTTTTATTGATAATTCTTAGTAAAACACAAAAGCATCTACAAACTGATAAACGTGCACAACAATAAATACTGTACAAACTCATTCAGTGTTGTTGGGTTGGAAGTGGTGGCATAGTGGTTGGCGTACTTCACTATGAACCCGGCGATCTGAGTTCGATTTAGGGCCATCGTTAAACCATCACTAAACTAAAACTATGTTTTATTTTACCAGGTAAGTGTTGCACACTCGAAATGAAGGACGTGGGCAGGTGCTCCAAATCGAGGGCAAGCACATTTATTTATTGTGGTTAATATTAATCTTGTCAAGAACAGCACCGTCACTCTGTAAAATGCAACAGCACGTGTTACACGCAGCAATTCTTCCGAGTCGCCATTAACCATGTGGCTGGTTTACACGTGCGGTTATTCATTAACCCTGCCAGCCACCTACAGGCCCAACTCAGTCATCACATGCTGCTGTACACACATGCATTGATGCACTGCACAGCACATCAGGACCTTCACAGAACCACACTTTACTCCCTTGCTGCTGCACAAGGATATAATTAAAAGAGTGATCCATTCCTAATGTGCCACATAAGTTCCACTGAGCGAGATAACTCTTTTTCAGACACGACCTGGCCACAAATGATTACTCAACAAAGTGGCGAATCGTGTAGAAATGTATATTCTCGACTACGCCGTTTTCGATCGAAACGTCGTAGTTTTTTATTATTTTCTTTGAACGTATCTATGTGACTTTATCGAAAGACCCAAGAATATTAATTCCTGCAGTCACGAAAGCTTTAAGTCAATGTAGAAATGTACATCAGCCAAATACACTAAACGCATGTTTCTACATGTGGAGAGAAAAACCGGAGGACCCGGAGAAAATTCCCCACGAGTCAGGGTCAGGAATTGAACCCACGACCTCCTGCATACTGGGCGAGGGAGAATAATGTCGCCACCATGGTGCCTAATAGCATTGGGACCAGTGCTGCCCCCCCCCCCCCCGTTCACCAACCCGCACTGGTCAGTTTTATGAAATACCTGTATGGTCAAACATCTCCCCAAACGAAAACGTGTGGGGAGACCTTCCTCAAGCAATGGGACGTTAACAGGGTTTGACACAACAACCCGCGTGTTAAAAGGGAGCGAAGCCACCCTCTCTGGTGTGTCGGGCGTACTGCATTCTGTGTCGGTGGATGAGGTCTTTACTGGGTGTGCATGTACGAACACTCCTACAGTATTGTACATGGGCTGAGGCGGATAAACCGTGTTTTATAATAAGCTCACCAAACCGACGCACGCACACACACTAATTGGCCTGGCATGCAGCATAACGTTAACATAGAAAAAAATGTTTTACATTCATGAATTGGCAATCATGTGCCAAAACTATAAAGGTTAGAATATTATTTATTGGTAAACTCTCTGGTAGGTTTTGTAGCAATTAATTGGAGGGTTTTGTAGTTTTATTGAAAACATGTGAAGCGTCCTTGACTCCTTGGACAGATGAACACAATATTTCCCAGGCATATCCATACATATCCTATCAGGGTCCTTAAAACCACCAAGGCATAACAAAACAACTGCAACAAAACAGAACAAGGACCAGGCCGGCAGTCTTCGAATACATCACCTTGGCAATCACAAAGAAACAACATCCAAACGACAGGTATAGAACTTAATAACTGAACAGCAATCACTCAAACTACTAAGCATCCAAACAACACGAAACCATCTGAACTATGTAAACAAATACAATGATGCAACGTCTGGTTATTGGAATACCCTTAAATAGGGCTCCTCTTTAAGGCTCCTCCTTAAGGCACCACCTTGGTAACCTCAGCTGCCCAGGGACTCATTGGTTGTGTGTCCCCACTCTCACCCGTCATCCCCTGCGTTGGCTTCCCCTTGTGTCCTGCTCTTCTATCGAGTCTTAAGATGCTTTTTTGGATTTAGATGCTTATTAATTGTATTTCTTGTTGCTGTTGTGTTTTTTCCTCCTCAGCTGATCCATGCCTCTTGTAATGCCAATCGCCGACAGTGTACGCTCAATCCCGACAGGCGTGTGCCTAATTCTATCAGCAAGTTGTGTTCAGGGACACGCGCGTCTCTCGTTCCACTCCGCTGGAAAACCTTATCAGCAGTGACACCTAACATCTTTCTGGATACTGCTGACTGAGTATGCATGACTGAAGGGCCCTCATTCTGAGTCTCACCCGATCCACCATTTCAGTTGTAGTGAATCGCGTGCCTGGGTAGGAACGAGAATAATCTGGTTAATGCTGCCTGTTACGAGTCCGTCTGCTTGCCTTCTATTGAATTAACGTTCCCTTTTCTACTGACAGAAAACGACACCTAGGTATTTCAGCCTCTGCAATGAGAAAATGTCGTAATGGGCAGATTGAGCATAAACCGGTGTTCATGGAGCTCCCTTCTGAACGCGTTCCTTGTGTGAACTGACAGTGCTGGAAGAACCTTCGCAATACTATAATCCACACATGGAAAATGAACTGCAGATGTTGACCTTAAAAATGGAAACAGTACATCAAATACAGGACATTTACTACTATATTTACCCAAGAATGTCAGTGTGTAACGCGCGTGACATCACTCCACGTAGACCAACCCCCCTCATTAGTAATCATGAACAGGTTACATCCTCCACATGGACCCACCCCTCATGAATAATCATGAGCAGGTGACATCACTCCGCATGGAGAACCCGCCCTAATTAATAATCATGAACAGGTGACGTCATTCCACATCGAACAGCCCCCCTCAATAATAATCATGAACAGGTGACGTCCTCCAAATGGACACCCCCCCCTCCATTAATAATAATTAGCGGGTGACGGCACTCCACATGGGGGGGGGGGCGAGGCGCCTCCTCCCCCCTCCTCAGCGTCAACTTACAACCCTCACTCTGAAGGTAGAACCCTCACGTCACGTGATCTCCGTAACGCTGTTGAGACAAAAAAGTAAAAAGGACGTCATGATGAACAAGGGATTATTACCGTTAAATGAAATAAGTCTGTGTCACCGGGGCCTTACAAATTGCACACGAATGGATGCGACGGGGTATTAAACGGCACTCCCCATGCTGTTAGCGGGTAGCTCCTCCTTCTCGTCAACAGGGGGCGGAAGCGGGGTCACGCCAGAGTCAAGGATCATGGCCCAAGGGGCCAACGCCAATCCCTGGGAAAACGGATCCTGGGACACAAATCCCCAAACCCCGGGAGGGGGGACTGGGGGATGATGTTACCTTCCAGAAGGTTGTGAAAGGGAGGCGTGGCTAGGGCGGAGCAAGCCACGGACCTGTATATAAGCCAGACCTCTGAAGGGTCCGGCTCAGTCATCTCCAAGCTGAAGAGCGAAGACGGAGCTGAAGATAGGACCCTGGGCCCCAAGCTCCGCTCTCCTTCTAAGGGCCGGAGCTCAGTGAGACCAGCGGTCAAAACCCGGAGACGACCTTGGGACGGTCGGGTCAGCGTGGCCTCCCCTAGGGCTCAGAGCTAGCGTGGTCCCAGTGTTAGGAGGCAGTGTAGCCCGGAGGCCACGCCTCCTTAGGTATCGGGTGAAAGGGGCCGTTACCCCTTTGTATTAGGGACCTTGTACTCAGTGTAGTTAAATACATATTGTGTTGCCTCACCTACGTTCTCCTCTGGTTGCTGACCCACTACAGATGCAATGAATATCACGTTGCGGTCTGCTTTTCGCTTGCAAGTTTCAGATTTACTGCAATACACCCATCCTTCTGACGGGCAAAAGGCTAAAAACATCAATAATGACCGTAAAAATAATGAACAAACATAAATATTCATTGTACAATCTTGACTTAAAGCTTTCGTGTCTGCAGGGATTCATATTCTTGGGTCTTTCGGTAAAGTCACGTAGATAGGTTCAAAGAAAATAACAAAAAATTACAAAAAACTACGACGTTTCCATCGCAACACAAGCGGTCGTCTTCAGGAAAAGGTGGGTTAGCTTCCAAGGCAAACTGTTTATAAGCAGCCAATGATAATGTAAGTGGTGGATAGCCAACCTGACGGTGGTTGGTTTTCCACCAATCAAAGGGCTGCCAGGTTAAAATTAACATGTTAAAGAGAGATTAGCATGTTAATGGAAGATCGCAGCGCCGCAACCAAGGGGTCAGCGCACGAAGCGACTGTGAAGAAAGAGCAAGTTTTAAATGGGCGTAAAGCACAACTAACATCGGCAGGTGGTAGGAAGGGAACATCATAGCCAATTATGACTTAAACTGGTTGATAACGTCCTTCCAATGATTGCTCAGTTTGTACCCATCTTCTCGGTTGAAATTGTGTCTGTGTCTATATATATGGATGGCTTCATGAACGAATCTTTGTTGATAGCCAGTGGACTTGCAAAGTACCTTCATCTTAGAGAGATCAATTTCGTGTGAGCCCACCGCATTAAAAAATGATCAACCACGGCCGAGGTATTGGTCCTACCGTGTTTCAGATCTGCCTTATGTTCACGAACACGGTCCGAGACATGTCTCTTAGTTTCCCCAAAGTGACTACTACCACAAACACAACTTAGTTTGTAGACGCCGGGGTATTGCATGGCAAGGATCACATCCTTCACAGATGGGATCAAATCACAAATTTTATGTACTGTGATAAATCCAACCTGGATCTTGTGTTTGCTCATTATTTTGTAAATATTATTAGTGACCCCTGCTATGTATGGCAAGGTGATGGTTTTGATTGGGTCCTCAGATGGTTCTTTCCCAACGGTTGGGGTGATAGCTTTACGGATTGTGTAGTCTGAATATCCATTCATCTTGAGGGCTTGGTGTACGTGTTCCAGTTCACTGGCTAGGTGATGACGGTCAGAAATACATTGAGCTCTATAGTGTAGAGTTTTGATGAGGGAATTCTTCTGGGATGGATGGTGGTGGGAGTCAGGTTTTAGGTAGGCATCCGTATGGGTGGCTTTCCTGTAGACAGCGTCCCATTGAGCCATCTGGTCTCCTTTATATTAAAACATCCAAGAATGGTAACTTGCCATCCTTTTCCACTTCCATGGTGAATTTGATGGCTGGGTGTATGGAATTGATGTGGCTGAAGAATTGGTTCAGAGCTGGTCAGCCATGTGACCAGATGACGAACGTGTCATCTACATACCTCTTCCACAAGGACGGACGTAGAGTATTACAATGGATAAGGTATAGGGTGGTTTATAGCAATACAGTATATAATTTAATGTTTGGGTTTGTCTATGGCAGTATATAGTACGGTGTAGACTCGTGCGATGTAAGAGAATAAAGTTTAGATGGAAGCATATTATATTTTTTACGACGTAGAATTGTAATGTATTACCTACTGTTAGTAACTCAGCTTATTGTAGAGTATATTTAGTATAATTATGATACTATGTAGTTTATACTTTAGTTGTTTACGTGGTGGTTTTAGTTACTGCAGCTACATACTATTAACACTTCATCCCTTTATTAATGCTACCCCCATCCTCCCTGTGATGCTGCTAATCCTGCATCATGCACGGGCAAAGTAACACTATTCACATACCTGCATTTCCCATATCCTCTCCCTTGGATGCTGCTAATCCTGCATAATCCACGGACACAAGTAGCACTAATTACATACCTGCATTTCCCATAAATATGCTAAATTCCTCTTGATATGCAAATTATTTTGTTAAGGCGCCCCCCCTCCCAACCCAGCTTATATATATGCTCCAAGCACGTGTGCTGCCTCATTCAGACGCTGTCGCCTCGACAGACCTGGTTTCACCTGAAGACGGCTGCTTGCGTTGTGGCCGAAACGTCGTGAGAATTATTTTATTATGTTTTATTATTTTTATTATTTTATTACTTCCCTTCTACGTGACTTTACCGAAAGAACCAAGAAGACCATATTTTATAATTAATGTCAACTGTCCTGCTATCATTTTAAATGTTGCCACTTTTAAAATGCATGGCATTTCCCCCTTGCTGAGCCCAACAACGTCCCAATTATTTTCTCTCAAGTCTGTCTCCATTTGGACAAAGTTTTCATACCCATTCATCTTTCCACCATGCCATTTGTTGTTTGCAGATGCAATCAGGGGATTCAATAATAAAATGCCACTGAAAACGAATTCCAGGTTCCTGACTTTCAGAACTGGTAATTGATTCTGAAAATGGTCACTGATTTTCCGTTTGTTTTTAACAAACATAATGTGTATATAAGTGTATTTATATACATATTTACACCTATATGTTTATGTATGGGCATACGCCTGCTCACCTCAAACCTCTGTGAGCTCACCCTCTTGCCCTTCTTCATCCAGGTGATGCGGGGCCGTGGATCACCTGCCGTCTTGCACACAAACGCCGCCACCCCACTAGACACTCCACTTTGATCCACCGGGGTCCGTGTGAAGTGAGGGGGGCCTGAGAGCGCGGAGACACACAAACCCAGAACATGTGACTACCTGAAACTTAGCACCAGCAGACAGACTGGATTGCAGGAAAGTAATTGACTCGGCTCCAGGAGACCTCGCTTTGGTATCAGGATATTGATGTGACTCCATTCTTGATATTGATTGGAGACTTTATGCAGACCATTTCATTGGGTTATCCCCAAATGAGTCATCTAATATCGGGTGACAATTGCAGTATTATTATTCTTGTTTATCCAAGAAAGCCTCTGTGAGTCTCAAGACTCTTTTCAGGAGGGTCCTGCAAAGTTTCACATAAGTTGGCGATTTTTCAATGTGTAATCCTAATAAATAAAGTTGCAGGTAATGTTTTTGCATTGGGATTTTTGGTCAATACCAGTTAAATTGCATTGGTCTTTTTTTAGTAAAAGAACCTTCTGTATGACATCACAATGGCATTTTAAGTCTGAGTCAACCTAGTGTAGGAATGCATTAATTTACTATTTAGATCTTCATAGGACGTTCATTTCGGGGTTGAGCTATTTACAGTGAACCTGCGTTCGACTAATAGCTACAGCTTACTTCAGTGGTCAGTGATATGAGGCTCAGTTATGCCCTCCTCCCTTTCACCAATCCTCATTGACCAGCATGGTGACATATTACTGAAAGAACCAGAGAGTAATGGTGACATATGGTCAAAAACCTTCATAGCTGACATGGTGTGGCAAGGCCTTCATATCCATTGGTGGATTGAAAATGGGAGGACCTTATTTATTTGTTTATAGGATATCCATTTCAGTCTCAGTTAACCTAGTGTAGTACTTTAATTTGAATCTGAGTCCAAGTGTAGTACTTTAAGTGGTCACTTTAGTCCGAATTGTCTTAGTGTAGGGCAGTATCAAGTCTCCATTCTAATATAAACAATGTCCTGCTGGGTGTCCTTTTAAGTCTGAGTCAACTTAGTATGGGGGGTCTTTAATAAATGTCAATTTCAGTCTGAGGTGACCTACTGAAGGCTTGATGAATCATTACCTGGAATACAAACGTTGCTGTCGCCCCAGGCCACTGTCGAGAAACTCATACATTATTCAACACAAATAATTAATTAAACAATAAACACCAACACATTCTACAGAACTCAAAAAATGTGCACTGCCCAGCAACACTTTTATTTAACTATGGTAAAGACTGTGTTTCCGGGTAAGAGTCTTCATTGAAATTTGGCTTCAGGTGGCTGGGTTTCAGGATATGAATCATGATTGAGACTCGGCTCAGGGAAAGTAACAGTGAAAATATCAGATTCTTGAGACTCCATGAATCCCATTGACCCATAATAAGACTCAACCTGTGGAAAATTCTATAAAGTATGAGAGAAACGCCCTCAGTAGACGCATGTGACCGCACTGCTTGGTTCAGTGTTGGCGTCAGATTCAGCTGTAAATGAGACTTGCATCCCAGGGGAGGTGCTGGTGTGGTCGAGAAACAGTAATAAAAATATATAACAGCTTTGCTTCGCACCGTTTATTACAAATATGAAGGGGAAAAAATCCCAGGAAGCCAACAGCAATAACATGAAACAGCTGCAGAGGCAAAGCAAACATTGCCTCAGGGGGAAAGGTGGCCACAGAAGGCTCACGGGGCTCATAATTGTTGTGTCCGAGCAGTGAGCCTGCACCACTGCGTCCTGGGTTCAAGCCTTGGGTCTGGGTGTTTCTCACTCTAAGTGGATTCATAATGGCTGTGTAAGAGCCAATGAACCAGCACAATTCAGGTCCTTGGTTCAAGCCCCAAGGCTGGGCTTCTCTCATTTTAAGAATGCTCATAGAGGTGATATGAAAGACATTAAACTAATACTGCTGAGATTCTAATTAAACCAAAAAGTGTGCTTAGCGATTTTTATGTCTCAATTCATTTACGAATCGTTACACAATGAAGTGATAAGATGATTGTGGCTTGTTATATAATTTGGCCAAATGCATCTCTGAGGGCTGAAAATTCTAAATGTCAGATTGCTGATATGCAGCATTAACTAGCATCATTGTCTTTTGGTGGAGGGAAGCCTTTTATTGAAGTGGCTCCTCACTCCATCTTGCTCCATCTCGCCCACGTCAGCTTCACGTGCCCATTATCCACGGCTATATTCCTTCACCTCCCTCCCTACACTTGCTTCGTATCGCCAGCAAGGTCAGCTACAAAGACAACCTGCCTTTCCCACCCGCGCCTCTAATTTCAGTCATCTACCTTATCTTTCTTCACTCCTGTCACCCTGCACTATAGCTCACGCACGGTGGAACTCTCCACAGCATCACGATTCACAACCTCCTCTCTACACCGAGGACCATGAACAGCAATGCCAGGCGTCGTTTCTCCAGCGGAAGCCCCCACCGTCTGGAACACCATTCAGCTGCACATTCGCAACATTCAATCTACACCGACTTTTAAGAGAAACCGAAAGACCCCACCTCTATTGTCTGGGTTTCAGTCATGGTCATTTATGTCCATGAAATATGGCCTGCATAAGCCAGATGAGTGATGTGTGTTGGCCATGATGTGCCTCTGCCTGGCAGTCCCATCTCGAATGATGCATCTAATTTTACTACAAATTACATGTTCAATTAAGAATTCTGTACGATTCAATAGTCTGCACAAATAAATATACTGTAAGTTAAATGTTGAAATCAAAGAGTCTCTGTGCTCAAATAACCGTGGGGAAGCATTCATCTCTATTTGTGAACATGAGCTAGCAGTGGAACTCCACGTTCAAATGGCAAGGTTCAGCCTCTACACCGGATGTCCAATGTTGGATAATAATTGTATCGACCACTAAAGGATGATGATGGTTTTGATGATGATGCTGCTGCTGTTCAAAATGATTATTCAAGTACTGTATAGCTTTATTTTGATAAAATATGCTTTCTTGTATTGTCTGTCATATAGCTTGTCTTGTTCATCCTGTTAGTGTAACATAACAGGATAAAACATGTATTTTTGCTATATGGATCTAAACCATGGAACCTACTCTCTAAAGCTAATCGGGAGTCAGTCCATTTATGTTTTTAAAAAAATTGTCTACAGACCTATCTCATTGTTTTAACTCGCATAGGCTGGGATTCCTTATTTATCTATTGTTGTTTGAAGAATAAAATTTCCCTTTTAAAGGTTTTACGTATTTAACCACCATATACGATTTTTTTAGATTGCAAACTACATCAGCACTATAATATTCATTATGATCAATGATTGTATAATTTGCACATAATACAAATGAATTATAAACATTCGAATGTATGCATGATTCAATGGCTGTATAATAGCATGCAAATGTAAAAATAATATATTTATAATGATTTTCTTATTTATCTAGGACAGCAACACTTCGTCATACGACTCTAATTCAGGAGGGTCCCGTGATAGGTTTTTATCTTAAGATATTTTCAGCAAATTAATGATTGTTTATACAAGTTGGAGGAAACCGAAACATCCGGATGAAACCCATGTGCGCGAGGGAGCAACACTCTATCTCCATACAGATGAAAACAGATGACGATTAGTGCATATGCTGTACTGTCTTCTCCTGGCGAGCCAAGGGATCACAACTCAAAACCCACAGGAAAGGAGTTTCACAACATTTGTGTGATCCACCAACCCTCACCTCCACACAGCCGCCATCACCCGGCGATATATTTAATTGAATGACTAAATAATCAATACATGTCGAGTGACAATGTTGATGTTTATATTGCTGCTACTGATTGAAATACATTCCTTTGCTGATGATAATAAAGTTGCTGGTGATGGTGCTACAGCAGCTGCTGGGATGGCGGGCGAAGTAAATCCCCCCCCCCCCAACTGAAATTTGAACGCGTGCACTTCAGATTTTTAGTTGAACACTCTTATCACCAAATTAGTAGATTCTCCACTGAAATGTAAATAGTGAGGCAACTTTGTTCTCCAAACAGCACTCATAGCATGCGTGCATGACTGCCAAAAATCACACGAGTATTTGCTTGGTCAGCCGAAAATATAATCTCTGTATGAATGGAAATAAATGTCGACATAAAAAAACCAAAAACCCCCTGCATTAAAATTTTTAACACTTAAAAACTGTCAATACAGAACTAAAGTGGCTGGGTGTCTCTATTAAAGGGCATATAATGACTGTGAATACATACTGAGCATAGCCCTGCTGAAGTTCTGGGTTTGAGTCCTGAGTCGGGGTATCTGTTTCTCCAGGGGGTCATAACACACGAGGGCAACACTGCTGAGGGTCCCGGGTTCAAACTCAGGGTTTGCGTGTGTCCCTTTCTCTTTCTCAGGTTTATAATGACAGTTTCAGCAACAATGAGTCATCTCCGCTGAGATGCTGTGTTTATATCCTGGTTTTTGCCACCTGTGATTAAGTTGTCATGTGTGTTTAATTTGACATCTCAGTCCGGTCAAATTTTATTACGTTAAATAAATTATACTACATTTGCTTTTTCCCTTCATATGGCTCAGCAAAGGTCTATGGATAAAATATATAAAGCCATCGGGTGTCTAGCACAGAGAACCAATCTTAATAGAGATTGAAGGGATAATGTCGAGTGTTGGTTGAGAGAGCCCTAACGAAGGAGAGACACCGATTGAAGATAGGTCTGTGGTATAATTTTACAACACTATTCTCTGATGTGACAATCTAAAACAACAAAGCTGTGATACAAATCGGAAGGTTGCAATTTCAAATCTCAGTTGGGAACCAATTCAAGCTATCGTTTTTATTACTCTGGCTGATAGTTCATTTCCACAAAGTGAGTGCCACTTTGTGAAAATAAACTATCCCTATTGAGAGAATGGCCCCCACCATGGGAATGTGAAATTTCAACCAATGAGCTGAGAGACGCCAATGGTGAAAGCACTGCCCAAAATTCGGATGAGCGGGGTGACAATTTGACATGTCAAGAAAAATAATAAGTAAACAGAGGTCCCTGTGTTTACATCAGTATCTGCCTCTCTGTCTGTATATGTTATTTTTGTGCAATTACTTATACAACAATAGTAATCATTCATTAATGTTAGGAATATATATATACATATACCTGTAAAGATGTCGAAGGAGATTAATCAAATAATAAAGCCATTTGTTTATCCAGGAAAGCCTCATTGATCTGAAGCCTCATTTTAGGAGGGTCACTCATTGGGATGTTTGGTCAATTCATTTTTAAGGAGAAGTTTGATTTTTGTGGGAAGAAACCCGAGTACCTGAAGATAACCCACACTACTACTTACACTCAAAACGACTATTTGCTGGCCACCTCGCAGCTCTGTGGTTTGGAATTTCACATACCACTTTGCAATCCACCAAATCTTGCCTCCAGAGCTCTGGATTACAGGCTTGCACATCTGGTTATTGGGTGAGTGTCAGCAAATGTGGTCCGCCACACACCAACAAAGGTTTCCAGAACAATGACATTGGTTACACCTTCAAAGAATAAAAATCCTGCATGGCCTGAACCAACGTCCAAGGTTGCAACAACAAATCCCTGTACCTGCTAACACTATGTTAAGTGAATCAGTAAGTAAAAAAATATATACATAATGACCTGGATTTCTGCTAGAAATTGCTTTTCCCTTTGGGGACTGGAATCCTGCTGAAGTATATAAAATAATAAGAGATTATAATTTTTAAAACGCACCTAAAGGCCCACTTTACGAAAAACAAGCAAACTCTGTCGTCAGCGAACGAAATAAATCAAAGCATGAACCATTATTTTATTATAAAAACTATTTCCCAGAACAAGTTAAACATTTTTCTTAACGTGAGACATCATATTTTTAAATATTTTCTTTCTTTTGTCTCCCAAGTGTATTTTAATTGTTTTAGTGACATCACAATAGAAATAAATGTCCATTCATGTCTGTTCAAGAAAGCAGTGCAACATCATATTGTTTCAAAGAATGGCTTAAGATTACATCACAGAATGACTTCCAAAGTCCCTTGACTTGTCTATTATCCACACCAGGTGGTACACCTTTTATATGCCCTGCAAAGAGTATTCATTGCATGGTAAAGTAAACCAAATATTCTCAAATTTGCTGATTTAAGTGGCAAAACAAATAAAACAATTTTGGCCGTAATTCGTAACTGGACTGAATCCATTAACTCACAACACGATAGTAAACTAAAAAAAGATAAATTCACAATTCCTCGGTTTCAGTGCTAATGGCAAATACAGAAAATCCTTAATATTCGCGGGGGATATGTTCCTGGAGAATATTAAATCCGAGAATATTAATACTTTAAGCTTTTGAGGAAAACTGGGTTAGAGGGCATAAACATGTGTAATGACATGATGACACCTGCTGGCTAGAAAAGGGAAGCACGGGTACAGGCACCGCTAGAACAACATCCAATCTGAAAGGGAGAGGTATCTGGGGAAAAGGTAATGGGCGGGGTTGGCCGAGATGCTCCGGGAACCTGCTCGAAGGTTCCATGATAGTGCGTGGCCAGAGGCGGAGCCTAGCTGCGCCTGGGGTGATATAAGCGGGGACGGGGGAGGACTCGGGGTTCGGGTGTAGAGTCTTGGGTCTGGACTGCGTCGCTGCTCGCCGCCATTTCTCTCCGTCGTCCGGCCATGTGGAAGATCTCCTGCGGGCTTCCATTACCCTCCTCGGCACGCCGCCAGTCAGCGGCGTAGCCGAGTGTGGACGGTGGAACCGCGCCGAGTTATCGGCCTTGTGTGTGTAGCCAGTAGAGAGGCTAACATCTAAGTGTTGTACTCAGAGTGAGAAGATAAGGTTGGCCTGTGTTGTGCCCGTATACGAATAAAAAAGTACCCTCGACACAACGTGTTGCGGAAGTCACTCATTACACATGTATTACGTAAAAACACATAATCATTATGTATATATCAATAAAAACATATATTGTATAGTATTGTTGTGTCATTTAACATACCTTAATAATAGGCATAAACATATTTTAAAGTGCAATTGTCAATGGATAATCAATTAAATAAATATTCAACAGACCAAGGCAGACTGAGGAGAGCGTCACATGGGCAACTTTTGCGGTCTCACAATCTGCGTCACTACTTCTTGTCGGGTAATAGCACGCGACGGCCGAGAATATAAAAAAACAACCCCGCAAATTTGAAATGGCATGAGAATAAATTCGTTGCAAAACCGCGATTATAAAACCCACAAATATTAAGGGTTTACTGTACTCACAGTGCCAGAATCAGGTATGTCCAGTACATAATTTATTATGCACCGTCTTAATGTATTATGGGTCATAAATAAATCGCATTCTACTCGTGAGATTGAAGAAGCTAAAACTGGAACACAGTTTGCTGCTTAAACAAAAGCTTTTGGAAATATTAGGCCAGAAGGCCCATCCCATGATATACGTTGTATTTTTTGAGTGGTGAAGCACACCCTTGTCTCGTAAATGATTATATCTAGAATATTTAGCATGAAGTTCGAACACCCCAGATGTAGACATAGCCTCGGGAGAATTCTCCATCGGAGCAATGTGGGAGAAACACCACCAGGTCGCCGTGCGTAGCTGCTTTTCTTCAGTTTTAAGAACAGATGGCAATGAGTGCGAGGGGAGACGGTAATGAAATAACACCCACACGTCTGCACGTTTATGAATTATGGACACTTCTGAGCACTGCTTGCACTCACTGGCTACTATTAAATGTGACTTTACTCACCTGAATAAGACTAATAATGAGGCTTGGAAATTTGCGATTGTGTTGAAAATGACGTGTTTTTTTATTTTCAAGGCAGAAACGTGGTTAATATTTTCATTATTAAAGATACAAAGCAAAGTGTGTCTCTGCATATACATATACAAGTGTGGCACTGCACTCAACTCCAATGGTACCCTTGGGCCAGCATTAAAATATTCAGACGACCATTGACCAAAACTCAATTGTAACCCAAAACCTAACTTTAATCTTAACTCTAACCCAAATCGAAACCCAAACCCTAACCTCTGATTTCACCCTAACCGTAGCCCTAACTACAACCCTAACCATGACTCTACCCCAAAAGGACTACAACTACTGTTGGGTTTCAACTACAGGTGATGATATTGATGATATTGTCATGGTAAGGATGAAGACAATGTAATCTGATTATTGAACAATTCTGAATGAATAGCCTCTAAATTTTGATTCAAAGCTTTCGTGACTGCAGGGATTCATATTCTTGGTTCTTTCGGTAAAGTCACGTAGAAGGGAAAAAATGAAAAAAATTGTTTTATATTTTTATTATTTCATTGTTTCCCTTCTACGTGACTTTACCGAAAGAACCAAGAATATGAATAGCCTCTAATTGACTCCTTCCAATTATTGTGAAAGATAATAATCGAGCACCTATATATAAATAATCAACACCATTCTCAATGCACAAATGGACCTGATCTAATCAAGGGTGGCTGCTCAGATTCAAAGTCAGGATCTCAGTGGTGCTAGCTCGAGAAAGAGATACATACTCAGACCAACGACTCAAATTCAAGCAGTGCAGTCCCAGTGTCTCGGAAACAGCTCCTTGAGCGAAACTTCCAGATTCAGAACTTCAGCCGAAAAACTTAGCAAAAGATGACTATTTGTCTCCAACACGGCTTGAGAGACAGTCAGACATCCAGCCCCAGGGCTTGAACCCAGGATCTCAGCAGTGGTGGTTTAGTGCATTTGACACCACCATTATGAACCTGCTGAGAACCATCTTCCAAAACATTGGCAGAGTCTTACACTTGCTCATTAAAAATGTTTCCACCCTCGACTCCCCCTGTCCTTCATTGGATATGACGTGTTTTCTTGTTGCATTTAATTCAGCCAAGTGCGATTCGCATGGAAATCTATTAATTTAAAATTCTCGGGTGTGCGTGTGCGTGTGCTTTCATATATTTGATGGGCGGTTGATTTTTTTTCCTTTTCGTCCAATGTGACTTTAGTGGAGGTGACAGGCAAAGCTGGTGAATTGAATTAACAAATGGGGAGGAGTGCTTGCTTGATGAAAAAAGAAATCAAAGTCAAAGTGTCCCTCTGGTCACAAGAGCATGGGATTGATGCTCCTCTCAGCTGGTGACCCTGAGCCAGCAGTGGAAATTCAACATTCTCATTCCAGAGGTCAATCTATCTGTAAAGTTACCACAACATGGTTTTCATTATTTTATTATCAACATCTGATTATGTCAATGATGATGACTATGCTACTGCTGCTACTGATACACTGGAATTTATCTTGCAGCGCAGTAGGTTTTGGAGTTTTATAAAATCTGCATGATCCACTAATATATGTCTCCAAAGTGCTGATTTTCAGGCAAATGCCACCATGCCCAACTAGGGGGTAAGTCAACTCTAGACCAGAGCCCTATTAAGTCACCGATGCAAGTTGCCTCCTCTTTATGGTTGTGCTAAATAATGCACCATCTTGGTGAACCGTGGGTATTAAAATAAATAATAAATGCTGTATCTGGTAGTCACCAAAAACAAAGTAACTCCTTGGCTTTCCGGACCAATGTTGGCCAGTTGCATTTGTTTAAGCAAATGACAGTCTGCTGAATATGACTGTATGAACAAAACAACAAATGAGACAGACATTACAGACAAATGAGAAAACAGAAATTTTAAATGGTACAGATGAAACAAATTAATACATTAATAATTTAACCAATTGTGATCATGGAGAATAAAGGGTGCATTATTGCATGCCTACCCAATACTCACTTACGGCCAAGTTGATCTAGACAATGTCTAGAAATTATTCAGATGCCACTTGCCACTGATGCTATCAATATCCAAGCATAAATCGCATGGCCGCCTATGACCTGATGGTCATTTAAAGGCTGAGTAGCCTAAGGACTAGTTATGATATCACTCGCCATTCTCGTCAACTACGGCTGGGATTCAAACTCAGGTCACCAGGATTCACTGAGCAGTGCACTACTTGCTGTACAACCACTACGCACACACATTCAGAAACACATACACATTAACACACGTTAATGCATGAACACAGACCTCCACACGCACAAATACTTTTAGCGAGCACCTATGAAGGCCAGCACGGTACACGAAGGGGTGGGTCACCAACACCACACCCGACCGCCTTTGTCTCCCCAGTGGCCATGTTTACACACTACACCAGGTACCCATTTGAGGCTGAGTCGACCTAAGGGAGGCCCAGGACCGGTTCAGATATTGGCCACTGGTGTTGGCCGTGAACAGGAATCGAACTCGGGTCGCCAGGTTAGTAGTGCAACGTGCTAACCGCTACACTGCTCCCCACACACACGCACACAGACACACATAAACATAAGTAAATACACAGAGCAATACCTGCCTTTTGGTAAGAACAAGATTGCAATAACACGCCAATACTGCCTGAACGTTCTTACCCATTGCAACCTCCTTTTCCTGATTACACAGCTGTGGCGAACGCATGCGAATGAACTAATGAATTAAGCCAGTAATCGTCGAAAGTGCCCCAGAACGATATTGACTGCTCTGCGTTATTGGCTTCGGTTCCATTCTTTACCCAAGCACTCCACTCAATGTGAATTACATTTCTCCGCACTAAAACACTAAGTAAATATATAAATATATTTTAAAAAATAACCGAGCACTCAGGCTAATGTTGGCTCACTTTCCCGTCAGAGACCAATGTTAGCCTGATGGCTAGCATTGGTAGGCAGGGATCGATTTTTGGCTGGGAAAAAATAAATAAAAACGAGCCAATAAAAACAACACAAAGTATTCGATGAATTTTCAAGGACGGCCAAGAAAATTGTTTTAAGACTCGGGGGTTGCAGCATGGCTGAATGAATCAACCAAGCGGGTTTATTGCCATCTGTAAGTGGGAGATTTCTGCAGGAATCATTCAATTACTACAATTCCACACTCGACAATTTATGCTTGAATTGTATTCTTATAATGGTAATTGCTATGTTAAAATACACATCCATATATATTTGCGTGAGCACCTGTGTGTGCATCCACGGTGATTGCTGTGGTAGTTTTGGTAGTTTCAGTTGTTCAAGTGGTAGACCCAGTGGTCCAAGTAATCCAAGTGGTAGTCATCTTGGTCCTGTTTGTCCAGTCAGTGGTCCCAAGAGAGCCGAAGGGCATTGTGGAGCACATGCTGTGCTCAGTGGGATGTTGGGCTGCATAGCTATGTATATATAGTATAGCCAAGGCTAAAGCTATGTATACATAGCTGCCCCATACATACACTGGACAAAACAGTTATTCCATACATAGTCTAGGCCACTACATGATGCTCCACGCAACCTCCCACTCCAACCACGGTTTATTGATTCCAAACTTGGTAGGAATTATATTCGATAAGAATTGAATTACAATTCTAGGCGATGGAATATGGGAATCTCCCAGCTGTAATGCCCATTTATTTCCTCAATATCTCAGTACTGTATGTCCATAATGGCCGCTTCAGAGACATATAGCCGACACTGAAGAGTGTTTAGGTTCAGGAGCCGGGGTTGAGAATCTCTCCCAGAAGGCTCATCATGACCTTGGGTTCATTTGAAAATGCCTTTTTCTGTCTGGAAAGTTCGACATAAGCAAACACAATTTTTTCCCAAAATGGTTACAAGATAATCAGTTGGTCAACCTTAGAGCTTTAAGGAATACACGACTCAAATGTTTTTTAATGAAAGGGGTGGTGTACGTACTACAACAGCAGATTGTTGTTTCTAACTCATTAAGAACTCAATTATGTCAAGCAAATGTCACTAACAAACACATCCTTTAATTCTAGATTTGAAGTTTTCGTGACTGCAAGGGTTCATACTCTTTGTTTTTTTTCGGTAAAGTCACGTAGGTAAAAAATAAAATTAAAATAAATTCAATCACGACGTTTCGGAGGAAACACAAGCTTCCGTATCAAAACAGTAATTGTGCTGTGACGGTGCCACCTGAAGACGGAAGCTTGTGTTGCCTCCGAAACGTCGTGATTTAATTTATTTTGTATTTCCTTTTAAACACATCCTTACCATGACAATGTCTGCTCAGTGTCCTATCATCTTGTTAAATATGCAGCCCAAAAAAGAAACAGCTCTTCTCCAGTAGATAGAACAAACGGGCTGTCCTACATGGGTTCACCGCTTTGTTAAAGAGAACAAAATACCTCAAAGAGACGAGAAGGAGGAGAGCTGTCAGGAGTGCTGTAATGTTGTCACTGTCGCATAACTACTTCCGTTTTTAAAATAATTTCACTGGAATGTAATATTAAAGTCCTTTTAATTCGTTAAAAAAGTCTTCAGACGCATGTAAGAGAGCCTGGGACACACAGCATAGGTGTGTAACTTCTATAGAAGGACTACTTGTATGTTTATGTATCTCCTTAACCTGTGGACCATTTATTAATTAAGGGAGTTAAGTCAGTCAAAGTGTCTGCCTGTTCAAACAAGTGTGTGACATGCTCATCCCCACAGTAGCAGGCTTGCGCAAGTGATGAACTTTCTAAACTCCCATGACAAGAAAACTGCTAACTTCCCACAAGGCATTGCTACTCATATAAATGATCCCAGAGGAATAATGATGAAAATGATGATGGGGTGAGTTAACGAGAAATATAAATAAGCATTAAGATGTCTTAGTCTACCTATTTAAGCCTCAGGCCTAACCATTGAATACTAAAAATGTTAATCAGACTGGAGAAATCCGATGAGCTATGAAGCTATTTTTCACAGATGGTGCCTTAGTCTGGCTTTTTGAACCAAAGGTTTAAATACATCCTAAGAGTCCTGAGACCAAGGTACTCTGCAAACCTTCTGGCTACCATCAAAGGTTTGTCCACGAAGCCATCCAGATATACAAACATAGACATAACTTCAACCGTGATGATGGGTACAAATTTAGCAATCATTGGAAATATGTTATTAACCATGTAAAAAAGATTTAACTACGCATATTTGTACCATCTTATTTGACAGGTACTAGTCTAAATTTCGATTTAAAGCTTTCGTGACTGCAGGGATTCATTTTCTTGGTTCTTTCGGTAAAGTCACGTAGAAGGGAAGTAATAAAATAATAAAAATAAAACATAATAAAATAATTATCACGACGTTTCGGCCACAACGCAAGTAGCCGTCTTCAGGTGAAAACCAGGTCTGTCGAGGCGACAGCGTCTTAGAGTGACTTTACCGAAAGAACCAAGAAGATGAGGTACTAGTCTATTTTACCGAGTTGTTGACATCACCGGCGTTTAACAGTGCTGCTATTTTGGTTTTGGCAGCCAACATCGGCCGTAACCCCTGTGGAGGTTCTTCACTTGTACCTTCCCTTATAGCCCCGCCCACCTTCCCTTCTAGCCCCGCCCACCTTCCCTTCTAGCCCCGCTCACCTTCCCCTTCTAGCCCTGCCCACCTTCCCTTCTACCCCCCACACCCTCCCAGTCCCTGACTGCCACATTTAGATAAGCTCCTCCCCCCTCCCTTTAACCAGTATTTAAGATCTTGTCTCTTGGATTTCTCTTCACTTGATACAGTACATTTGGCTGTGACGGTCCCACCTGAAGACGGAGACTTGTGTTGCCTCCGAAACGTCGTGATTTATTATTATTATTTTATTATTATTTTACCTACATGACTTTACCGAAAAAAACCTAAGAGTAGTCCTGAAGGCACCTAATAAGTCTGGCTCTTAGAACCTCAGACATTACCACTAAACACTAAAAATACTAATGCTTCATAGTCTGGCTCTCTGAACACATATTGGGGGTGCCACGGTGGTGAGATGTTAACTACCTCGCCTGGCATATTGGAGGTTGTCAGTTCGATCCCCACTCTGATGCCTATATATTTGTTACATGCTAATTCCTCACATTAACATCACTAGCACGGACCACTTCTTTATAACCCTTGAGCTACACCCATTTCAAACCTTTAAAACAGTCTGCCTCAGCAGCAGACCATGCTTTTCCACCTGATGACGGACGCTTGTGTTGCGCCCGAAACGTCGTGATGTATTTTATTTGATACCTACGTGACTTACCGAAAGAACCAAAGAGTAGATATTTGGAGTTTGCATGTTCTCCATGTCGATTGTTCACCGGGTCCTCCCCGTTTTTCCCTCCACATTTAGAAACATGCGTTTAGAGTATTTGGCTGCTATCAATTTCCACGATAAGCCTGTTCGGTGAAGGTTTGAAAAACAGCTAAACAGCTCATTGGGCCTCACCTGGTAAAACAAAAAAAAGTTTATTGTTTAATGTTCTGTGGTAAATCAAACAAGAGGTAAAATTTCATTGATTTTCTCGCAAAATCTTAAAGTTTTTCACATAATGTAGGAAATAATGCATCATGCTCTCATTTAATGAACATCAGCGACAATTCTTTATAATTTTTGTATATGTTTTTTGTGAAATTACGTCAAAATGAACGTGACTCGTCAAGTCCGGGTCTTCACAAAATAATGAGATTTAATTAGTTTGCCGCTGGCTGCAGAGCGCAAGTGTAAAAAAATAATACAATAAACACACTGAATAAATTGCCCAGCTTACATGACAAACAGCTTAATGGAATGGCACACAGTAATTGGATTGCAACTTAGGGAAAACAATTAAGTATGAAACAAACTGTGACTTGTTGGAAAGTCCATTATTGTGGTGTCATTTACTACATGCTATATCCGTGTATATGCATACACAGAACATTGCACAGAGTACCTATATTTAACACTGTGCACAGCTGGTAACACTGAACATGGATACCATCTCTAACACTGTACAAATAAGAGCACATATCCCCAATATATAACATTGCATAGAGCTACCTATGAGAGCCTAGATTCACGATGCAAATGTGGTGCTATAGAATGGCTGCAATCCAGTTGCTGGCGATAGCCTGCACAAATATTGCATTCTGTAAATAGGCCTTAAAACTGCACATAGCGCCTAACACTAGTATAGCTCCTATTAGATTACCTGGATGTCACTGCAGTATAAAATGTTACGATTCATCAAATAAAATTAAATATTACATTTAGGGAAAGGTTAATGAAAATGATACATTTAGGCTGATGTAACTAAATGAGGCCGTGTAGAAGATATCAAACAAATGAGATAAGCACAACAAAGAAAAGTAATCGAGTGTCGAATCGTGACTTTGAATCCTAGAAATCCATCGAATTGAAGAGGCTGCCGATTGTGGTGGTGAATCATTGCCTGCCTACAGCACAGTGTGCAAACCACTCCACAAACCCTCCCCGCATCGCGCCAACACACAAACACGCACGGAAAACACACTCACACATACTCTGGTGCACACGCACGTGCACACACAAGAGAAAAAAACAATTGGCAGTAAGCTGGCTTAGGAAGGAGAGAGGCAGTTGCCGAGGATACGGACGCAGAAAAAGTACAGTGACATCCCAAGTGAATACAGCATCTCCATTACATGTGCACCCGGGGGAGCGAGCGAGTAAAGCGAGAGTCTCTCTCTCCGTAGAGACTCCCTTCCCACACTCTCTCTCTTTTTCTGCATTGTCTATCTCTCTATTCTTAGCCTGTACCTCCCTCACTCCACAGTATCTCCCATAGACTCTCACTCTACATCTCCATCGCCTCTGAATAAATGGATAAGGGTATTTTTCAACACTGCCTCTGGGTGTTCTGGAAAAATGTTATCCAACAGAATTTGTTCCAGCGGCAATCCTCGGAGCGGTGGCGACTTCTCCAAGTCTCATCAGCAGGGCGGTGTGTCCTGTGAAAATAATTTCTGCGTTGCCTGCTCAAATAGGCAAAACCACTCCATGACCAACACCATAGGGCATAGGGACAGTCATATAATTATTATTATTAAGCTTGTTTAACCCCAAAAGGCTCATTGACAAGTGAATCTCATGATGTTTTTTTTCACGAGGGCATGGCTACATTTCCACAGTAGAGGGCAATGATTGTTCTGTATATTCCACTTGAGTGATTTAGAAGCACCGTAATACTATTGCGTCTAATCTCTCCATGTTAACATTTGCGACAGCAATTTCACATCCTCATGGCATTCACATGTACAAATTTTCATGTTGACTTACATACAGTATTTACACATGCATATACACATATATACATACAAAATACGCAAAGCCGTAATACGTTTCTTAAATATACATACAATATTGCAGAAGCGAAGTATGTTTGAGCCTGAACAGTATGCATAACATGTACGTTGTAGATTCCTGCACAGTGACATCACCAACAGCACATTATATTGTTCTGTACCATGTTCCAAGGTCTCTGATCCCTACCTTCACCAACACAAACTAACCATGGAGGTCAAATAACCCCCATGACCATCAGAGTGTAAGAACATCACAAAAGAGCATGTGGATATATTCTCGCACATACACGGCTTGGACAGGGTAAATGTTTCTCATTCGGCCCACTTCCTGCCCCATTGGCCACACTCACCACTCACTCACCAATCACTCATCACTCACCACTCACCAATCACTCACCACTCACTTATCACTCATCACTCACCACTCACTTATCACTCACTTATCACTCACCACTCACTTATCACTCACTTATCACTCACCACTCACTCACCACTCACTTATCACTCACCACTCACTTATCACTCACCAATCACTCATCACTCACCACTCACTTATCACTCATCACTCACCACTCACTTATCACTCATCACTCACTTATCACTCACTTATCACTCACTTATCACTC
>CM025608.2:11530778-11548380 GCA_014621495.2 Entosphenus tridentatus | reverse complement strand
CACTCACCACTCACTCACCACTCACTTATCACTCACTTATCACTCACCACTCACTTATCACTCACCACTCACTTATCACTCACTTATCACTCACCACTCACTTATCACTCACTTATCACTCACCACTCACTCACCACTCACTCATCACTCACCACTCACTTATCACTCACCACTCACTTATCACTCACCACTCACTTATCACTCACCACTCACTCACCACTCACTTATCACTCACCAGATATTAACCCTTCACCTGGCACTCACCTGGCCCTCACACTCACCAGACACCGAAACTTCACCAGATAATTCACCTGACATTCATCACTCACTCACGATGGACAAGTGAGGTGCCATATATTATATACAGTAAACCCTTGGATTGCCAGTAACTTGGTCTGCGAGTGTTTTGCAAGACAAGCAACATTTTTCAATAAATATGAATTTGATAAACGAGAGAGGTCTTGCAACACGAGTAGTACGTGTATATGCTTTGTCTGCCGAGCGTCACATGATCACAACTGATGTACGAGTGCTTTGGATTACAAACACGTTTCCGGAACGAATTATGCTCGCAATCCAAGGTTTTACTGTATGCTGTATAGGCAGTGTCACAAAACATAAGAGAGTAGTAACACTCTTTGTCCGCTTGAGTGAAAGGGTCACAGGTCGATCATATGTCCATAAAATATGTCCCAGGCTTCTTCTGGTCAGATTGAGCCCTTACTAGAACTAATAAACTAAATGTACTTAAATAACTACTCTGAAAGACTGACAGATGCAATGTGTTTTATGTGTATATACTATACGTATAAATTAATCAAAATATCTTCTAAATAAACAAATTATGATGCTCATCTCTATTGGTGGCCCTGACCCAGAAGTGGACAATCCACATTTCCAAGGCAGAGGCAAATCTGTAGAACTACCACTGTTAGACTTTCTAACAAATTGTGCTCTATATTTTGACCCGAAGAGGGATCATGATGATGAGCTCTCACCCATTCATCATAATCCCTCTATTCGCTCATCCAGTTAATCTCTCTTTCTCTCATCTCCTGGTTACTCCAGGCTGGACCCAGGATTCTGCGTTCCCTTGGCAGTCCTCCTGGGCCTCTCCAATCTCAGGGGAGCTCGGCACTTGGACAAGCCAGCTTGCAAACCACACCGCATACATTCACCTGGGCCAACCCCGGAACCCACGTGACGACTTCACTGTTTTATCTGTGCCAATAATTCACAGCAGGAAAATACCAAAGCTATAGTTTTAGTTTTAAAATACAATTTTCATTATATCGCAGTCCAACATAACTCATGTGTGCATTAAATATTGCAAATAAACGTTTTTTAGGGGGGTAAAGTTATTTATCTGATGCTCACTCTCAGCTGCAGGGGGTTGGGAGTAGGATAAGGCAGAGGACCAAAGAGTCCACAACGAAGCTCCACAGGTTATATTTGCCCGATGGGCTGCAGTTTTTTCCAACTATTGACACAGACACATAACCACACTTAGCTAAAATCTATCAAGAATGGGGACAGGTAACTGGGCCCTCTTATCGAGCCTGGGCCATTGCTGGACTTGCAGAGCCAGGAACTCAGTGGTCATGGAAATTAGGCAATAGTCTCTGTCCTCCACCGGTCTCTCTTCCCATTCCCTCATGTCTACCCTCCCACTTATCGAGGCTGTCTCTCTCACTCCCTCCCCTCTTTACCGTCGAGATTGTGCAACATTTATTTCCATCAATTATTCATTACTTGTACAGTACTGCATTAAGCATCCAGCTGGGTGTCGCCTGTCTCACAACTTGAAGGTTGTGAGTTTAAATTCTGGCCGGGAGATGGCAAGGTTGATCATCAGCATCATCACAATCGTTTCTGCCGATAAAATAAGCAGTACCGCTGTTTGCAAAGTCCCCAGTGATCAGACCATCGACAGACTTACCACATCACACGAATGTGGAATTTTAATTGCTGACTCGGGAGCAACAAACAAAAATGTGTGTCAATACATTCCATACTTAAGCAGGGAAAACACTTCCACTTGAATTAAAAAGTATTTACCCAAGTTGGTCAAATACATGTTATATCAGAGTCTGCTTATGTGTGTCTCAGAGTCTATTTGTCAGTTTGCCAGCCTGTGTGCTTGTCTATGTGATAGCTGTCAAAAACACAGTACATTACCATCACCTGCATGCAAGCTCAATTTGCCCATCTACCAACATTCCTGAAGTTTATTATTAATACCAGCCCTCAGCTACGTCTTATATAGATCTAGACAGTATCTGGCTGCTTTTTCACGATGCAAAAGTGTATTGCCTTGATTGAAGATTATGAACTCAAATTAAGTCCACTGCCCTGCTCAAAATGTAGTAAGCAGTGTTTGTAGTTGAGGGTAGGAGTGAGCGTGTAGGGTGAAGCCTTTAAACAAAACTATCTCAGGCGAGCTGTACAACCCACCTTTATCTCTACAAATTTCCCCCTCTCTTCTTTTATATGAATGCATTTCCATAAGTCTCCTCTATATGCTATGCATACATATTTTACACATATATTTCACCTCCCTCTATCTTTTCTGAATACAGTACATCTCCCACCTATCTCTACTTTATCCTCTATCTTTTGAATACATCTCTCTGCTATGTATCTATCATGGGTTAGTGTATCTCATATATCTTCAAATACCTTACATATATCTTCTGTTTATCTCTTCTATCTCTCACGTATCTCTTGGAATACATAATTTTCCTATTTTCTCCCATTTGTCTCTTGTCTATCTGTTCTATATATCACTGCACTACATCTATATATCATGTCTATCTCTCATCTCACTACATCTGTAGTCTATCTCTATTTCTTATCTCACTACATCTCTGTTGTAATATACATAATGCATTTGTAGTGTAACAGCGCCGGCTGGTGGACAGCAGCGGCAACTGTGGTGGACAGACAACACACACGCCAGTGAGGGTGTGCACGGTGTGTTGGCAGAGATGAGGAACTAGGGTAAGGGTCACGGTAGACCCCATCTGGAGGCCCCTGGCACCTGTTAGTGAATAGTGAATTCAAGAAGGGAGGCGCGGTTAAGGCAGAGCCAGGCCGCACTGGTAGCATAAAAGGAGCCGAGAGCAGGAGCCAGAGGTCGCAATCGGGTACCCGATACCCGTACCCTACCCGATACCCGGCTACCCGTACCCGGCCGGGTACAGGTACTCGTTTGCGACCCTGGTGCGGCCGGGTACGGGTAAGGAATCAAAACCCGTTTGCGACCTCTGGCAGGCGCTCGAGGCTGCCGGTTCTGGGAATGGACTCGTCCCATCGTTGCTGTCATCTCATCACCGTCATCGCTAAACGTCTCCGCTAGATATTGCGCTACGAAAGATAGTAGTTGGCTCTCTCAGCAAGCGCCATCAGTGTTAGACGGCTAGTGTTGTGTACAGGCGAGGCTAAGCTACTGTGGAGAGTGTGTGGACGAGACCCTGAAAGTTCATCTTCTTGGTTCTTTCGGTAAAGTCACGTAGAAGGGAAATAATAAAATAATAAAAATAAAACATAATAAAATAATTCTCACGACGTTTCGGCCACAATGCAAGCAGTCGTCCTCAGGTGAAACCAGGTCTGTCGAGGCGACAGCGTCTGAATGAAACAGCACACGTGCTTGGAGCATATATATATAAGCTGGGTTGGAAGGGGGGGGAAAAGGGGGGGCGCCTTAACAAAAGAATTTGCATATCAAGAGGAATTTAGCATATTTATGGGAAATTCAGGTATGTGATTAGTACTACTTGTGTCCGTGCATTATGCAGGATTAGCAGGATCCAAGGGAGGGGATATGGGAAATGCAGGTATGTGATTAGTGCTACTTTGCCCGCGCATGATGCAGGATTAGCAGCATCACAGGGAGGGGGATAGGGGTAGCATTAATAAAGGGAAGAAGTGTTAATAGTATGTAGCTGCAGTAACTAAAACCACCACGTAAACAACTGAAGTATAAACTACATAGTATCATCATTATAATAAATATACTCTACAATAAGCTGAGTTAGTAACAGTAAGTAATACATTACAATTCTACGTCGTAAAAAATATAATATGCTTCCATCTAAATTTTATTCTCTTACATCGCACGAGTCTACACCGTACTATATACTGCCATAGACAAACCCAAACATTAAATTATATACTGTATTGCTATAAACCACCCTATACCTTATCCATTGTAATATTATACTATGTATTATTATACCCACCCTAATGTATATCACACTGCTGTATATTCACTATACAATTACGATACTATATATTACTTTGTATATTGTATTAAGCATATACATTTTTTTACTATTTGTTATTATACAGTGTGAAAGATACTAAGAGGAAGCAACAAAATATGTCAATGCAGCGGAGCAAAAAATCCATTCCCTGCGGAGAATACAATGCCAGTGAATGGAACGCGGTCTGAAAGTCACCGTAAACGTGAACACAATCAGTTAAGATCCGAAATGGTTTATTACGTCCTTCCAATGATTGCTAAGCCAGAATCCATCTTCTCGGTTGAAATTGTCTCTGTGTTTGTATATGTGGATAGCCTCATGAACGGATCTCTCATGGTAGCCAGATGGCTTGCAGAGAACCTCTGTCTTGGAGAAGTCAATATCATGTGAGCCCACTGAATTGTAACAGTGATCTGCCACGGCTGAGGTGTTTGTCCTACCGTGTTTCAAGTCTGCTTTATGTTCACGGATGCGGTCCGAGACATGTCGTTTGGTTTCTCCAATGTAACTGCTACCACAGAGGCAACTTAGTTAAAGAAAGTGCCTCCGAGAAACTCTGTCTCTGAATCGTTGACACTACACATTTGTAGTGAGTTCAACTGAGTCGCAGATGTACTCTTTGGAGGCAACACCAACACACGGGATAACTGCCCCTTAACAGAATAACAACCTATGGTGGTGACCACCAGGCTAACTACACTAATTACACCATAACTAGCTACAACGGACCGGACCACAGCTTGGGTCCAGGTCCATGTCTTGGAGACTCTGTAGGATGAAGAACGTGGACGACGGTTACTGCAGGATGAACAACTGCGCCGGTCCCTCTGGGGGACCCGGCTTATATCCTCTGTAGCGTGGCTGGCCCCGCCCTTGGCCACGACCACCTTCCAGAATCCTGCAGCAGGCTCTCGACCCTGACACGTGACCACCCCTAGTCCCCACTTGGGGCTCCTGTGTAGACTTAACCGGTCACGTGTCCTCTGGGGTCAACCAGAGTGCCACGGCCTTTAGTAACCCCATTTCCATGGCCGGCACTCCCACACCCCATCCTGTAGGGGCCGGCACTGCACGCCAAGCGTGGTGCCATCCAGCGCTATCGATCTGCGCTATCGGCCCTCTAGGGCCAATACTGCACCCACATCCTAGTGGTGTCCGCGATGTCAATACACCGCACGCCGTGCCTCTCTAGGGCCGGCATTACACAGTGACATCCCGCAATGTCACTACAGTGATCCCTCGTTTATCGCGGTTAATGGGGACCGGAACCCCTCGCGATAGGTGAAAATCCGCGAAGTAGGATTGGCCCTCCTAGGAATTTCCGTATATGTGTGTGTCGGTACCAGAATGTTTAAAATATGTATATTTATACTTTATATATATATTTTACTTAAATCTATTTAATTATAAAACCTTAATATTATACATTCACTCACTCACATATATTTTATTTAAATCTATTTAATTATAGAATCTTAATATTATACATTCACTCTCTCTCTCTCATACGATACGTATGGGAGAGGATGCGATGATGCGCAGCCAATCAGCTCACGGGATACTGTACATCCACTCGTGCTCTCATTCGTCGATCTCTCGCCGGGAACCAATCACGTGCCTTGTCTGAGTGCCCGTGGGTACAGTATGTACAAAGCCTCTGAAAGAGTTTCTCTTTTTGTCTGGCATCCTGGGAAACCGTTTCTCTCGCGCATCACGATGAAACAACGCTGCTTTCCGCAATACGGCTGCCAATATGGCGGTATTTTTGAATTTTTATTTTTCGATGAATATTTTTGAAAAATACGCGATGCACTGAGGCCGCGAAACTTGAACCGCGAAGTGGCGAGGGATTACTGTACACATTTATACAATTCAGTAGTCGCTAGGTTAACAATGACATCGGTTAATGTTTTTCGGTTCACGTTTCGTCTCCCATAGGATCCCATGGTTTCAACTAACGTTAACATTTTAATTAACAGTATATTTACGTTATGCACAGGGGCTCTCCTAAGTGGGCTGAGCCATGCCCTCAGCCAATCAGTGACGCCCATTTCTGAGCATTTAGACCTCGACTGGCTTTGTTTACATTATTTTTTTCTGTTTTGGCAGTGGAAACAGCTCTCTTGCACTCAGGTGATTTTTACGTGTTTTTCAACTTATAAGTGAATTAATTGTGATTGCAATGGGCCCTAAAGTTAATTCGCAAAAGGAAAAATGTGGAAAGTAATTATCCTTATACACATTTTGTTAGGGTCAAAAAGGTCAACTTCCAATCGTTTTGTAACGGATTAATACTTTAAATATGTAATTCCTACAATCGATTAACAGTTATTTCAGTTAACAGTAGTTTTTGTAGAATAGATTAAAAACGTTAATCGAGGGACTACTGGATACGGATGTGGCCCCTGGCTCTATGGATGTTAATAAATCTGGCGCTCCTTGCGAAACGTTGGCATTTATAGTTTATATGCCTGTCCTATGTGTCTGTATATATTTCTGTCTGTGTCATTCTGGGTGTCTATGTGTCTGTGTGCCAGTCTTTGCATGTGTGTCTATTTATCTGCATGACTGTAGCTGTCTTTGTAGGCAGCGTGGTAAAATAACTGCTTTCAGCCTACGCACATGTACACATTCACAAATATAAACACTATCTAAAAAACAATACATTACACACACACACCAATAATATATCACACACACAGTTTGTACACACACCCACACACAATATACACTCAAATGTAGACATGTGCATGCAGACACACACACTCTGATACATACACAGTCACACTCACAATCACACACCAACATTCACACACACCCACGCATACATGAACACTCCCAGAGATGCATGCATAGTCCCCAGAGAGCTACTCAGCCTAAGGGCTTTAACCTAGAACCACAGGGATGCTGGCTCAGCGTTCCGACATGGCCATTATGAACTTTCCACAAAATTCCCAGCCCCAGGGCTGGAAGGTAGTACCTCCAAGGTTGCTGCCTCAGTGTTTTGACATAATGCAATTAGAACCTCCCAAGAGACGATCAGAATAAGGAATTGAACTGTGAACCCAGACATTCAGAGATGGTGGGTCACTGTTTTCCCAACAATAAGGCAGCATTGCTGAATGAACTCTGGCTCATTAAATCCCTGAGAAAGACCCAGGCCTCAAAAATGTTTGTTAGAGATGCCCTGATGGCTAAAAAGAGTTCATAATGCCCATGTCAGAGACACTGACCTGACACTGCTGACATACTGGGTTTAAGTTGAATACACTGCTTAATAAGTTTTGTGAATTGAAGGTCTCAGCTCAGTCACTAATGATTAATCAAAACACAATAATTTGGCGTGTCACTTGATTGTCATACGACAATCACATGTATAGTAATCATAAGAGGTGCAATACCGAGTGAAAATAACTAAATTATGTATTTTATATATGCAGGAAAGTCTGAGTCTCAAGACTATTTTCAGGATGACCCTGCATTGGGATGCTTTACCAATTCCTTTTTGTGGAGTATTTTGCATGTGGAAGGAAACCAGATCACCTGGGGATTCCGAATCAATTACCAATCCCGAAAGTCAGGAATGGGTACGTGATTCCAGTGGAATGCACTAATTAGCAGATGGGAACGTACACGTTAATGCTGGCAGAAGGAGCTCCACAAGAGGAAGCTCTAGAGGTTATTTGATCTACTCTTCCACACTGACCGAGTCACCCTTGAAAAAGAGCTGTGTAGCTCAATGGGTTGTTTACTTGGATAATGAACTTCAGCTTCTGATGTTGGAAGAGGTGGACGTAGCCACACTTTACCCCAATCGAACTGTGGCGCACCAATTTAAACTGCTGCATGGACAGAGGCGTCATGATTTAATACACTTGCATCGTTGTCTTCACTGTCGCGCCAGGAGATGAACTCCTACCGGTTGACCTCTGGATTGCATTCCAGTGACTAACAATTTCACCATGGCAGCTGCCTTTGTTTATCATGTTAAAAGATCCGCATTACAGTGGAACCTCGGTATGCAGCCGCTTTGGAATACGTCGAATTTGGTATACGTCGTGTTTTTTCGAGACAGAGAAAAATGTCTTGGGATACGACGTCTTGCTTGGGATACGACACGTTTGCTAGAACTTGTATGGGTCGGGATGAGTCACCGCGTACAGTACCCGCGTATGCCCCGTTCACGACTGGAACAAAGCGAGAGGGGTGGGGTGGCGTGGGGAAGAGGGGCGGGAGATGTGGGGGAGAGGGGCGGGGGGCGTGGGGGAGAGGGGCGGGGGGCGTGGGGGAGAGGGGCGAGGGGCGGGGGGCGGGGCGGGGGGGGCTGCCCCCATGGAGGGTGGAGCCCCGGGTCGAGGCACGTGCGTTGCGGGGTTGAGGCACGCCACGTGACCAGCGCAACTGGCAGCAGCGCGGTCACGTGGCTTCTGTATGCATTTTAGTAATTAGTGTCTAAATTATTTCATACAACACCATTCATGTATAATATGCCATATAAAATATTATTTATTTTCCTCTGGAACGGATTATTTCCTTTCCCTTTATTTCTTATGGGAAAAATTCGTTTGGTATACGTCATTTTCGGTATAAGTCCTACCTTCTGGAACGAATTAACGACGTATACCGAGGTTCCACTGTATAAGTTTATTGCTAAAAATGTTATATATTTGAAAAACTGATAGTTTAGAAAGAAAACGATTTTAACATCCCTATTAGGGAGGCACCTAAAAGAACCTCAGAAGTTGTTCTGACATTGTATTCTAGAGGACATTCTATAATGTGGCGTGATACACCGCTTACTGTGAAAGTTCACAATGGAAATTTCTTTGCCTCATGAAAACATCACGCTTATAGCACAATTGGAATATAATTGGGATAAAGAAAATGTGCTGGCTCAATGTTTCTTACACCTGTATCTGTCTCCCAGGATCCCAGCTACTACTGCATTAAAATAATTGTAATGGCCTTTGGATGGAGGCTTTTAATGATGGACGCACACGCATATGTGCATATCATACACAGCACATTTAAAAGCCCCCACGCATTAACCTGATCACCTGTTGCTCAATTGCCCCGCTCCCCATTAACCCACGAGCTGAAGGATTCAATTGATGTTTAATGAACGCTTACTTAGAGAGACGTTTTCGAGTGATGGAGGAGCCTTCCTGTAAAGGCGGTCCAACCGCAACACACTAAAAGGAACCCCCATCGGGGCCAGCGTTAAATCGTAATGGGCCCAGGTTTTGATGAAGGCAACATTGGGATTCTTGGGTTTCATTGTTAATAACAGAGGTTAAAAAAGCCAGACTTAGACATATTTAGGATTTTCGGATATGCATGAAACTGAGAATCAAACTAAGGCTGCAATTGGGTTGTTAAGAGTTTGGCAAGGTTACCCAAGGCTAATAGAGCTAGGCTAAGACACCCTTAGGATATCGTAGTTCATCCTGGCTCCTTAACATTACCAGTGTCGGTAATGCCTCCATGTATTCTGGGAAAATTCCATAACCCCTCAAGACTGCTGCTGTAACACCCTTTCTGAAACAATCTACAAAATGCCCCAACATCCCTTTCCTTGGAAAAGTTATTAAAAAAGAATCAACTTTTCCCAACTCTCCAACACCGCATGCGTCAATTAGCCCTCGGCAAGGTAAGGTAAAAGTTAAACGGTAAAAAAAACAAGACAACCTTTACCCTACCTTTTACCTTACCACAATACAATCGTTATACCCTACCTTTTACCCTTTAGCAGGTAAGGTAAAAAGCAACGAGCCTACCTTTACCTACCTTTTACCCTTATCCCATACAAATTACCCGATTACAGAGAAATTACTGGGGTACAAGACATGAAAAAGGTTTATAACGATAAATGCTAGGTAGAGCGCTTTAGACATATAGAATATTCTCAAATTGGGCGTTGAGTCTGTCGACGACACCGTCTTCCATAACCTCGTCGTCCCAGTCGTCTTGGTCGATGCGATCTCATCAACAACCTGATCAAGTTCGTCATTGCCATCGTCCTCGGACGAACGAGAGGCAATAAGATCCTGTGCCGCTCCGGCCCAGTTAAACGGAACCTTCAAGCAGCCGACGCCGACGTCCCGACCTCGCTGCCTGGGGCGAGCACGTTGTGCTTCTTGAGGTGGGCTTTCCACCCCAACGCGTTCGTGTGGGTGGAAAACCACTTGCGGCAGTGCGTGCTGTACATTGGGATCACCCTCCATCCAATCGTGCGTGTGCTCCCACGGGAACGCATGCCGTTGCCTCTTTCGATTCCTGTTCGCTGCAACCCCAAAAATGCCGTTGCTGGCATCCTCGACCTCGTCCTCTAGTACCTCTACCTCAAGAACGTGGACCGTCTCCATCTGGTCCGACATCAATTATCGCAATTTAAAATGTAGGCCACGGACTGCGCCACGGAGCTTTTAGCTGTAAACAAGGTACCGTATTTACCAGGTAATTATTCGCGCCACCTTTACCCTACCGGGCAATTCTTCTGAGCTACCTTTACCCATGTCAAAACCTTTACCCTTTACCTTTACCATTTTACCCGGTAAAAAAGGTAATTTACCTTACCTTGCCGAGGCCTAGCGTCAATCCTGTGCATCGCCTCGTTTGGGAAATTGCCAGTGGAGACGGGAGATATGCTAGCTAGCCTGGTTGGTCTGGTTCACCCACCCAGACCGGAGCAAGCGGGTAGTGTAAAACGGCCTAAAGTTCCATTCTTGGCCCTTTGTGCTTCGCAATAATATTTCCCCACACTTCACAAAATCTTCTCCAGCTTTTTCTAAAATTATTTTTACGTCAATGACACCCAGCTTCGTATTACCATTAATACCACAACCCCAATTTCATAGCCCACTATCACATCCTGGCTGAATAAAGTCTCATCTTGAATTGGCAACAAGCCCATTCGCAGTAAATACTCTGTACTGGTTAAGAGTGTATGTAACCTGGAGTCATTCGTGATTTAGTTATCTTTTATCTTACCACATATCTCTGCTGGATCTCCTACGTTTAGATGTGCAATATTTGCATTTGCCACTTCCTTGACCCGGCTGCTGCTCAAACCCTCATCTGTATGTATAATAAACTTATTTACAACTGTAAGTAGCCAACCATGCTAAATTGAGGTATGGGGGAAGGACAATCCTTCATTAAATCTCAACTCTCCGAATGCAACTCTCTCCTTTACGGCTGCCCCAAACCACTTACCTCCGAAATCTAGATTATGCAAAATGCTGTTGCCAAACTCATCACCCACACCAGTAAACAAGGCCCCAATAAAACTGCCCTTCCACTGACTCCTAATTCAGTCCCGCATCAACTTCAAAATCATATCGCTCTACTCATCTGCACCTGTTTTCCTCCCCAGCAACAAAGGCATTTATTCAAAGCCCCCAGTTAACATTTCATCTCCATTGAAAATCACGTCTTCTCCTCTATAGTATGCAACTCGTTCCCCCAGGCCATCTGTGTTATCAACTCCCTGCCTCTGGTCAAGTCCTGGTTGAAAACCTTCTTTTATACTCTAACTGCATTCAACTTAAAACTAATATATGTATGTACGTGTATAAGAGTAGACCTCTTACCCATGCTTTTCTAATCCACAACTCCTGTTATTCGTGTTGTGTTATCCATGAAAACTCCCTATTATCAGCCGGTAGATGTTTATTATTACGTGTTTAACCATAGGTAAGAGAAGTTAATAACAAGTGGTCACTGGTAAAAATAATCATGTGACAACTATTCCAGGCAATCGTGGATGAGAGAAGTTAAGCGGAAGCGGTTGCCGTATGCACAAATTACTTTAGTGCACGGCAATAGTATAATCATTATCGTCATCACCATCAACATACAGTACTGCATGATGATGGTTGCTGATGATGACAGATTGATAATAACGATAATGAAGATGTATTTCTGATGCTGGGTGGTATACAGGCGAGCACGAGTGCGACTTCCCACCGTGTGTGACCCCAGGCTCCCGCTGGGCACTCGCAGTCATTTGCGCTGCACGTGGATGAGGCTGGCAACGAACCGCATTTATACGACAGTAAGACCATCGAGGAGATGGAATAATGAGAGATCATGAGGGATGGCAACAGAATGAGGATAATTCATAGAGAAGTAAATAGACAATGAATGATGATTGTGATAGTGGTGATTGTGGTGATGATGGTGATAATGATGGTATTAATAGTGGTGGTAGTGATGACATGGGGCATGGTCGTGTGGCGGTTAGCGCGCTGTGCTACAAACCCAGCGACCAGAGTTTGATTCCCACTCACGACAGATACCAGGGATGATTATCTGAACAGATCCTGGGCCTCCTCCCCTAGGTCGACTCAGCCTCAAATTAATACCTGGTGCGGTGTGCAAATATCGCCACTGGGGAGACAAAGGCGACCGTGTGCCGTGACGGCCTTCATAGGTGTTCGCTAACAGCACTTGCCCCAACAGTCTGTTAAGGATATACGGGGGATCTTTGTCTTTATTTTTGGTAGTGATGACAATGACTTTAATGCTACAAGAGTCTTGTCAATCCTGACGCAGCCACAGCCACGAGGTACAGTAATACATTTCGCACTACATATCTTCAGTAGTCCTCTTTTACGCATGTGTAGTGACGTAGAATGACTCACAGTCGGGGCTGCTGCCATCGTCATGGTCTTCGCTTCTTCAAGCTGTGGGTCTGGAAGCATGTTGGCTGTCCTGACCCGGTATGTAGTTATCCACTATGGCTGTGAAGGCCGGAATAAACAAGAGAGAGTGCCTCCTACTAGTGTCTCTGAATTAGTACACTACAGAAAAGTTTAAAGTGTCAAATTCCTTTTATCCATAGCTCCGAATCACCCAGATGTTATATATTGCTACAATTATAATCGCGAATTTTGATGGCAGAAATATCCTATTATAAATATTTTAACAGTGGGTGTTGACGCAGATAAGAGGAGTTATTTCCGCAGATAAATGTGAATACTAGGACACAAAAATAGCAAGCACCTAATAAATGCAGATAAGAGTTCCACTGTACACTGTATATCAATTATAATATCACTGAACCTAACCCTTTTTCAATCCAATGCCACATCACTATAGAAGTTGACACTACAGTACTTCACCACAGTGACCAGTGTATATTGGTGAAAAAATGGGGGCCAGGACCAGTTCAAACATCACTCACCAATGATATTTGCCTTGGCAGAGAATCAAATTCATGTCACTGGGCTCATCGCATAGTGCACTAACTAGTGCATCACAACTCAATATAATACTTATAAGAGCCGTTTTTTTTGTATTGATGCAGGTTCCACTATTTTGTATGGAATTTTAATGTGGCTTTATTTCATCACCATCATTAGCAATGATCAATCTACTACTGGATGAAGGCCTCCCTTATGGTGCGGCAATCCATCAAGCTGCTATCATCACTCCATCTCGGAGGTGTTCATCCTCTCGGGCATGCAGACACCTTTGGATGCCACTCTGCTCCACTCCCAACCTCGACAATCATCTCTTCTAGTTATGAGTCCTGTCCAAACCCAATTACTTTATTAACAGTTAACATGTTCCTATTTTTCATTTGTTCTCAGATTCATGTGTTCTTCTTTCTGTCACTCTGTATTATTTTAAGCATGCATTTATCTACACCTTTCAACTTTTGTAAGTGTATGTGCTTCCAATCCATATGGCATCGCATGTAAGATGTACTCATTGAAAACTTTCAGCTTCAGAAAAATTGCAATGTTTATTTTAAGTGGATAACTTTTACAATAGCACTCCAAATTGCTCTTTTGTGTCTTCCAGTAATTTCCCTCTAATCAATATCTAAATGTTATAAGCAAACTTATTGAATTGTGGTTCCATTTAAACCCTACATAAATCGAAGTTGTATTGTATTGAATGGAGTCAAAATAAGCCTTCCATAGGATTTCTATGATTCAGTGTTGGTTCCAGAATTCCAGAGGCAAAAGCACCCTTATGGGTCTTAGAGGTCAAAGACACAGCCTAAGGCACTCTTGGGCTTTTTAAAGTTCACAGTTAATGCCTGAAGCTTGTAGAGCAAGACTATTGCACCCTTAGGATTCATATGTTTCACAGTTAATGTAAAATGGTCAGTGTCTCGTGAATTTACATTATCAGGTCTTACGAGTTTAGCTTTTATATCAATGGCTCAGAGCCAGATGAAGGAAAATCTAAGTTGGTTATGGCTCATCATATTAAATAACTGTATAAAAATGTGTTTTCTTATTATATTAGATATCGCTCGCAACTGATTTTAGCACTGGATGACAATTGAACTCAGGTGAGTCACTGGGCATTGCCTACCGCACACCAGACTATGTTTAAATTGATAAAGATTCAGTGTAAATCTCAAAAGTAATTTATACTACTAAAACCAACTAATTTAAGGTCCTAACAAAAAAACTACTTATCTAATATCCTAAGAATAGCAGGATCATTGTTCCAAGCCACCCTGCATGGCTGCCTTGTTGAGGATTTCATTTTAGCCTGTGCTTTAACACCAAAGCCCACGCATTGGCCTATAGTAGACCATTCAACAGCCTTATCTATAGAATACTTAAAATGATCCAATAGAATACATTGTACTAATGAGCAGCCCACACATGTATTCATACATATAATTGACACACTTGTGGAGATGTACACTGTTATACATGTATCTGTACATGAATCATCATATATAAAGACGACAAGGGTAAGTTCTATCAGTGAATGCTGTCATGATAAACATTAATGCTGTCATGATAAACAAGGGTTTGGGATGGCCAGCATCACTCCTTGACAATTTTTCCTCCCAAGTACTGATGTGTACACACACACACAAGGTTAATAATTTAAGGATTAATATACCGAGGAGTGGCTCAGGAGAGGTTCAGACACCCCTTGCCAATGCTATCAAACACCTGGAATACAGGTCACCAGGCTCATAGAGCATTGCGACAACCACTCCACCACTAATCCACATAGATACATACAAGAATAACCAATGTCATTCACCAATAATAGGCAGTGATGTCACCACAGGTCTTGTATCAGGCAAAGTGCCCATTATTTTTCGTGGAATAGCCTGCCATACCCTCTGTGTGCTCCCTGTACAAGTCATGCTCCCAAACATGACTGACATGATTTCCGTAACATGGCAAACAATTTCTGCATATTCATAAAGTTCTTGCCATCATTGGCTATGCCGTAACCACTCTGATCCATTACCCAATTGTGCCGTGAGTATTTGAGGAACGGGTGCATTTTTGGCGTGGTATTGGCCACAAATTAATTGCAAAAGACATAACTCTGTTTTTACATGAAAACGCCTGTCGTTTTGCGAGAAAGTGGCAGAATAATGGAAAATTAGCTACATGAAGCGGGCCTGGAGCTCTACAGTGCTAGTTTATTGTCCTGAAACAGCCATTATGAAGCCCCTGAGAGCCCAAGAAAGAAACCTAGCCTCAAGGAGTGAGCCTAAAACCTTAGCAGTGCTGATTCATTGTCCTGACATGGCCATTATGAATCCCTTAAGGGAAAACCAGACTCAGGGCTCAAACCCAAGACCTCTATAGTACTAGATTAGTGTCTCTGACACAGCCATTATGAACCCCCCGAGAGAGACACCCAGCCCTAAGGCTCTAACACAAGACCACAGCGGTATTGGATCAGTGTCTTTGACAGCCATTACGAACTCGCAGTGAGAGAGGGATAGACCCAGCCCCGGGGCTCAAACCTAGGACCTCAGCACTATTTCAATGAACTGACAAGGCCATTATGAATCCCCTGAGAGACATTTGGGCGATGCAGACATAGCTTAATTTTGAGAGAATTAAAAGCCCGTTTAGTGTTGTGTGACCCGCATTCAATTTTAATTTGCTTAACGCCACCATGTTTTGTTGCTTTGTAAAGCCACCTCAGGTGGATTTCAATGGCGACCATGATGAATTGTAAGCTAATAGCACAGCAAGGAATATTTTCACAAATCCTGGCTGGAAAAAGAGTTAATAATAAATCAATAATGATTTGTAAAACTTTATAACGCTACAGGACTTTATTTTTTTACAGATAAGTGCACATTTAGAGGGAGTGTAAATTGTAGGAGCCACTTTCACAATCTGCTTTCGAGTGCTGCACCCACCAGTGACTCAAGATGACCATTATGAATCCCCAAGCTTTGACAGTGATAAAACCCAAACCCATGGCTTGAACACGTGGCTCTCAGTAGTAGTGACTCAATGTCTCTGACTACAGCCATTCGGAACACTTTGATAAAGGACAGTTAGTTGGCTTACTTTGGTCAGTGCTCAGTCCATCATAGTAATCATCATTATTCCTGTGATGTCAACAAAATAAGGAGTACCACTTTGTGGGAAGTCAACAGTGATCATCTGGTAAATGTACGAGCCCCTGAAATGAGGATATAATGTTCCACTGCTGGCTAAGTTGTACCGTTTCATTCGCTATGCTTCCATCTACATAATAACATTAGCCTAAATAATATATATAACAATTTGTATGATTGGAAAACAATTCTCCCTCCTGATTTGAGGTATGGATCTGAAGCATGAAATCGATTTCAAACAATGAGTCAATTAAGTATTACATGACTACCTTAACTAACGAATGGGCTAATTGAATCAGTTTGCTAACTCACCTGATTCGGCCACCTTAAGTAACACTGACAGTCGGTAGCACGTATTTCAATGTTTAAAGTATCACTGCGATAGCGGTAGTCAGGCACATCAGAATCAGAATATTTATTTATACTGGAGGAATCTGAAGTGCTATGAAGCTCTTTTTCACAAGTGTCCAGTAGGGGTGGGAAAGAACGTCACGTCGCCACGTGCGGCATACGTGCGTGGTTTAAGTGGCTTCCACGGCTCCACCTACACCATCCATTACTGTGGCATCATCTACTGTGGCATCATCCACTGCGACTTTAACCGCTACAGTGACGTACATACTTCTTTTGAATGATTGACCGTGTAGATGGTAGGTATGTTTCCGGGGTCGGCTTGATTCACTTGCTTGGTTTTTGTGTGGATGCCAACGGATCATGTAAACATCGACAGTTTCATCTTCTTGGTTCTTTCGGTAAAGTCACGTAGAATGGAAATAATTAAATAATACAAATTTACATAATCAAATACAATTCTCACGACGTTTCGGCCACAACGCAAGCAGCCGTCCTCGGGTGAAGAACAGGTTTGTCGGAAAGACAGTGTCTTGTCGGAAAGACACTGGTGATAAGGGAAAACTCATAGGAGTACCTTAATTTTGTTTGTAGAATGTACCATTCCAGATGAAGTAAGTGTTGGTAA